>CALNHX010000184.1:0-443149 GCA_940337035.1 Agriotes lineatus | reverse complement strand
TAAAATACAAATGCTTACATCTAACACATAAGAAAAAATATATAAAAATAGAACTTGGCTTGGATTTTAACTGTGAAAAGAACTACAATCGACGAGGGATGTAGAAGTTCCGTTTTAATATATGTCTCTATAACATGTGCATGTAAAGTACCAGACACCTTAGATATTAAGTACTGATCATAAAGCATTTTGTAATTATTGTATTAGATATCATGTTGAATATGTAAAAATACGCAAGCATGACGTCTGCATATAAGACAGGGATTCGGGGACCGGAATTTAAATAGGATCATTGGAAGCTGTCTTTAGCTTTAGGTGGCTTTTTCCAAACTATAAGTAAAAGCGCTGTGTTAAAACAAATACACAAACTATACCCGCTAAGAATATTAAATCGTATGGTTTAAATAATTTTTATGCGAGATGAATTTGTCTTATTTTCATTTGTGAACGCACGATTCGTTTGAATAAATTATCGGAAGTTTGGATAAAATCCATTTTCTCAAAGCATTTTAATACTTGATCTCCATCACGTTTCAATAAATATTGTTATCGTTTACTGGCATAAATTCTGTTTAATAATACTAAGTAGATAGAAAATGAAGACTCGAAAAACTTCTGTTGACACTGTTAGATGTACAGGGTGTCCCTATATCTGGACATGGCTTATCCAAAGGTTCCTGTGCCCAATATAAAATTTGTTTCTCGGTTTACAGGAAATCTGGATTGGACCTGAAGTAGCACCCATGCTTCATCCAGTATTAAGTGTCATACCGAATAGCATTCAAAGTGATCCGAGCTTTTTTTGGGGATTATTAATTGTAAAAAAACGTTGAAGCAGAATATCACCGGATTAACGAAATAGGTTTGTGTATAGGTAAGTTGAATTAAATATTATTTTTTCGGTTCAGGACATCTGTGGCAGGTGGTAATCTCCACCCTGTATTTGTAGATTTAAAAAATAGCTTACTTGGGTTTGAAGCAGCAATAATGGATATGGTTCTATTCTTTTTCGTACTATATTCTATTGTAATTTAACAAGGAGAAATATGTTGTTATAGATGTATTATATAGCTATGATGCAATATTAAAAAATTGAAGATGACGACCACACTTAAAAATTACATAGTATATGGCAATAGACAAAACGATTTCAAGTTAATCAATTCTAATTTTTAAATCTACATCTTTAATCATTTTAACAGGATAGCACAGTATTTTTCAGCATGCATAAAAAATATGTCGCAGCATATAATGTAGAAATAAAGTAATTTTTTTTTATAAAACATTTCAAAAATCATTTACAGATCTCAAGCACAGAGAAGATTTAGTTATGTTCGCTGCAACAGAGAAAATAGCAGAATCGAAGCGCAATTCGTGGTTAGGAAGTAGAATGTTTCCAGGACCTACTACAGAAGATCAATTGGAGATTCAAGAACGAGAAAACGAAAGGTTAAGGGTACTTTTAGCAGATTTGAAATCGGAGTTTGCGTTATATCGATGGAGGGAAGATCACGAACAACATCACAAAGAGAAACTTTCAGAACTTCCATTTTTCCAGAAGTTATTTACAGGAGACTCTAAGAAAGATTGTTCTGTACAAATACCTTATTTAAAAAAAAGCGTTTTGGATTCTCGAATGATAATAAGTAAGCAAGTGAATGAAATCGCCCAGCTTAAGGTAGAAATTATGCTATATCAAGATATTATCCGGCAGTTGCTTACTTGCATGAATCAAACTGCCGGAGAACTGGTTGCTGAAGCAGTCACCCAGTATGTGGTAGTCAATAAAGTAGTTCATAAAGACTTGAAGGACTTAAATAGCCAGCAGTTTAAAACACTTGCTAATGAGCATTGTGAATTATTATGTAAAGCAAAAGTTGATACGCAGAAGACAGCCCAAAAACATGTTGCAGATGCAAAACGACACAAATCAAATTATTATATTCTGAAAACTCAGATGCAGACTGAACGGTTGAAGTTTGAGCAAGAAATACAGGCTTACCAGACGTCGCAAAGGGTGGAAAGTAAAATATTACAATCTGTGCGAAGGGATTTAGAAACTGAACGAAGAAGAAATGAGAAATTAAAAAAGGAAGTTGTGCTTCAATCGTGTAAAACCAGTCAAATCGACGATAATGAGAAAAGGGTTGAAGAACAAGTCCAGATTTTACGTATACTACATGAAAGCGTCCGAGGTAATGAAAAACTTTACAAATTAGCAAATTTAGTTGGATTTACAGTTAATAGTGAGTTGAGTGTGGCTTTGGCTCAAAATCGAGAAAGTAAAGTGGATAAATGGCAAGTACTGAAGGAGGCAATTTCTCAACAAGAAGACACTTTAAAATGTTTGCAATCTCTCGTCGCTGGAGCATATAATTATTGTGAAATCGAAACAAAATCTAATCAGGATTTAAAAAGTAAACTAAAAAAACTTGAAGATGATACGATGAGGAAACAGCAAAAATACAGTAAAGATTTAAAAATGTATCAGGGAAAGTTAACGCAAGCACAACAGAGACTGGCATCTGAACTAAGAGAAAAACAGAAACAATTAACTTCTTCTACGGTAGAGGATAGATCACTTAAGATTAAAACAACAACAAAGGGCAAACTACTGGCTTTGACAGAAACCGAGCATGATGGTCAAAGAGAAATGGATGGGCAATTTGGAAAACAAACGGAAAAAATAAAACAGCTGGCGACACAACACAAAGAGGAAAGAGAGTTACGAATTGTAGCTGATGGAAAACTGTTTCTGCTTGAAGGAAGTTTTCGCTCTTTAAAGCATTTCTGCGAAAATGAACTGAAGCATAGGCAAACGTTTTTGCAATATTTTAATCACCTACAGAAAAGTAAGTCTGAAACCACCAGTTCTGCTACGCCTAACGGCGAAAAAGGACAACTGGAATCCGATAGGCAAGAGAAGAAAGCGCTGGAATTGGAACTGGATATTAAAACTAACGAAATCGTTGTGCTAAAACAAAATTTAAAACGGATGGAGAATGAGTTGTACCGAAATGCTTTTGATGACCGGTTTAAAGAGGAACGAAACAATATGGCCAAACTGCATGAAGATTTCATAAAGGCACTAAACGAGTTTCATGAAACTTCTGAAGATTCTTAGCAATATTTACCCAATATTTATTGTAATTCAGTACCACTATCTGCAATAGATGAAACCTTCAGGGAAGGCAAAAACTGTAATTTTATTGATATATTCAGATCGAAATAATCTGAATTCATAATTTTCAATGTAGGGATAGAATTCAATTTTTAGTGCTAATATACTCTATTCACTATAGTCCCGGATTGTCAATGTCAAAATCCAATTATAAACAATCCTTTATATCATGGTTAATATTATTAAGTCAAGCTATGGGTAACTAGAAACAATTAATAAAGCTACTAATGTCAAAACTATAAATGATAGGTTATATTTCGAACTGACTTAAGCAAAAATAAATAAAAGTTGCCATGTAACAAAAACCAAAATTTTCAAAATTACGCTTTTGCATTGTCCAACCTAGTAGTAACAAAAGAACCAATAGAAATTCAACAGTGCTACCATAAAACGTGATTTTTGACAATCCGGGACCATAGTGAACAGAAGTATACTATATTTTACTATTAAAAATAGCAGTATGGTAACGTATCTAAGATACCTACGACAACTATTATAAAAAGATATTAAACATCGATATGAATGTAATTTTTGGTCTAATAAGCAAATTAGGTATTATTCTTTTATGCAACATATGTAAATTAGATATTAATAAACTATTGTTAAAAGAGTACGTTGTTTAATCATATAGGTATAGGTTGCCTAAAATTCTACGGCACCTGAAAATTCTATGTATTGGAAAAGGTTCAAATCCTATTTGCCATAAGAGTAACCGCATTGGATAATGCAATTACTTTGATAGCTAGGCAACAAGTACAATAGTACAGATCGTACGAAGGGAGTTTGCCTGAAGGTAGGGTGCGCAAGTAATGTAACCACTTAACTCAATTAACTATCAAAATAAATGCTTGCTGCCGCGAATTCTATATTTAGAATTCTCTGAACTAAAAAGAAGTGTTAGAGTTGTGAAACATTGCCCAATATTGTGAAATTATGTGACGCCACTCAATCACCTCACCCGAAGATGGCAGAGGCTATAAATAGCCGTGCTTGTGTAATTTTAGTTTAGTTTATAGATTTGTGTCTTACAGAACGTTGCTAGTTTTAGATTTGCTTCTTGCAGAACGTTACTCTGTACAAATTTGTAACTCCTACATTTAATTAAACACTTGTGTAGTAAAATAAATAAAGTTTTTTTTCGTTAAGGCCACGATTGGCAAATTAACTGGCGCAGTCGGTAGGATACTTGGCAAAAGGGCACTGTGAAATTTTGAAAAAAAAAAATTTTTTTTCATTTTACGCTCTTTTGTGTATTTTAATACTTAACCAAGTATTCCGAAATCAACCAACACCGGTACGAAGCAACGCAACTTGGAGGACAAACATCGCCAAAAAGCAGCACCGCTAACTACTGGACCAGTCTATCGGAGACATCAGTCTATCGCAGACACCTGCTCCATTGAGGAGTTTTCTGATCATCGAGATCACCTGTACGACCAATCCAGAGGAAGTCTACACGTTCCAACTACAAATATGAAGTAAGCAACCTTTTACGTTTTAAAGTGTGTGTGTGTTTGTTTTTAAACAAATTATAAACCCAATAACATAGTTTTAAATATTTATTTAGCCTACTTAAGTACGCAACAGAACGCAGTAAGCTTGACTCAGCATCGCACCGATTAAGCACTGCTTTGTGTTAAATTTTCCCTAGAATAAACTGTTTACTAACATAAAAATCAATCGCTAAAAATAATAGTGAATTTTTATGCTGAGACCACCACGTTTAATATTCAACCAAATACAAGCAAATCGAAACATGGCAGATTTATTCCCACCAGGTTTTTCTGTACGAATGGTTTCTGAAATTCCAAGTTACGACGGTAACCCACTAACTTTATCAGAATTTATTAGATCTGTTGAGCTAAGTTTATCCCAATTTTTAATACCAGCTCAGCCAGAAGCTTATATTAATAAATTTTTACTGTCATCCGTTAGAAATAAATTAAGAGACAAAGCTTTAGAAGTCATTACCGGCTATGAATTCAATAACTGGAATGAATTAAAATTAACACTAATCAAAAACTTTGGAGATCAGCGATCCGAATTAAATTTAACCATAAACCTTGCAAAAATGAAACAACATCAAAAAGAGTCCCCTATTGACTTTTATAACAGAGTTAGAACACATTTAGCAACTTTTAACGCAAAAATTATCCCTTGGACCTGAAGCCAGAGCTATAAAAGATTATAAATTAGTAAATTCAAAAAATCTAGCCCTTAGATCCTTTTTGAGCGGTTTAAATGAACCATTTGGTACTTTGTTACGAGCTAGAAATCCTAATAGCTTAGAAGCTGCTATTGCAATCGTTAGAGATGAACTAGATATACGCTATTCTCAAAATGTACATCGTAATTATTTACAAACTGAAAGTAATAAACCAGTAATGAATCGTCAGAATTTTCAAAACAACCCATGGATTAAATATAATGGACAAACGAAATACAATAATTTTAGACCTAATCAAAATCAATTCCACAGTTTCCTAATACATTCCGAAGCCCTCAGAATCCCACGTTACAACGTAATTTTTCTCAAACCCCAGGTTGGTATCGACAACCTTTTGAAAGAAATGTTTTCGCTCCGAAACAAAATTTTGTACCAACTAATCCTGTTGAAAAAATGCAAACGTCAACCATACACGCCGCTGTCCCAAAACGACCATTAAACAGTAATATTCAAAATTTAAATTCAAACAAGAGACCAAATTTTCGTTCTAATCATTTACAAGTGGCCCAGCCGAGCAATTACAATTTCGAGGAATTCCACGAGGAAAGCGACACGGATTACGCCGAACTTAATGGTCCACTTGAACTACTTGACCCTGAAACTGATGCAATCGAAGCCAACATAAGCAAAGATTCTCAGAATGTTTATTCAGAGTACTTAGCAGAACACGACACTGACCCAGATTCTGTAAATTTTTAAATACAGCCTTGGATAAAATTGAAACGTTTCTTGTAACAACAATGAAATCTAATTTACCGTATATTTTAATACCAGGAACACAAGATAAAATATTAATTGATAACGGCAGTAGTAAAACGCTAATATCACCTTTATTTGTAGAAAAACATTTTCCAAATTTAATATATAATTATAATTTTCAAATAACCACACCCCATGGTACTACGACACATAATCAAGTAGCCGATATTCCAATAAACTCATTATTTTTAGAACCCGGAAGTCATATGTGCTATATGTTTAATTTTAGCCCCGATTATGTTGGATTAATACGATCTGATTTATTAGCAAATATAAATGCAAACATTGATTTTAAATGGATGCATATTCAAACCGAGCAAAATATTATCCCATTTTACTACAATCAATTCAAACTTAAACAAGAAGTTCAAAAAAGAAACGAATGTAATTTTTCTAAAATAAATCAACACTCGCAGCCTCTTAAACGAATATATCTACCCCCTAGATCAGAAAAACAAATTATTTTACCAACTGTAAATAGTAATGGTACATATTTGTGTGGCAAAATAATATTTGACAAAGACTGTAGAACACCTAGAGCTATAGTTAAAGTCCATAATAATTATTTTTATACAACAGCAATTAATACATCCAATCAGACAAAAGAATTTTATATTTACAACCCACTGTTATTAGATGACTATAAACACTCAAATTTAATAGAAATAAATAAGATCAATACTCAGAATCAAAATTTTAATTTAAAATCTCGAAATCAACTTCAAAATGAAAACTTAAAAAACATTAATACAACACATTTAAATGCTGAAGAAGCTCATGCATTAACGACTCTATGTTACGAATTCAAAGATATTTTTTATCACCCAGAACTACCATTGACTTACACAAACTTGACAAGACATTTTATACGTACAAAAAATGACATTTCAATCTTTACAAAAAATTATCGCTACCCTCATGTTCATCGCGAAGAAGTAAAAAACCAGATAAACAAAATGCTTGCTGACGGAATTATTGAACATTCAGAGTCACCGTATAACGCACCTATATGGATCGTTCCAAAAAAATTAGATAGTTCAGGCAAACAAAAATGGAGGATAGTCATTGACTATAGGAAATTGAACGAAAATACTATAGAAGACAAATACCCATTACCTCTCATAGAACAAGTACTTGACAATTTAGGTAAATCTGAATATTTTACTACCCTTGATTTAGCCTCAGGTTTTCATCAAATTAAAGTAAACAAAGCTGATAGAGAAAAGACAGCCTTTTCTACTGAAGAGGGCCATTTTGAGTTTAAACGAATGCCGTTTGGGCTCAAAAACTCATCCAGCAGCTTTCAACGACTTATAAATCAGGCATTGATTGGCCTAACACCCACACAATGCATGGTTTACCTTGATGACATAATTATTTATTCAGTATCCCTACAAGAACACATGATTAAACTACGACATGTTTTTGAAAA
Organism: Agriotes lineatus; assembly: GCA_940337035.1. Taxonomy (NCBI): domain Eukaryota; kingdom Metazoa; phylum Arthropoda; class Insecta; order Coleoptera; family Elateridae; genus Agriotes; species Agriotes lineatus. Next base: position 435,550 of record CALNHX010000184.1, on the reverse strand, counting down.
ATGTCGCACTGCTAACTTAAAAATACAATTAGACAAATCCGAATTCTTAAAAAAATCCATTGCCTATTTAGGACATATCCTTACCAAAGATGGTGTAAAACCAAACCCAGATAAAATCAGTGCTATTATGAAATTTCCCTTACCAAAAACTAGAACTGATATAAAATCGTTTCTAGGACTTTTAGGTTATTATCGAAAATTTATAAAAGATTATGCTAAAATAACAAAATTCCTGACTTTATGCTTAAAGAAAGATTCAAAAATTATACACGATCAAAATTTCATTGAACAATTTGAGAAACTAAATATCTTGCTAACTAATGATCCAATATTAGCTTATCCTGACTTTACAAAACCATTTGAGCTAACTACAGATTCTAGCAAATTTGCTATTGGAGCAGTATTATCACAAAATAACAGACCTATCAGCTATGCTTAACCAAGCCGAAATTAAATACCCCACAATAGAACGAGAATTATTAGCCATTGTTTGGGCCTGCAAACATTTCCGCCCCTATTTATATGGCGTACATTTTACAATATTTACAGACCATAGACCTTTAATATGGCTTCGCAACATCAAAGAGCCAAATTCTAAATTAACCCGTTGGAGTATAAAATTAGAAGAATTTAATTTTACCATTAAATACCTACCAGGAAAAACCAATAAGGTAGCTGATGCCTTAAGTCGAATTAATATAAATCCCCTATCAATTGAACAATTAGACACACCAGAACCCAATTTTACATTCACAACATTCATCATCCCCAGTAATAGACATATCTGAACTACCCCTGCAATATCATAAGAATCAGTTAGAATTTATTAACGCTGTAATTCCAAAACCATTTAGAATCACTAAATTCGATGGCTACACACATATAAGTATTTTTGTGAATAACAATAACTTCCACGAAAAGTTTGTACAATTACTATTAGAATATTGTACACCAAACTCCCATTATTACTGTATATTTCAAGACGAAAATATTTTTGATAAATTTTCCAAATTTATTACTGAAAACCGTAATGAAAATTCTCCTCACTTCCATCGATGCACTAAGCAAGTAACTTATGTTACTCATCCTGATCACCGTGAACAACACATTTCGGACTATCATTTAGGTAAAACTAATCACAGAGGAATTAAAGAAACTAGCGAACACCTTAAACGTACTTATTATTGGAAAGGAATTGACAATGATATTAAGCGATACATCAATAATTGTGACACATGTAAACGAGAAAAATATCATAGACACCAAAATACATTGCCTTTTAGTTTAACGCCTACTTATGAGAAACCTTTCTCTTGTATCAGCATAGATATTTTCCAAATCAATCAAACTAAATATTTAACCGTAATTGACAATTTCAGTAAATTCACACAAACATATTTATTAGAATCCCAAAACAAAATAGACATAACAAAAGCATTGTTAAAATTCTTCTCACATTATGCCGTACCTCAGAAAATCATCGCTGATAACGAATTCGATAACGCTATAATAAAAGAATTTTTAAAATTACATAAAATACAATTACATCTAACTACACCTTTGCATCATGAATCAAATGCACTCATTGAACGAGTACACTCGACAATTTTAGAACACTATAGATTATTAGAGCATACCCCTGAAAAAGAAAAAATGCCTTATTGCATATTAGCCTATAATAACTCAATACACTCCAATTTAAAATTTACTCCTTCTGAAATTTTATTTGGACATACAGACAGTCATAATCCATTTGAATTATGCAATGATAACTATTTTGAGACTTACATTAATGACCATAAAAATAAAATGTCGCATTTTTACTCAGAAATCCAGTCTAAACAAAAACAAGCCAAAGAACAAAGAAGTGAAAAAACTAATAAAGATAAAGGACTTGTATCTTATAAAGTTAATCCAAACATTTTACTTTCTTAAAATAGGGTTTATTTTATAATTTCAAGTAATATAAATTAATTACAGCTTTTCAGTTTCCAATTTTTTATCTTAATAATCAAAACAGAGTCCTTAAGGATATCATATTTTCTCCTTCCAACACACTATAAAAGCTTTATTTTGATTTCTACCCACTATGTGCTATAATCTAACTCGGTTAAGTATTTGTCATTATTTTCTAATTTCATATTTAGATATTACATTAAATTCGAATCCTTCTGTGTCTCAATTAGTCTCACATCATTCAATTATAAATTCTATTTGGTTTTCTAATTACATACCAATTATTCAACTACCCTATTCATATTCAAATTGATCCCTATAATATCCAACTACTGTAATCCCTTAATCCTATGTTAAAATTGATTTTTATACCCCTGTATTCATATCATTACACTAGATTGCTTATTCTGAAATTTGATGTTCCGATTTTAATTATCAAAACTTCTGTCAAATAGTACTTCAAACTATTTCTGAAAATTCAATTAAAAATACTTGATCGTTACATTTGTTATATGAGAATATCAAATAGTAGTGCTTCCTTAATTAAAATTCATTTACTTAAATTTTTATTTTATTTCAGTTCTTATGTAATACCTGGATTCACCCACTTTTCATCCAACTTAGCACTCTTATGCTGAAACCAATTCGTCCTACTCTGCAACCTATCACTCCACAACTGCTCTGCTCAAAACCTCGGTGAAGGCCTAAACTGTCCACTAAACTGCCAAAAATGTTCAGAATCAGGATTCGAAGTAACTCAGGAACCTAGTTTGCTCCATGAATCCGTCTACACAGCTCCACCACAGCAAAAATCCAAACTGACCTCGTTCGTAGTTACGTTACGTTAATACTCAATCCAAATCATTCATTTGAATTTTGTTACAGTTTAGCACCAAGAATCCAGAGCAGAAACAAGCTCCACCAATACGCTCACTCCATCTACGACTTCCTTGTGATCCTCTTCTTTTGTAAATTGTTACTTGTTATCCAATTCAATCAATGCCAAATGTCAAATGCAATCTTACAATAAATACAATTCAGTAGCTCCCACCTTTTATTGGCTTTTATAGGTTAAAAATGTTTTAGTTTAGTCATTTCACTACATTTTTTATCTTCCTCCATATAGTCTGCATACCTTCCATCATTTTATCACTCCGTATTTTACTCCCTTTTTACACCACGCAACTTTATCTTAAACTTTGTATCCTTCCATGCGACAAATATGTTTTTAAAACTTTCAAAAGGGCTTATTTATTAATTTGTTATTACAAAAAATTGGTTTAATCTTTTCAGTTTTAATTTTTTTTATATTAACATATTGATTTACGTTGGTAATTAATAAAGGTTTCTTCTGAAAAAGAGTGCCAAGAAAGGAAAGAAGAAATTGTTTATGTTTTGATAAAATAAGAAGGCGGGTAGAAAAATTTATAAATTGTGACAGATATAAAATTATTCTTCCAGAATTAATGTAAAAACTAACAAACTCTGGGATTATTAGTGCACGTTATCTAAGTTGATGAACTATCGTTATAATTGGAAGACATCAACACAGAAGCTGAAGATCAAGCGAGTTCCAGGGGCAACTTCTAGCAGAGAAGATTGCAGACACGTGGCTACAAGTGAAAAACGCAAAGTGAGTCAATTTAAAATCAATTCTCTGTACTGAACTACGAACAATATAAATGCAAAGAATTAAAAAAGGCCTATAGAAATTTTTAATTTATTTAAGTTAGATGTATAAAGTAAGAGTGGTTTTGTAAACCCAAAGTTTAAACATTTACTTAATTATTGAAAGTGTCATCAACAAAATTTGTTTAAATTGTTAAAGTATCAGCAACGTCAAAAAAAACCATTAACAGTTACTTTTATATTAACGGATTAAATAACAAAACTGATAATTGTTATTGATTACATTAATAAAATATAAATATTATCTTCTGAAATATTTTAATTGTAATAGACTGCAGTGTCTTGTCAATATAATGCAACATTTACCCTGCAGAGTAAGAGAAACATTGAGCTAGCCGAGTGAACAATTATATACAAGAAAATATCTACAACAAGGTAGGTTTTATGGTGATTAAACTTTTAAAGAATAAAAGGTACAGTTAGGTTCAATACAACTTTGTTCGTAGCAGTATATATTGCAATAGCCTCACTTAAAATGATTAAAGCCTTATGTTGCGGCGTCTAATTATGCACTGATTGACTACAGTGCAATGTGAGTTGGATATTTAATTATTTTACATTCCTACAATTATTTGATATTCTTTATATGTCACAATTGACTGAAGGAATTCCACTTCTGTTTTAGATAAATTCTCAATTAAAATGAATTCAAGTAGGTACTTCGTATTCTCATGATTACTCTCAAAAGCAAGTCAGTTTACGCAATATCAAGACTGTTTATTATTTCTGAAAAATCATTTGTTTAATGAAAACTTATGGCAAATATTTATGACAATTTTAATGAAAGACAGTGTTACTTCAAGTCATGTACATAGAATATCGATCGCAAATACCTCCTCGTTACACTACCTGTCATTCAATAAACATAAAACAGTAAGTAGTCCTTTTATTTATAACCATACTTCACTCTGTTACTGTTTATTTTAGTTTGCTTAATAAATACCAACTATCGAATAACCTCAGTACAGGCCCATCTTACTGTCAAGAACTGCACACACCCTCGAAAATGCCTCCTTTCAATTCTCAATCAGCATACAATTCAGCAACACGAACCTCGACAAAATCCTCCAGCAGTGAACACTCTCCCTTCGAAATAATATATTGACAATCCAAATAATGTGAATTCCGATCTATCAGACGCCACAGGACGTCACCTCAGGTAGTGCCAATCTCAAAACGCCACTCCAACAAAAGTTCAGCAAAGTTCAACTCCATCAGATGGAAAACCACTTCCAGTTCCCAAGACTCTCACTCCAAAAATCTTGCCGTGTCCTATTTTCAGTAAATACAGCTTACGCTATCCAATTCGCAAGGTGTAATTATTTGTCAATAAACTAAGTTCAACATCCAATTCCAGAAATTATTTTAATAGCCTGTAGTATTATAAATTATGTTCTTCCTACCATACACATCTTCTCTATATCTTCATTATATTCTTTTTGTTTTACAGTTTACACTTCTTCTCTTTTCGACAATTTAATTATAATTAAACCCTTTCATATACCAAAATAGATTAATACATCATATTAGAAAAAGTTTTATTTTCAAAATTTCAGCTATTTTCAAAACATTATTACATGTTTTTCTATCAAAATTTATTTGTGTACATAAAATTAATATCTCCTTAGTGATGTCGCTTTTGCATTTTTTACAGTTCAGCACTCTATATATTTTATTATCACATTTAGTAACACCCGCTATATTGAATAACATTTCTCAAATAAGTATTTGCTATCAATCTGCCACTCTATTTCAGGTAACTTTTAAATCATTTTACAACTTTCTCTTTTCTTATTTGTCATTGTTCAACTGAATTCAAATTATTCTTTTACTTTACAAAATACATGTTAATAATTCTGATATCTTTTTGTTATACCCAAATCCATCATTGTGAATTTAATAATACTTTAATATTTTTTTTAATATAATATCAAACCCTTGTCTTGTATTAATAAATTAACTTAATCTTCTTATATGCAATCCATTACAATATATATTGCGATGACCCTTGCCTGTTTGTTTATTTTATTTTGGTACATTAATATAATTTAAATTAGAGCAAACCACCACACAATTATCAGGTTAATTTATTATTGTGCTTCCTTTTGCCTGTCAGTAAATTTAAGGCTAGTTAAAATGAAATGTATCAGTTAATGTACAAATAAATGGTTAAATGCTCCTCTTTATATATTATTGAATTGCAATATTTTATACTAGCTCACGCCAGAGCACCAAAAACTCTTTTCTCAGGTGGGATCAGAATTTTACTATAGTCAAGATTTATGCTTAATTTTAGACTATTTGTTTCAAAGTAGCTCATATTCTCGCTTTTAGTAGATAATATTTGTAACCTCAATCTAATAGATAAAACACAGAAAGCTGATTTGTGCGTATAACTTATATTTGAACGTTTTAATCGTGAAAATAGGCAAGGAAGCGGTAAATAATTTGAATATTCTGCTTATCAACAAAATCTCCACTTCATTGTTATAGGGATGACGTAGGGCCCACGCAAACTCTCATTTGTTTATGCTGTCCGAACACTTTCTCTATATCGCAGAATTTACTGACGCTGTCCAATTTGGGAAGCCCACGGAGTATTTAGACTCTTAGAAAAGCCCTGGGCTTCTTCAGCAAGGTTGATTCTTGTATTTAAATAGCTTTCCCGACTTCTGACACTTGAATTGCAGTTAGTTCCTACCTTGTAAAGATTGCCGCAACTTGGCTCGGAGATGGTCCTAGACGACGCAGCTGAAATTTCTCAGCCTGTAGACATTTTCCTGGCCGCAAATGTTGATTCAGACGTTCTTGCAGACCCTGCTGATGTCCTGGATTGCTGACCTCTGGGCTCCGATGCTTAGTTGACTTGTAGTCGAAGATCGGAATTTTCAGATGCTCGGCTGCCGATCACACTCGGAGGCGATTTTGGGAAAATATAAATTTATCGACGTAAAACTTTACACAATAAAATAGACCTTTTTGTATAGGCAAAACACTTTCATGATAGTAAAAACATTAATTAAAATGGCGCACAAATTTGCCCAAGCTTCCAATAATTTAATTCAATTTTTCTTCTCTTTACCAATAAAAAAACATCATGTTGTTATGTTACCGTGATCTTCTGCTATTAATTAGAAATTAGTTTTTATAACAAATAACTATGAACGGAGTAAAGTTTGAATACATAAATCTTAAATTAACATTTTCTTAAATCTAAATATTGTCTTTTGCTTATAACTAGTATTGTTCCTTCGCGTTACACACACAAACGTTTTTTTTTAACCACTGCTCTGCTTTTTGCATTTTGTTTTTTATTACACTGGAATTTGAGTTCACAATTTTTACACGTCACTTGGTTTTCTTCTCTTTCCTTGCCTAATTCTGGATTGGTCTTTGCAATTTTCTATTTCCTTACCTTGCTTTCATCTACCTTTTACATTGCTCGCCTTTTCACTGGTCTTTGCTTTTATTAATAACTGCGCTCATTTAGTATGTGCATGACAAACCTTGTGTCAATTACTTTCGTTTGGTCTGGCTTTAACTATGCCCAAACCTATCATTTTGATTGTATTATTTTACTGAAACTTCAAATTCAAACTCTCTGAGATATGCTTTGCTTTTGCGTGTCTTTATCCGACTAATTACTGCTTTTCGCATCTCAACACCAATGCATTTAATACTTTCATTATTGTTTAAAATTGCAATTGTATAAAATATCTTAACTCTGTGCTTTATTGAGTTGGTTAAATATTTCGCACTGCAAACAGAGCCAAATTGTGGGCCTAAAAGCATTTCATAGTAAATTGGCTCAAACAGTACATTTACAAATAAGGAGTATATATAAACAAAAAGAGACAAATTTGTTCAATTTAAAGACAAAACGAAATAATTTTGTATCCAAATGATAGATACTGCAACGAACTGCCTTGTTTGTTTGTTTATTTTGGTACAAAATTAATAAGTTAAAATAGGGCAAATCACTACACAATTCTCAGTTTGATTTTATGCTGTGCTAAAATTTGCCTGTCAGCAATTTAAGGCTAATTAAAATTAAATGTATTAGCTTATGATCAAAATAAAATCGTTGAATGCCCCTTTTTTACTGTTTTATTAAACTCCAATATTATTTAAGCTAGCTCTCGGCAAACACAAAAGTGCTTATCTCAGGTTGGGTTCAGGTTTTCTCCATGTTCATAAATTAGTAATTCATTTCAGATTATTCGTCCTTGATCAGCTCATATACGCGGTTTTGGTAGATAAAATTTACAATCTGTCATATGACACAAAACTTTCTCCAGTGCAACAGCGATTACTTGAATGTTTAAAATTGCGAAACCAACAAAGAATCGTCAGGTAATTTGATTCAACCATCGCTTCAGGCAACAAAACCTCCATTTCATTGTTACAGGAATGATGTTGATAGGACGCCAACCATTCATTTGTTTCTGCTGCTTGGAAATCCGCGTCAATTTCAAAAAAAATTGATGACGCTATGCAATTTTTGGATTATTACGGCGTAGCTGGACCCTTGGATATGCGATAGGCCTCATCAGCAAGGGCCAATCTCGTATTTTCATAAGTTTCCCGAACTCTGACACTCAATTTATAGCTAATTCCTACCTCGTAAAGATTTCAACTTTGGCTCGGAGATGATCGGAAGGTGACGCTGCTGGAATTTATCTGCTGAAAATGCTTCCCTAGCTGCAACTTTTACTCAGGATGCTCCTGCAGACCATGGTGATGCGATGCAGTGCAGATCTCTGGCTTCAGCTGCTTAATTGTGCCGGAATCAAAGTTCTAAAATTTCAGGTGTCGGCTGCCGATCTTCAGTCGTAGATGAGATTGGAATTTTTTTAATTTTATCGTGGCGGAAACTGCCACAAACACTTCCACTGTTGTACGGCGATGTGTACAGTAAAATGCAACACTTTTTGTTACTGGTAAACACTTTTTATTTGCAAAAATATTAATTTTAATAGAGCACAATTTCGCCCAAACTGTCTTAATTTATCATTTCAATTGTTCTCTTTATTTCACAAAAAAGCATGGCGTTGCTGTTACCGCGATAATTTTCGTTAATTAGAAATTAGTTTTGATAGCAAAATACACAAATAGAGGTAAGTTTGATTACATAAATCTTAAATTAGCATATTCTGAAATCTAAAAAAACTGCCGTTTGCTTATAACTATAATTTTTCCTTCCGTTACGCACACAAATGTTTTAAAATCACTGCTCTGCTTTTTTACTTTGTCTTATTAATGTAATGGAAATTGAGTTCAAATTTACACACTTTGCTCGCTTTCCTTTTTTTCCGTTGCCTAATTTCGGGATTGCTCTTTGTAATTTTCTATTTTTTTTTTTCGATTTCATTTACTTTTCAGATTGCTTGCCATTCACAGACCTGTGTGTTTATTAATAATTACGCTGCTTTAGTCTGCACATAACAAACCTTTTGTGTCAATTAATTTAGTTTGGCCTGGCGTTAAATGTTCACAAACCTATTTTATTATATTACTTTATTCTAACTCTCTGAAATATACTTTGCTTATGCGTGCCTTTATCCGTTTAATTACTACTTCTCGCATCTCATTACCAATGCATTTAATACTTTTATTATTGTTTTAAATTGCAATTTCATAAAATACCCTAACTCTGTGCTTTAATGACTTGGTTAGATATTTTGCACTGCAAACAGAGCCAAGTTGTAGGCTTAAAACCATCTCAATATATGTATAAAAAATACAAATAATATGAAATAATAATACTCGTAATACAAAATAATACAAATACGGCGTAGGTACATGCAAACAAATTTTTTTATATAGAAAAGTTAGACCTTTGACCTTTTGATTCATCTGTACTGTCACTTTCTATAACAAAGGTAAAATCTTCAATGTCTTGATTTTCTTGGGCGATCATCTGATCAATTATTGAAATCGCTTCTTCCTCTATGTCATCGTCGTTTGTAATAATCTCAGGAACATCTAGGCATGATTGTTCACAGAAATTTCTATGAGTAATAGAGCAATGCAAACTAGCCTTTCTGCAGCTGCAGGCCTTAGCACACCCTTTCGTACATTGTCAAGAAATAGTCTGTATCAACAAATCTGGTGCAGCGTTTTTTGCTGTTTTAATTGGAACTAGACCTCGCCTGCCTGTCATCCAGCCCCAATCCAAAGGGTTCTTTTCCCTTCCCTGTCCTGTTTGAACTTGATGATATATGCGTAATGGGCGATACCGGGTAGCATCTTGCGTTGGTGGCAGTCTAGCAAGGTGAAACTTGCTTTGAGTCACATATTTTTCAAAAAGCTGACAGCGTAGATCGTCAAGAGTTTGAGCATTCGTGTCCCCACCATACAATGTGGTCGGAACTGACTCTTTGAATGCAATAAATTACTACTTCAACTAAATTAGGATGTTTCTGAAGAGCACTGCAGAATGTGATTTTTTCATGTCTAAATGGGGCCGATGTAGTGTCCCACCCACCATATGCATGAAAAAATAGAATCTCCTTTGGATCATATTTGAATGAGTTTGAAGAATAAAAGTAGGCAGTCATTGTCAAACGTCAGTGGAATAAATTGTTTAAAAAAATGTGGTGTGATACACGCACACAACACCCTTTTACAGTTCTTATAATTACTGTTACTATTGTTACTTAATCTTATAATTAGCCAAAAAATGTATAATACATATTCTGTTTAAAATAGGAGTTATGTACTAAGAAAGTAAGAAAAAACAAAAGTAACCCATTTTAGAGGTATTCAACTGGAAAATCACCTATTTTACATGGATACACATTAAAAAAGTAATAAAAATATAGAGTTTGAAAAAAATAGAAAAAAACAACTGAAAAATCACAAGAGTAAACACTATATTTCCGGTTATGTAATTTTCTTCATAAGCTTGCTGTCACATCTAGCTATTACACAAAACTTATATATGCAGTTTGAACGTCACATTTTTTTTCGTTTTTGAGATATTTTGTTCACACATACGCACACACAGACTGACTGACAGACAGATCAATGAACAAAAACATCTTTTTTGGGTTCAGGAAACTTTGAATTTTTGGAGTGAATCCAATACTTTTTTTATTTTTGGAGTGAATCCAATACTTCCTTTATAGTAAAAGGGATTAAAAATGAGTTTGACTTCAGGTAAACACGGACAAGTAATGCACAGTCAAACAGGCGAAGTAATATACTATGTGTATAATTATTTAAAAAAGCTTAAAATCTTCCCATATATTAAAGCAACTTATAGAAACTGTATCAGAAGCAACAAAAGCGTATGTGAGATCAATGGCAACAATTATCAAAAGTGAAAGTTCAAGTAAAGATGGCAAACCAAAATGTTCTATATATTAAGCATATAATGACCTACTCTGAACCAAGATCTTGTTGTCTGTAGGACCAATCTGCTAATTATTAATAACACCTGAGTGTTCTTGGATTTTGAGCATTTAGGGTCAAATTCACCACGAATCCCAAAATTTTACCTTTAATATCATTATCGCGGTCATGCGCTTTTACCCAGCAATCTACCGATAATGCAAATTGCTAATTTAACAGTCCACTTGTACTTTTATCTCTACAGTTACCATGGTTAAGGGTCATCTTCCTGGTGGTGTTTTATTCCGTACTAGGCAGATATATCACGTTGATCCAACGTAAATTACACGGATTTGCCCACGCACTTCCAAGGCTTTTCTTCCATATTAAGATTTCCTACCATTAACACTGTGTTAACTCGATCACCTTGTTTTGGGCTTATTGTGGGTCATAAACGGTTTTTTCCTCGGCAACATGTAAAAATTAAATGCGATATACTTAAAAAAATGAGGTAATACCTAACTTGTATAATAAAAAATTGGGAGAGTTAGAAACTCGTATAAACAATCCAGTAGTTTTCGGCATTTAAGATACTACAATCCTAGTTACTTTCTACTATTAATCCACAGCTATCCAAAGGGCAAGATGTTCTGTATTCCTTATGGAGCTACAAAAACTAAGTCACAATATAACACTATAAGAAAAAAAAATCTGTGTCGATTGCAGAAACGTACACAGTATTATTCATTTATAGTTGACGTTGGTCGCTTTGGCGAAAATGTTCATAGTATGCGATTAAAATGATGTAGTATAAATGGTGGTAGTCTTGTTTGGTTTTGGTCTTAACGCTGCCTCTCAGAAAGATTGAATGCTCACCGGAGGTTGTTCAGGGAATAGATTTACAAAATTGTACAAAAAGGTGTGGATTGTATCTAAAAACACTCACTATAAAAAACAACTGCAGGGCAAGATTTCATATTTCTTTGTTATTTGAAAATAGTACATTAAAAATGTGCTTGAAATAACTCTTTATCCAGAATTTATTGTCATCCCTAGACGACAGTTTTTGATGACCCAATAATTAATTTACAAAGGTACATGAATTCAACAGTATCTGTATTTAAGGAAATTGAAGGAATATACTAATACATTCACTAGAGGACAGAGTAACTTATAATTAGAGAATTATCTCTATCTTACAAATATATACGTGTACCTTAATCTAGCATTGTCAATATGTTCATTTGAGTATTAACAATGAATTATGAAATAACTCAATATTAAATTACACTAGGTGTTTACAAAGTTCTTGTGATTTAGTTCTAATTTCTTGACCACTCAGTTCGTGTACTTTTCATTCAATTCCCTCGTAGAACTACATTTTTAGACCTTCTTATAAATATGTTTGGCGGAACGTCTTCATCCACATTTATTCAAAGTAATTTTACCTTAAATCCGCTAAAGCACTATTCTTTAGTAAAGTAGTGTGTGGCTTTGAGTTATCTTGCAACAGCAAACGTTGAAGATGCAGCTTTTATGGTCGGTTTTTGGTAAAGCAATGACATAATGGCCCAACAATCAGTTTAACAGTTCAACCCATCGAGAGGCATTACTTTTAGAATCAACATCTTCACCAAAAGCATCTTGCGAGTTTTTAATACTTAGAGGTCTTAACGTCCTCGTTTATAAATAGACAATTTTGTCCTACGCCTCAACATTAAAACACTTTCATGTTTCAAAATTTTATGTATACTTTAGGCTTAGCTATTAGCAACTAGCGCAAGAAATTGAAAGAATTGTTGGTCGGCATATGAACATAGCTGTCTAGATAGGTACATGCGTAAAATCCTAAGATAGCATTAAGTAGCTGTATATTCTAATTAAATTCCTATAAACCCCTTAGTAAAAACCTCTCGTATCTAATTGAATGTTGACAAGTAGTCTAATAATAAGACAATAATCTTATTTTTTGTTAAATAATAGGCGTAACCATCGCTTAGTTCTACTAGTTTTGGGGTGAACATATTCTTCCTTGGCTGATACTTCATTGGCACGAACGCTCTCTTGTTTGTCATAAAGTTCCTTAATGTTTGCACCGGTATGTTTCAAAGAGTACAAAGCGTTTATACTCGAAAATACGTCCTCTGCAGTAACCAGTCGAATTTTGTCGTAATCCGAAGTGCTTTCCGCCACTTCGATGGCTTCGTCCAGAATTCGTTTTTCTTCATTGTAGCTAACCAGCATTTTTTCGTAGCGCTTTATCATGTCTCTGTCAGTTTCATTACCATAGCTTCGCTCCCTACAATAAAATCTCAACTAGTCTGAACAGCCCTGTTACAGGAAAACTCACCTATCAATTAAGTATTCCAAGTACTCTTTGTAAGCATCATTGTAAGGTGTAATTGCGTTGTTTTGTAGAAAATGTGCAAATTTTGCTATGTTTTTGCTAATAGTGCGTTCCTCCAGTTGAAATTCTTGGCTTCTGGCTTCGACTTCCTTGATTTTTTCCTGCACGGAGCTTGCTTCTAACTTGCCTTTTGCGATCTGAGAGTCGATATTATCGTCCACGATTTTGTCTTCGTATGCTTCGGTGATGCAGTAAATATGCATGTGGGTTTGGTAACTACACCCGCAGCTTTGGCAATTTTCCTTGCCGCCCATTGCTGAGCACTTGATCAGTTCTGGTGATCCGACTATTTTTTCGGGAACATTTTGGAGGTAGCATGGATTATGGCAAAGTTGTTTGTAATGATTGTACTTTACATCCTTTACCTGAAATTAGAATGTTATTACAATTATGAAGATCTAAAGGTTGATTTCAATTTTTCATGGAAATTGAATCCATATAAATATCAGCACGTACCAATAGATAACAGCTTCTTCAGGTATAAGGAAATAAATACATTTATTTCTACAAATATAGCCAAACAATTGGGATCATTAGTATATTATGTAATTACTTAGCAGTATTTACAGAAAAGCAAACAGGTGAAGCTGTAGTATACCGAGTGTTTCACTTAAGGTGCGAACATTTTAAGGTTAAGTGGAAGAACAGAGGCATTACTACGAAATGGCATCTGAACTTCGCCATTTGCATATTGAATACTGTAAATTTTATTTGCTTTTTCTTTTGTAATTTGTATATGCAATAAAGACCACGTATTATTGTTATTATTATTATAACATAGGGAAATAGCATGGGAAATCGTATATATGCAGATTCCTGCTTACAGCTTGAACTGTTATGATTTATTGTGGTATCAATCGAAAGAGAAAAAAATGCACTCAATTTGATACTACTTTACTTGAATTTGTTACTTGTTTAAGATATAGATAGCTTAAAAAACTGTAATAAATATTTTGCATTTTATTCGCAAAAAAGAACAGGCCAGCCATGATCAAATTTGTTCATGCCAAAATAACTGTTATTTTCTGTCAGTTATCAGTTCACGTATTTAACTAATTCCCATGAATAATAATGTTGAATATTCTAATGAAGAGAAAGTATTTATTATCAAAACATTTCACAGTGGCGTCAGTTTATGAACAGTTCCTGATTTATTCTCGGTTAAATTTAATAATCGACTTATTCCATCTGTATCAACGATTCACAAGTTTCTGAAAAAAAATTGAAACTACAAGCAAATTTATAGCTGAAAGAGTTCTTCATTTTGCTGTAAACAATAACCCAATCTGTTATAAAAACCTGCCTTATATTAGCCAACTGTCTATCTGCGATTAGCCTACACTCCGCAACAATTGCTCCCCCCAAAAAGTCAATATTTGAGTGGAGTTTTCTGTACATTTTGTTTTTTAGATGACTCCACCCACTCACCGACAAGCACTGCAGAAGATGAAGCAGTGGAACAAATATACGAGGATATGTCGGATGCTAAACAGAGAGAGAGAGCGCACTACGTCCTAATACTGGGCGATTTTAATGCTAAAATGGGAAAGAAGAAGAAGGATGACACAGAGCATATAGGAAATTATGGTCTCGGCGAAAGAAATGCAAGAAGCGAAATGTTGTTTAATTACCTAAAAAACGAAAATCTCTACTGTCTTATTACTTTCTACAAGAAACCTCCTCAGCGAAAGTGGACATGGAAAAGTCCAGACAACAAAACTAAAAATGAAATAGATTTCGTGATCTGCAACAAGAAACAAATATGTGCTGATGTTTCAGTCCTAAATGCATTTAACACCGGTAGCGACCAAAGGCTAGTTAGGGCACGAATCGTGATAAATCTTAAATAGGAAAGTTACAAGCTGATCCGTCCACATTCGACTCCCACAACCACAGAACTGTGCTCACGAAAGAATGAATATCACCACGTAATAAAAAAAAGAGTAGCGTCAACTGAAGCTCTTGAACAACTTAATATCGAAGAGCTCACAGATAAAATTCAAACTATTTTTAAAACATCAGCGAAAAAAGTATGTGGAAAACTAAAGAAACCCACAGATAAAAAACTGACGGAAAAAAGAAGACGAATTAGTAGAGATACAGAGGAATTTAAACAACTCAACAAAAATACCAAGAAAGAAATCAGGCAAGACATTACAACCTACAAAACGAAATTAATCCACGAAAGAAATAGAAATATGAAGGTTTTAAGGTCAAGACTCGCAAAAGGGCGAACTAACTAACCAAATTGAAAAACAAGGAAGGAGTGACAGTATCACATATTGATGATGTAACAAAAGCTGTAGAATTATTCTACGCGGACCTTTACTCATCAAATAAAATGGACCCAGAACCAACAACAACAATAAAACAAGTAAGAAATGTAGAGTCAGAAAATTTACCGGAAATCTCGTCAGACAAAATGAGAAAAGCATTAAAACAGATGAAAAATGGGAAATGTCCGGGCGAAGATGAAATTACGGCTGAAATGTTGAAGTTAAATGGAAACAGTCTCGAAAAAGTGATACAAACACTGATGAATAAATGCTTATAAGTAGAGGGAAGTGGATGGTTCTGGAACCTCCCCCCACCACTTGGCCTTGAGTTCAAGGCCAAGGCCACGTTCAATCCCAAGGTCACATGCAAGGCGAGGTCACGTTCAATCCCAAGGTCACGTTCGAAGCGAGGCCATCAACAGTAACCTTGAAGACTGGGTATAACATGAGGTGTAGTTTTGTGTTCAGTAGTATATCGTGTGCTGTACTAGCAAAAACAATGGATGAGGTACAAAAGGTTGGTGAAACTGTGAAGGGGTCAAAGAAAAAAGTGAAACTGTTATATCCAGTATTGTTAAACGCGACAAGTTATCCGTTGAATAAGTCAAGAAATAAATCTGTGAGTTTGGGTTTGACCTGTTTTGGATCGTTTGTGCCGGGAGTGCTAATTAGTGGGATTAACAACAATTTTATACTGCTAGACGAAGGAGAGTGGCAAGTCTTTCTTAAAAATGAAGATGTGATAAACAGACATTTTAACTATGAAGATGGAGATTTAAAACCGGTGGATATAAGTCCAGGCAAACGAATATATTTCCAAAAAATCGGAAACAAAAAAGTGATTGTGCTGCAGGAACGTAAGCGATCCCAAGTGTATCTCGGAATGCAATCAGTAGCAGAGTTGTGGGATTTGTTGCCCCTGCTGAATTCTAAAGCTGAACTATTAAAAAGTCAAAATTTTGAAAATTTCTACAGTAGTATAATCCAAAGCGTTTGGAATTTACCCGGCGACTTTAAACGAAGCATTGAGGAAGCGTTACCGCCAATAAAATCCGAAAATGTATACTGCATGCATGAAATGCTAAAGTATGCTTTGGACGTCATAAGATATGATATTGTGTTTAAACAATACGCCCAACAGCAAACGTTGGAACAATAAGTGTTTATCATGTAGTTATAACGATGTAATAAAAAAATTAAAATTTTTAAAACGTTTATTATACAAATAACTTACTGACTAACTTAGAAACTAACCTAACCTAACAACTTAAAATCTACTCCTCAACGTCTCTTTCGTACCCTGAATTGTTTTCACCACCACTGTCACCGTTTTCCATTCCTTCACCACCACTGTCACCGTTTTCCCCACCCGAAGACCAACCTTGCGTGGAGACGTCGAAAATGCTATCTCCAACAGAAGATATGGTGTCAGATACGTGATCCATATCGTTAATCCTCGGATCATTTGGACTCCATATGAGACTGATGTCATCAGGTATGGACAACCCATCCGATCCGAGACTCGACGGTGTAGACGACCTATCCAACAGCATATCTTCATCAGGCTGGTCAATGAAGGCCGAGTCCGCATTCAACAGCCTTGACCTGATGTTGTTCAGTTCTGGGATGTTGAGGTCTCCGATGTATTCACCATCCGTCGTGCATAGGTGCCCTTCCACGTAGTGGAAGAAGGCACAACGCCCGGACGGATAGATTCGGGTGCGAAGCAAGACGAGTAGAGGATGTAGTAGCTCAGGACTCCACGAGAAATCCCGAAGCCATACCCTCACATCGCCATTGGTGAGGTTTTCTACCTCCCACTCGGGGGCGAAACAGACGGTGTTCGATCGAAAAAACCACACCAACTGCATTTCAACTGTGAAAAGAGAAGTAGCTTATTAAAGAAATAACTAAAATTGGCAAGCTTTTACTAAAACAGTTATTAACAATTGAAACAGGGTCGGTCATTCTGCCGGACTCATATTTACAACTGGTAACATACCTGTAATGTAACGATGATGCGGTTCAATGGTGTGGTTGGACAGTGGTGGAATGATGTGGGCGGCTCCACTATAGCTGTAGAAAGACATGTAATTTCTCAAAGAAGCAATTCTCTCCTACTTACGTAAACGGCCCAAATCATCTCCATTAGTTCCAGGTCTCTGTAGAGTTTGATTTTACGCCCCAGAAACCACCTTGTCTCTAACAAAATGGCTTCCGGGACGTAATCGCAGTTCCCTATGGTTGCTACGTCATCCTAAAAATAAATGTATTGTGAACCGGATTTATGAACATATAATTTTCTTACAGTCCTATACTTTTCCTTGACGTATTCGATTAAAGCTTTCTCTAAAAAATTATCAAAATTTATTACGTCAACTATTAAAATTTACAAAAAAATTACCGAAAGGCGACTGGACTGGGCCGCACTTGACGCTTTCAAGAAACTGATCTGTAAATTTCTTGCATGTATACTGTTAAAAATACACAAAAAAAAACAAGCATCTTACCCATTTCTCTGGTCTGATTTTATCTGAAAAATGTTTGAGAATTTATAATAGCGAAGTAACAGTACAATGCAAAAAAATTCTAATCAAATATCTTAATAATGATGATACAAGAATTTTAAGACATGGACATATAAAATAAAACATATATACAAACATATCTTACCAATGGAGCAGATTGTTGCAGCTGAGGAAACTGTGATTTTGTAATGCAACAGCGGCTGCTTTTATATCCAAATCTTTCCTACCTACATCTCGACTTGGAGGGAAGGGTTGACAACTTATGCAGCAAATTTTTAATGTTTGCTAATTACGGCGCTATCTAATCATAGTTTTAAATTAACTGATTTTTTGTAACAGCATTAGCTTTCTCATAAAAAAACACGTTTTTTAATACCCGACACGGCATATTTTGTAATATGTATTTAAATTATTTATTTTAAGTAGCATAATAATTGCATATGGTGAAATTTGCTTTCTGTAGGGTAGGTCACATTTAATTTTTAATTCATATCATTTTTAATAAGTACGCGAAAAGCCAATAATGCATAACTTGTAGTAAAGTTTAATTGACGTGGTGGCATTGTTTAAAACGGTAATAATCAATAAATAATTCATGCACTTTAAAAGTGATATGAATTAAAAAATACATGTGACTAATAATATTTTTTAAAACAATAGTTAATTCGCTTCCTAGTAATAATGCAAACTACAATTTGTTATGAAAAAAGTCGTGCAAATCATAATTGGAAGTATTATTTGCAAATGCATTTCTGCTTCGTAAACAAGAGTGACGTCAATGGAAAAATTTACACTTATGTTAAAAACATCTTTGACCCAGGCAAATGGTCCTTTTATTTTTTTGCCTCGACTTTGAGACGACCTGGGCAAATGCAGCAGGATGCATCTACATTTCTGTAAACAACTGACTTCAATGGAAAATTTACACTATGTTAAAAACATCTTTTGATCCGGGCAAATGCTCCTTTTATTTGTTTGTTTCGACTTTTAGACGACCCTTGCAAATGCGGCAGGATCGATCCGCTTAAAAGTTCGTAAACAAGTGTATCAATGGAAAATTTATGTACAATTTGCGACAATTGAAGTTTTTCAAAGTAATCAGATATTTGCGAAAATTCACAGAGGGATATAGTTTCTCATTCTGAACAACTTTTCTTAATAAAATTTTGCCGTATTATGAACTAACGAGGCAGCACTTTTGAAAATAAATTTCGTTTTAGTACAATTACCGACAATTAGAGTTTTTCAAAGTAATCAGATATTTGCGAAAATTCGCAGAGGGATATAGTTTCTCATTCTGAACAACTTTTCTTAATAAAATTTTGCCGTATTATGAACTAACGAGGTAGCACTTTTGAAAATAAATTTCGTTTAGCGCAATTGTAAACAATGAGAAGTTTTTCAAAGTAATCAGATATTTGCGAAAATTCACAGAGGGATATAGTTTCTCATTCTGAACAACTTTTCTTAATAAAATTTTGCCGTATTATGAACTAACGAGGCAGCACTTTTGAAAATAAATTTCGTTTTAGTACAATTACCGACAATTAGAGTTTTTCAAAGTAATCAGATATTTGCGAAAATTCACAGAGGGATATAGTTTCTCATTCTGAACAACTTTTCTTAATAAAATTTTGCCGTATTATGAACTAACGAGGCAGCACTTTTGAAAATAGAATTCGGTTTAGCGCAATAATTGCAAACAATGAGAAGTTTTTCAAAGTAATCAGATATTTCCGAAAATTCATACAGTGGTTTAATTTTACATTCTGAATAACTTTTCTTAATAAAATTTTGCTATATCTTTAAGGAAATTAGCATCGTAATTAAATTAATATTGAAAGTTGAAGTTGGCCTTCGCATTTCGTATAAATGCAGACCTCCAAGCTGCAGCAAACCATTCTGTTACCTGCTTTTGCAATGTCAACTGTGTGCCAATCTTGTAGAGGTGTTCTACTACCCAAAAAGATGTCTAAATACTCGAGGCTTAGCTTGAAGAAAACATCGGAAAAGGGTAAAGTTAAACTTTGCGCCTGCACGGAACCAAGCGTTTCACGCCCCAGTTCCGCACAGGGGTTGCCGCCAGCCGCCATAAATGTTTTAAGTGACGTATTAATTGCTCCTAATTACGAAATTATTTCTCCAAGTAGCCAAGGTTCGAGCAAAATTTTAA
This sequence comes from Agriotes lineatus, assembly GCA_940337035.1. Taxonomy (NCBI): domain Eukaryota; kingdom Metazoa; phylum Arthropoda; class Insecta; order Coleoptera; family Elateridae; genus Agriotes; species Agriotes lineatus. Next base: position 415,186 of record CALNHX010000184.1, on the reverse strand, counting down.
AATCAGCTTTAAAGAAAGGTCAGAAAATACAAAAAAAACCGGCAAAATTCAATTTTAGGAAATATATAGAGAATATGAATGTGGAGACTGACAAGAAAACGGGAGAATTTCAGGTTCAAGTGGAAAATGTATCCACATTTGATAGTAGGACAGTTGGTGAACTGTCTACTCCAAAATTCCAAAATATTCCGATGCAATCTGAGTCTCCGCATCTATCACAAACGGAAATGTTTATGGAAGCGTTCGATTTTGACGACATTCCATTGGAAAAGGCGGCTTCCGGCGACGGTGCGGCGCAAGAGTTTACAACCCTTGTAGATGGTTTGGAGATAGACTCCGGCTCAAGTCGACCGACCAGTCGAATTTCGAAGCGGCTAACAATCCAACCTTCGGAAAATGTGGCCGCAGTGCCTTCTGTAATTGTACAGGCATCTCCGGTTTCGGGTGGTGTGGCTGTTGTAGCCCCTGGGAGTGACGTAATCGATACTGTGGTGTCGATTACGTCTACCCCGCAGGAGGAAGACATGGATGACATTTCGCCATCCCAGCGTGCCGAACGTGAATACGTGTCTAATCGGAATGCAATAGATGCGAAAGCTGCCGATCTTCGCAGTGGAGAGCACTATCTAAGGTATATTAGATATTATTTTTTATCCATATATGTTATTTAACATTGAAGGTGTTTAGAACGTGCTTTTCCCAGTTTAGTAGCTTATATTGTTATTAGCTCCCTAGAAATTCGAGCCGCCAGCCTAGAAGCGACGATGCATGATGAGTACCTAAAAAGCATAGCTGCTTTACCTAAGATCCGCCACGGCCACAGCGCAACTAACATGGACATCTTTAAGAATGCTGCGTTAGCAAGGCTAGAGCTAATTGAAGATCTGTTAGCTGTGGAGAGTGCGATTCGTGCAAGACGTCAGGAGCTCGATAAAAAAGCTAAGTAACGAGTAGATAATCGTTTAACATATCATACACCTCTAACACAAATAACCTTGCCCCCCTATCCTCTCCAGGGTGTCCAAAGCGAATCCTCCCCGTGGTGACACCTGGGTAATCCGTTCGAGGTTTAATTTGTTAATCAGTGTTTATAAATAAAGGTGTTCATTGCGTTTGTGAATAGTAAGCCTCGAGCTGGGTAGCTAATCGCGCAATTAGTATATTAACCGATTGCGCGAGACTAATTTGCCATTATGTTCAGGTGCACTGCTTGTGGAGAGTCCTTCACCAGAGCTGACAATTTGTTTCGCCATCGAAGAGATAGCTGTCGCCACGAGCTGGGCCACCCATCGACGAGTGGTAAGTGGAAACGTGGTGATTGCTGTTGATTATATCGATTGTGTGTTTCCTACAGGTGACGCTATGGAGGCTTCGGTAGCAGCTGGTGAGGGACCATCGGCGAGTAAACGTCCAAGACCTAATGACTCCAGCGGTGGTGAGTGCGTCTCTATTGTAGTGTTTCATGTTTTCCAACGTTTGGTTTAACAGAACAGCTCCCCAAGACGCAATACTGCGACGTGTGTGATGAAAATGTTCGTCGGACTTGTTTCGTTGGACACCTGAGGAGCAATCGTCACACGAGGCGGTGTGATGTCATCCACCTGGAGAAAGGAGTGGTAGCCCTTCCAAGCGCCTTCAAGTCCCGTGTTGCCAGCTACAGGGTGTCCACGGAAAATTATCATATAAGTGTTGTAGAATATATGACGGAATTGAAAGACAAAATTATAGGTCTAATAGAAGGACAACTGACCAAATTAAACAGTATAAAATTAAATTTCGAACTTTTCGGGTATTTTATTTTGGAGACTCAAGATGTACAAGACGTCAAAAGTTTTAATACGACCAACGAGGTGGTAACTCGCGGTACAGACTTGAACGAATTATATGATAATTTAACGGGGATATTGGACCAGAAGGTGTCCGAATTTGAGGAACGCGATTCAGGTGTGTATTACAATTGTAATTCTTGTTAATGTTACTAACCGCAAAATGTTTACAGGGTGGATCTTGAAGCAGCTGCTGTACCTAGAATTAAATATAAATAAATTCAATCCGTTTCGGGCGTCTTCGTATATCCCGCTCCCGGAGCAGATTCAGACCAAGAAAGCGATCGTGAACGTCCAAAACGTCAAGGACGAGCGTTGTTTCGGGTGGGCGGTAACCTCGGCCCTCTGCAAACCAGATGGACCGTCTAATCGAACGAGTTCGTATCCGGATTGCTGGGATTTTTTAAATTTTGAGGACATTAAATTCCCTGTTAGATTGCGCGATATTTCTAAATTTGAAAAAAATAACCCTCAACTTTCTATAAATGTATACGCGTTGGAAAAAACTTTTCAAAACGATATTACCATATATGAAGTTGTGGGACCTCTGTACTATTCGCCACGTATAAAAAAGAGACATATAAATTTACTGCTTCTAACAGACGGCGAAGGTAATAGCCACTACTGTTGGATCGCTGATTTGTCTAGGTTAGTTTCGCGGCAAATAACGGCTAGGGCCAATGCGAAACATTTTTGTAATGGTTGTCTAAATTACTTTCGCACCGATGCCCATCTGGAGAACCATAAGCTTTTTGACTGTAATCATGTATGCACAAAGTTGCCTACGACAGAGCCGATCACGGATAAGTGTGGGGAGGTGAGGCCTCAGAACATTCTTAAATTTGATAATTATCATAAGCAATTGAAAGTGCCATTTTGCATCTATGCAGATTTCGAGACAGTTTTATCACCTGTCGATGGTGGGGATCAGGAGCCGGATCGCGAAAGACCTTATACGATCAAAACGTGCGAGCACAAACCGTATTCTTTCGCGTATTATTTGAAATGTTCTTTTGATGATACTCTATCCAAATTCGAAATTTATAGGGGTGAGGATGCTGTGGACGTGTTTGTTGAACGTCTAGACAGAGACGTTCGCGAGCTATATTCCAACAGTTTGAAGCATGTTGTACCCCTCAAGCCTCTGGCTCCGCAAGAAATTCAAAATTTTAAGGATGCTGCTTCATGTCATATTTGCAATCGTCCTTTTGGAGAGGAGAACGTAAAGGTTCGCGATCACGACCATTTGACCGGAGAATATCGGGGAGCTGCCCATTCTAATTGCAATCTAAATTATAAACTTCCAAATTTTATTCCCGTATTTTTTCACAATTTAAATTACGATTCCCACCTTTTTGTAAAACAGTTAGCTCAAAATAATGAAGAGCTTGATGTCATTCCAGAAAATAAGGAAAAATATATTTCATTTGGCAAACGTCTTTGGGTAGATGAAGTCGTTGTTGACGGAAAACGGAAAAACGTTTATATGCAAATTCGATTTTTAGATAGTTACCGATTTTTAAGTTCTTCTTTAGCATCGCTGGCCGCCACGTTATCAGATGATCAGTGTGTTGAAATTCATAAGCAATTCGGACATGACATCAAATTCGAACTGATGAGACAGAAAGGTGTGTTTCCCTATTCGTATCTGGATTCATTTACAAAATTAGATGAGCCGGCGTTGCCCACAATCGCCCAGTTTTATGATCATTTAACCGAGACGCATATTACTGAGGTCGATTACGAGCGTGCCGTTAAGGTCTGGAAAACTTTCGAATGTGAAACGTTGGGCGACTATTCCGATGTTTACCTCAAATGTGACGTGTTTATATTGGCAGACGTTTTCGAAAACTTTCGCAATTTTTATTTAAATCAATATAATTTAGATCCGGCGCAGTACTTCACCGCCCCCGGTTTAAGTTGGGACGCCATGTTAAAATATACGGGGGTTGAGTTGGAACTGTTGACGGATATGGATATGTTTCACTTTTTTAGAAAGGGTATTCGTGGGGGAGTTAGTACTTGTGTCGGGCGAAAGGCTATTGCCAACAATAAATTTGCGGGTAACTATGACGCTTCAAAGCCCACTTCTTTTCTTGTGTTTTTAGACGCCACCAACCTTTATGGCCATAGTATGAGACAGTTTCTACCGCAAGGTGGTTTTGTTTGGTTGACTGACGAGGAAATTGATAGTTTTGACGTATTTCAAATTTTGGACGACTCAGATACTGGGTACGTGTTGGAAGTTGACTTGCGGTACCCTGAAAATTTACATGACGATCACAATGACTTCCCCTTTTGCCCCGAGCTATTGGTGCCTCCACAGGGAAAATTTAAAAATGCAAAATTAATTCCAAATTTGTATGACAAACACAATTATATTATTCACTACAGAAATTTGAGGCAATGTTTAGAGGCCGGCTTGATTTTGGTTAAAACGCATAAAATACTTAAGTTTAGACAATCTCCATGGCTCAGATCCTACATCGATTTAAACACAAATTTACGTAACCAGTCTGACAATGAATTTAACCGAAATTCATTCAAACTAGCTAACAATAGCGTCTTTGGTAAAACCATGGAAAACGTGGACAAAAGGGTTGTTGTAAAGTTAATTAGTCATTGGGAGAAAATTGGTAATAGAATGGGGGCAGAAGCTTTGATATCGAAACCTAACTTTAAAGATAGAATTCGGTTTGGGGAAAATTTAATAGCAGTGGAAATGAACAGAACGTCGGTTTTATATAACAAACCCATTTATGTTGGTTTCTCAGTTTTAGATCTTTCGAAAACGGTAATGTACGATTTTTATTACAAATTTTTGAAGCATACATACGGCCGTAATGTGTCTCTACTCTATTCTGACACTGACTCATTCATCCTGGAAATTTTTACTGAAAATTTTTACGCGGACATGCAAAAGCACCTTGATCTCTTTGATACATCAAATTACAAGAATGGTTTGCACGGAATTTCGAGAACCGAGTCTGTTGTTGGCAAATTTAAGGATGAGTACGCTGGGGTGGCTGTGTGTAGCTATTACGGGGTCGGTGCAAAAACATACTGTGTAAACGCTGTTGGTAAGGAAGCCAAAAAGGCGAAGGGAGTTAGAAAGAGTGCTGTTCGGAATCACCTCACCACCGAAATTTATAAATCTGTAGCCGAAAACAAGAGGGAAGTTGTATTTTGTCAGATGTATGTGTTTCGTTCCCATTTACACACTATGTACACCGAATTAATGAATAAGGTTGCACTTTCTTCGCGAGATGATAAACGCTTCCTTATTCCTAATACTACCAAAACCTTAGCGTGGGGTCACCGTGATATAGATGTTTACAGTCGTCTAGACAACTTGCTGCGCATTGCCGAAACGATGACGTAGCAATATGTTCGCGGAACAGTATTCGTTATTACTTAACAGCAGAGGTCCTACACGGCTTTCTTGTACTTTGTAGGTTTAGTTATTGTATATAGCAATTATAGTATAGGTTAAGAACACTAGCTTGTATGATATAGGTAGTAAGTTAAATTTTACGAAAAATCTGATTGTTTGGGTCCGCATTACCAAGTATATTTGTTATTTAACACTGTAGTCACTCATGTTTAGCATTTACAATAATAAATTACTGTAAAACAGAAAAAAGTTTTTATTTAAAGAAAATAAATGGTAGTAAAACAAAAAAGTGTTTTATTGAAAGAGTTCTATAGAATCATAATAAGTTATACAACATTGTTTTTGGATATCCAAGAATTGTGACGATTATCGAATCCCAACCACTTTACGTAAAGCTGATTACCCTTCTTCTTCAACACCTTTTCTACCAGGTATACGTCCGAGTGTTTGGTTTTCTGTAATTCGTGCTCGTAAAATCCACCTTTGATTTCTTGCCCTTCCTGATCGGTGAGTCTGTAGGTGGTAGGATTTGTAAGTCGCACTGTGGCTATTTTGAATATTTCGTTGCTCCAGCTGGGTGTGTAGCCCTTGTTAAATATCGAACGATATTTACTAATGCGTACAGAATCTCCTTTATGAAACTTTTGAGGTGTCGGATCTACAGTTTTTGTGTGGCTGTACACGGTGTGTAACAGACGTTTGGCATTTTTAAGATTAACTTCAGCCGGCTTCATACCTGTTGTGCTATGCCTGGTTGTGTTATATTTGCTTAAAAGTTGGGGCAGAATGTCCAACCATTTGTAGGACCCTTGCAAACTAAACTGCTTCCACATCATGTTCTTAAGGGTGCGGTTACATCTTTCTATGATGCTGCTTTTCATAGTTGAATACGTGCTGTAATGATTTATCTTGTAACGTCGCATCAATGCTTGAAAATCGCTGTTATAAAATTCTTTTCCCAAATCGGTTTGTACGTTTTTTGGAGATACCTTCATATTAGCAAGAACTTTTCGCATAGCTGCTGCTACATCTTTTCCCGTTTTCCGTTTTACCGGGAGAGCCCACAAGTATTTAGAAAACGCATTAATAACAGCTAAAATGTATCGATAACCTTTATTGCTTCGTGCATATGGTTGCATCTCCACCAAATCCGCTTGTAGTAAATCATGCAATCCTTTGAGAATCACCCGTCGTCTCTTGAAATTTCTTCGCGCTGGTTTGTGAAGTTCTGCAACTAGATCCTCCTTAGGACTCATTGCCGAATGTTGCTGTATCGACTGCTATGGGACATTTAAGCAGCAGTTGCACGTATAACTTAGTGTTTATGGATTCGAATTTCAGTTTATCTCCTCGCCGCAATGTCTTACCGACAAGCGTGTCGTGTTTGATGCCGTTGATGTGTGATACTACCAAAGGTCCGTTGACTTGAACACTTATGATCTCACCGATCGTTAAAGGAAAAATGTACTCATTATTACCGAAAATTTTGGAATATCCGCTTTCATCATAACCACGCCCCACTAGCAGCAGTGGTACCTCTATATGGAGTCGGTTTACATTTTGAACTTTCATAAAGATATGTTTGCGATGAGAACCGTAGCGCGCGCTATGGTAGTGGCGTCCAAATTTGTCTATGGGCATTACTCTATCGTCTAACACCTTCTGATCGTAATTCAATAGGTCCTCTGCTTTTGTACTCGTCTTAATGAATTATTTTTGCTTCTCGTAGAGCTTGGGTGATGCTTACGATTTCGTTGGAATGGCCGGTGTGCCCCGCTACCTGAGAGGCTAATAATATGCGCAGACGATCCACTAATGAATTTGGATCTTTCCAAGGAACAAATTCCACTTTTTTATTGGTTACTGTTAATAACCCCCTTCCGGTACGCTGCACCCTCGATGCGGCTCTGGTAGGTTGTCTAATGCCGGAGGAGGTAGCCAGGGGGCGTACTATTTTCATATATTTTGAGCCGGCGTTACCGCTTATCCCTTGGGTTGGATCGTAGTTCTTACGATTTGCGGCGGACCGGTTCACTATGTCATAGTAATTTTCATGGTCTTTGGTTGTATAAATCAACGGTTTCTTTAAGAACATTAATTCGTAAAAGCCGGGGGTGCCTTTGTATACTATTCTATTTCCGTGATCTGTAATAACCATGTCCTGACCCTCAAAAGTAAGCTGTTTATTTCCAATTGCAAATTTATCAGTGTCTATGTCCCATCGAACTCCATAATGGAGATCGTACTTGCTCTCTGTATCTCGTATCATTCCCTCGATATATTTTCTAGCTAACCCTGAGAACTGTTCCAGGTATTCCCCTAGAACTTCCGGTTCCATCATTTGTCGCACGGTTTCCCTAGCCTCTGCTACCGAAGTTTCAATTGCCGCTTCTTCTTGAGCCTCCACCTGTTGCTCCTCATCCGGTAAACTCTCATACAATACTTCTCTGTCAAGAAATCTAGGTGTGGATGTTACCAACGCTGAAGTCGATGGTCCGGGAATGGCAATGTCGGGGGTTGACGCTCGTACGGGGGTTTTGCCATTTCTCGGACGGGGTAGGATAGATGGTGTGGACACTCGTCGTTTGATGGTTCTCAGCATAGGTCCTACTTCTTGCTGTATTGTTTGACCTCCTTCTTGCTTAATGGATGTTAGCAATTCCGTGAGTGGTTGGGAAATTGGTTTAAATTGCTCCGCAAGAGCCGTCTGCGATTCGGCGATATCCGCTTTTAAAGTTTCATATTTCCGCCTGACAGCCTTTCTAGCTTTAATAAGATCGCTTACTAACCGTTTGTCCATGTTGCTATTACTGTCGTTGTTCGTAGACTAATAATTTGTACAGCAGTGGTCCATGCCTATATAGTGAAATAACTGTCGAACCCTTTTCTATAACGACCGGCGTTGATTTCGCTTTCTTTGTCGATAACTAAAAATCCGTGATCTTTGATCCAACAGTGGGAACATAAGTTTTTAAACTTTTCGAATGACATGTCTGTGTTTACGTGATCATCGTAAATGTGTTTAAGATTGGTGTGGTCTTGCCGGAATACGATTATGATATTCGCATTATCTCGTACCAGTTGTTTCGGGATTGATGAGTAAGTCTGACAGAGGTAAAAACAATCTATATTTCGATGACGTCCGAAACTAAAATAATCTCTAATTATGCTTTGAGTGTCGCATGCCACATCATCAAACACAATAACAGAATTTTCTTTCGCCTCGTGTGGTTTGATAACCTCACACCCCTCGCTGAATTCGTAGAATCCGATTTCTTTTAGTGACTTCAGAAGTATCTTCAGAAATTTGTATTTAGGTTGCTCAAGGGTTTTCGAATACAAATACAAGTTGAGAAACCGCACCCCATTGCGGTGCAGCAAAAGACTGATCATCGCATTGGTTTTCCCAGAGCCGGAAGGACCAATGATCAAACCCCTTTTACATCCTATACCCAGTAAAGTGCCGTGTCGTCTGAACCTCTGTGACATGGAATTTACTGTATGATTTACTACCGGCAGCGAACATTTTTGTTTCACAAGTTTGACGTTCTTCATCGTTTTCGGACGGGGACGAACTAGCTTCTAACCGCGCTGTGCTAAGTATATATCTACCCCCTTTGAGCTTCACATCGTCAGTCGCTCTTCGACGAGCGTTTCTTTAAGATGAGTTATACTAGACGTAAAACTCGTAGTCGTCGTCGAATCGTAAGACGGAAAGGTCGCGGTTTGTTGAACACCCTTATTGACAAGTTACCCTTCGAATTACATATACCAGGTTACAAGTTTTGCGGACCTGGCACTCGTTTAAACAAACGGCTTTCTCGAGGTGATCGAGGAAGAAACCCTCTGGACGAGGCTTGCAAGCAACACGACATCGCATACTCACAATCTAGCAATCTTTCGACACGTCACGCGGCGGATAAAGTTCTTGCACAGAAAGCTTGGGAACGCGTTAAAGCAAAAGACTCTACTCTTGGAGAAAGAGCGGCAGCTCTTGCTGTTACAGGGATTATGAAAGGGAAAACCAAACTCGGCATGGGAGTCTCCCGGAAACGAAAGCGTACAGAACCCATTGCTGTTATGGAAACACCCCGGAAACGAAGACGTACACTACCTATTGCAGCGCAAAAATTTGGTACGGGGATATCTAGAAAACGGAAGCGTACACTACCCACTGCTGGTGTGACGGTCCCCCGAAAACGAAGGCGTATATTACCTATTGCCGCACAAAAATTTGGTACGGGAGTATCTAGAAAACGGAAGCGTACACAACCCACTGTTGGTGTAAGAGTCTCCCGGAAACGAAAGCGTGCACTACCTATTGTCGGTATTGCGCAAAAATTTGGTACGGGGGTATCTAGAAAACGGAAGCGTACAAGGTGTAGTAGGCGTAAACGTATTGGAGGCGCGGTCGTTTTTAAATCGCGAAGGAAACGCCGAATTCGTTCTAGAGTAGTACCTGTTCCCAAGAGAGGAGGTATATTGCCGCTTGTACCCATACTTGCTGCATTAGGAGCATTGGGGTCTCTCGGAGGCGGTGCTGCAGCAGTCGCTAAAGCGGTTGGCGACTCAAAGGCTTCTAAAAAGGATCTCCAGGAAAAAGAGCGACATAACAAAGCTATGGAATCCATTGCTCGAGGAAAAGGGCTATATCTACGACCGTATCAGTCAAAAAACTACCGTTGAAGCTACCACGCCGAGCGTTGACGAACATCGATATTGCACAGTACGTTAAACGCTTCGAAATTCCCCATTTTAGGGGGATATTTATGCGAGATGCTCTACCCGACAAAATTCGTCAACGAGAATGTGGTGTTACTAACTTAGACGATGATGTTGGACCTGGCACACATTGGACAGCCTACGTTAAAGCTGATCGATTTGTTCTGTATTTCGATAGCATAGGTCGCTTACAACCTCCTCCCGAATTAGTAAACTACTTTCGCAGCGATGGTAGCAACAACACAATTATGTACAACTCTAATAGATATCAAAAACTCGCATCATACACATGCGGACATTTGTGTCTCAAATTCTTATATAACTTTGCGAAACCGCTTTTGTCGTCAGTTTAAGTGCCGCGCTTCATCATGTCCAGTATATTCACTCTTACGGGAGATTCATCTGTTCTTACTGCAAATTTTGACCCTCCCATTTTCTTAGACGATGGTAGCGAATACGTCTTGGGATTGTTAAGTTTCGAAACCTACTATACTATTCCAAACGTTAGACCTCCCAACAATGAATTTCATCTTGTTGGAGAACCTCCTATTATTATACCGGAGGGAGCATATGAAATTACCGACATTGCTGAATTTTTACATAACCAACTCGATTCTGATGCGGGTGTTAAACAGGTACTGCTACGTGGAAACAACAGCACCTTAAAAACCGAAATAAAGTCCACCGTTCCAATCGACTTTCAAAGCGACAATACTATCCGGGACATGTTAGGCTTTGAGAAAAAAATTTATGCTGCAGATAGGTGGCACACAGCTGAACATGTTACGAAAATTTTGAACATCAACTCGATTCTTATTCATTGCAACATCTCCGTTGGTTCATATAAAAATGGTAAGCCCGGCCATATCATTCACCAATTCTTCCCCATAGTACCACCCGGGTACAAAATAGTGGAAACCCCTAACCCAGTCATCTATCTACCGATCAGCACGAAACAGATCACTAACTTAACTATTAAAATACTAGACCAATCGGATAATCCTGTCAGTTTTAGTAAGGAGACCGTTACGGTAACATTACATTTAAAGAAACTGTAATGGGTTTTCGATTCACCACTCCGTACCACCCCTGCTTTACTTCCTATAAGAATCGTCGCCCACACCCTCGTAAGATCAGTACGGCTTCGTCCACCACGCAGCTAACTAAAGCAAACAGAGACTTCTTGCGGTCCTTAGGCTTTACAATAGTGTAATGAGTATTTTAAATATTGGAGAGCGAGTCCTCGTCGACACTTCTATCATTAGCAATCAATTGCACACACATCAACCGTATACAAACCGTTTTGACTATAACGATGAAATTCGAATTCCAATTCCCGAAGATATGTCAACTCTTCCCGGCCTGAGCTATCTGTACCTAGAGGGAAAGTTGCGGAAGGAAAACGGTGAAGTTACAACGGCTAAATTCCTTAACAATGGTTTGGCTCACTTATTTAGCGAAATCCGATACGAAATCAATGGCGTCGTTGTCGACTCTGTCACCAAACCTGGTATTACGTCTACTCTTAAGGGATATGTGTCCTACAGTTCCGCTGACGTTAAAAAGCTTCAAAATGCAGGTTGGTTTGCCGGCGGCGACCCTGCCATTACCGATCAGGAAGGTAACTTTAGTGCCTGCATACCGTTGAGAATGCTGTTAGGATTCGCCGAAGATTATGGTAAAGTTATACTTAACATCCGACAAGAACTCGTATTAATTCGCAGCAATACCGATGCCGACGCCGTATTCAGTGCTACCGTAGGGGAGACGGCTAAAGTTACGATTGACAAACTATATTGGAAGGTTCCTCATATCACTCCAGGTCTTGCTCAAGAATTAGCCCTGACCAAATACATCGATAAAAATATTGACACTCAAGTCGCATTTCGCAGCTGGCAGCTTCATATCATACCCGGTGTTCATGCTGTGACTCAACATTCTCACGCTATCGCTACAAGCACAAAATTACAAACCCCCAGATATGTCATCGTAGGGTTTCAATCAGGTCGTTCGGGGCTAATCGCTAAGGACAATGCTAATTTCGATAAAATTGGTCTTACTAATTTCCGAGTTTATCTAAACACCGAACGATTCCCATACGACAATTTACATAACAATTATGCACTCAATCATTACGCAACATTATACGACATGTATTCCAAGTTTCAATCATCTTATTATAGCAAAATCGATGAGCCCTTCTTCTCCCGCCATGACTTTGCAGACAAGGCGCCCATTGTTGTAATCGATTGTTCCCATCAAAAAGACTACCTTCATGCAAACGCTGTCGTTTTTCGTGTTGAATTTGAAACTTCCGCTAACGTGCCAGCCAACACAACTGCGTATTGTCTCGTTCTTCACGATCGGGTTTTTACTTACAACGCATTGTCAAAAGCAGTTAAACAACTGTAATTTCGCAAAAATACTTCAGTTGCACCTCGACTTTTAGCGTAACTAGACCATGCTCTCTATACCTAATACGATGAAGATCATTATCGATATTCAAGGTTTTAAGACGTCCGATAAGCACTTTACCCCAAAAGAATTGGCCTCCTACGACGGTACCTCAGTATCTCACCACATTTTTAAACCCCCTTTCGCCCTCCATTCCTTAACACCTCATTTACAACAACAAGCCCACTGGGTAATGACTAATCACCATTGCATCGACTGGAATGAGGGATTTACTCCAGCATACATGTTTCCTGCAATCTTACGACGTCTTCTGCAAGGTGTCACCGAAATATATGTGAAAGGTCGAGAAAAGGCAACTTTTCTACGCCGCTTTACTACCATCCCAATCATCGAAGTGGAAGAAAGACCGGCCCTCACCCCATCACAACCCGCTTGTTTATATCATTCCAAACCGATTTGTTATTGCGCTTTATCTAACGTGTATCATATTTATAATCACTACATAATGGAATAAAACAATCTTTTTAATTTTTATTGTTTTTATTTGTTTACAATATATACCGTTTAACTACACGGATTAAACATCTACGTACTAGTGGAAAAGCGCTCTACATAAATTGTTCGCCTATGTTCGGCGCACAAGACGTCTCGCAGTACTTCATCCATAGTAAGTATCCTCCGATGGAACCGCAACCTATCCACAGCTTCTCGTTCCCACCGTCCTCTCCGAGCTTCTCGAAACGCATACGTCCACGTATGCAAATTGTACATCTTATTCTTCGAGTCGTCAAACTGCACGCTCTTCTTCATTTTCCTTCCTCTCTATAAAGGCTTTTACTTCACACATATGCCATTTTAGGCCAAGACTATCCATTAAATCTACAAGGAGGCCTTCATTTATGGCTCCGTCTAAAAATAGTTGACCGACAGCTGCACCGTTTTTGTACTGTTTTTCTTTTTTATACAACTCTTCGTCACTGAATCCGGAACGTCCTAACCCATATACGACTTCGTGCGACGCTTCGAAAGCTAAATCCTTTAACGAACTCACTAATCGTTCAACCGCACTAGGTACGTCTCTTGCAGCCGGTCGAGCAGCCTCTCTATAATTCATCCACATGACTACACTGCCAACTGACGACTCAGGGCTTCCACTTCGATGTCGCACTTTACCATAGAACTTGCGAACGTTAGCACTTCCACCATACACGCAGTCTTTTCAGAGTTCTCCTCCAGCTGATCCACTACAGACCATACATTTACTAAACAGTCTCCACAAAGGTTTGCTACACCCTTCACTATTTCTTTATAGAAACTCTCAAAGTGTAACGCTTTTAATTGTGCGAATCGCGCTTCCACGAGTTTCTGCAAGCGCCACAATTCTTCTACAGTTTCGCTCGCTAAACGCACCTCTGACAAGCCCACTTCCTCCAATTTGATTATTTTCCTTGTCTGGATCGCTTCAAATACAATGCTCTTCTTCCCTATTTCCAGAGCTGGCCACTCACCGTCGAGAGAATAGAAGTAGTTGGAAATCACTCCCTGATTTGCAATCAGGGCTGTCCACTCCCATTCATTTAACTGCACCCAGTCATTTTTGGCACCCCGTATTATAATACTTGGGTTAAATTGCGAACTCCAATCAAACCCTACACTCACGTACTTAGAACTTGATTTATTTAATTTGTACGTCCTACTATTCAGAAGTTCTGGACAGAACAGTGGTTGCGGCTTTCGTGCTTTATTACTCTGAACTACCTCGATAGCTTTCAACAAGGCTTCCATTTCTGCACGACTATCGGATGCTACTACCCTTGCAGACTCTTCTACGCGCTTTTATTTTCACATTTCCAAGGTTATATGTGGTAGGAGGTGAGCGTAAACGCAACCTTGAAGTCATGTTTACTGCACTACCTTTTTGGAATCAACAATTATGGGAACCTTGAGTTGAAATTCCACATATAACATATTTGGCTTGACTGCCCAAAATTTTAGCATATCACCCCTTTTTAATGTCATCCCAATCATTTCGCGAAAGTTATATGACCCCAACTTGTTGATATAAATTTCGGTATTTTCGGGATAAAGTAAGACGTTTGTTATTTCAGCTTCACGGAAGGGAATAGTATATTCGATGTCACCATGCGGTAGGATGTACCATCTATCATAATTGACGGCAATGGATACTAGTTGTAAATCTCGTTCATAATATAAAGGCTCGCTTAGCTCTTCAACCACAAACACCTGCGGGTGTGACGTGGAATTCGCATGCATATGTTTGCCAAATTTATCGATAGGCATTGCTCAAGCGTCGAACTGGATATGAATACTGAAATCGTGGGCTTCTACTTATAAAATATCAATAATCATAGACGTCGCTAGGAGTGCAATAAAAACACAGACACCTTTATATACATATATTTAATTAAACCAACAATAAGTAATATATACTACATCCCCATCTGCTAGCCGAGCGAGAAAGCGCTGGATGGGGACCTCTACATGCCGCCGCCACCACAGGAATGGGTCACCCTCGTATGTGGTGGGTAGCGTCCTCAGGAGGGTCGACTGCCATAGGCGCTCGCTTCCAAGACTCATGGAATAGTCTATTGTTACGGCAGCCTGGAGTTGACGAGCTGATGGAGGTCTCGGTTCGGAGGTGATGAAGTATTCAAACTCCTTGTAAAATGTAGGAGCATCTTCAAAGAGCGCATCAACAACAATATCAGGCATGATGACTGGTAGCCGTGGTGGAAAAACGTTACGCTTTATATGTGAATCTCAAGGTAAGACCCTTGACCTTCTACGTTCCCATCCTTGACTACGCTCCTATATTAAGTTGCCTGTTTTCTGTAACAGTCATCATAATCCTCCAGCACCTACCATAATCATCAAGCAGCTATGGCAACTAACTTTAAGAATGCAGAACAATTTTACCGTCATTTTCGCCGGTTTTTGGCTAGTTGCCCTCCAGCATCCTCTCAACGGTCTCTCCAGGCAGTGGTCACAATGGAGTACCCCTTGAACCTACAAGGAGAGACCCTAGCGGAGACGACCACCTTACGGACGTGGCCTGCAGTCTTCGACGGATCGTCAGCTGTGTGGTGGCAGACCAACATCTTCAAGCCAGTGGACCGGTACCTAGGCCTACTGGAGGATGGGGAAGTTACATATATAACTTATACTTGGAAATAAATAAATATATTTAGAAATATTTCTGTGGTTTTATTTTAAAGTTTCGAGATTGTGACCTTGAATTGTAGAATATAAAACTTTCACAAACGTGTGCGTAGTTAGTTGCCATCATGAGCTCAGAACCTCGACATCCAGAATTTGGGAGCTACTCCAAACGGCTACGAACATTCGGCGATTGGAGTCGAGGTCAAACTCCAGAATCGCTAGCAGGTGCCGGTTTCTTTTGCATCAGCGACACGATTAATTGCGTACAGTGTTTCCACTGCGGAGTTCAAATTTCTGGCTGGGAGCGCAATGACAAACCCCTATCTGAACACCTCCGTTGGTCACCCAACTGCAAAATTGCCAAGGTCTACCAGCAAATACAAACCATCGAAGACTTGACTTATCAACTTTTCGATGCGTTGCATTTATCCCGAGGAGTAGATGTGGCTGGCAACAATGGAACGGGTGTAGCCGACAAAACAAAAGGTTGCTGTTGTCATAAGTGATGCAAAGTGCGGCGCCAAACCATTCACTAGTTGCCATCGACTTGTTGAACATGCTACCAATACAATTTTTGGTTGCTCTCGCTGCAGTTCATGATGGGATTCTCTACGTCCTTCAACCGCCGCGGTGCAGTTCAGCTTCTTTCGCCTACAATGATGGAGTGCACAACGTGACGTGGCGTAAAATGGATACCAGTTCCTTGACAACTATTTCCGTTTTTAAAATACAAGTGAACAACTTTACTGAACATAACGTTTTAACGTTCAAGATAAAATACCATTTCCCTTCATATGCGGTAGATACGAATTGGCAAACGATTTTGCTAAAAAATAAACCTGATGTCTTGAAGAAGCTGCTCTCGCCCGCGGATAATTCCTGCTGTATATCTACTATTGTTTTAAGCACTATTTTATTCGCTCTAATGTGTATGTCTGTAACGTATTTCTTAATCTGTTGGTATTATAATCATTTAGTCTAGCCACTACTGTAATTACTCTTTGTATGTGCATCTTAAATATAACTTTTTTATTAAATTATGTGTATCTTTCACTCTACGAAGGTACTCTGGATGAGTAACCAAATATTCTATCCGACTCGATGGTCTAGAGGTAAAGATACCCTCGGCTGCAGATTGCAGATATACAGGGAGACCTAGGTTCGAATCCTAGTCGAGTCATAATTTAGACATGAAGTATCCTAGGCGTTTACTTCATGCCTAATTTTTTAAATAAATATGTTAAGCGCAGTCTGTTCTAAGCACTACTTAGCTCTTTCTATGCCCTTGGCCGTAAACGCGATCTTGACCTTGAATTTTTTTAAAGTAGCCTCAACCTCGAACGCGGGTTTGACCTTGAACGTGGCCTCGCTCCGAACGTGGCCTCGCTTCGAACATGACCTTGGGCTTGCACGTGGCCTCGCCTTGCATGTGACCTTGGGCTTGAACGTGGCCTTGGCCTTGAACTCAAGGCCAAGTGGTGGGGGGAGGTTCCAGAACCATCCACTTCCCTCTACTATCAAAGCATTTTGGAATATTATTTAAAATTTCATATTTACTGGGCCAATATATTCCTTGTTTTGAGCTAACTGTTAAAACATACTTCCGCACAAGGTTTGACTAATATTAAACAAAACTGCTACACATACAAATGAAATATTAAGCTTAAATTTACACAGAACTAAAATAATTTTTGTTTTCATGTTTTGCCAGTTGCATCCATTCAAATTAACAGTCCTTTCAGCACCTTCTTAAGTAGGTATAATACAGGGTTTTCAAAGTTAAATCGGCGCTATTGCTAACTTCGTTATTATTGGAGCTACAAAGTCAGTTAAATAGGCAAACTAGTAGTATTTTTTTCGCCAATTCCGATGGTGAAACGGAATCAAAATCAACCATTTATAACAATATTGTTTCATACAGTGGCGAGTCAGAAGCCAGAAAACAACGTTTTCGCGTGCCGGCGATCACAGCATTTGCCGATCTTTCTATTCTATTAGGTTATACCTATGGTGCGTCCTCCTATGGACACACGGTATATAATTCTTCTGTACGTGTGTATGTGACTGAACACCTCCTAAACGGCTTGACCGATTTTGATGAAATTTTGTGTGTGTTTGAGTGGGTCCCTGGATGGTTTAGATTCACAATTAGACTCGGTAGGTGGCGCTGCAATCGGGTTCTAGGATTTTTTTTTTAATTTTTTTGACGAATCTCTTTTTTTTAAATGTTTTTTAAGATTTCTCGCATATCAGAACATTATAACCCCAAAATTTCACCACCCCCCCCCACCGCGATAAATAACACGATCGGAACAGATATTTGAAAACAGCAAAG
This sequence comes from Agriotes lineatus, assembly GCA_940337035.1. Lineage (NCBI taxonomy): Eukaryota > Metazoa > Arthropoda > Insecta > Coleoptera > Elateridae > Agriotes > Agriotes lineatus. The sequence goes on along the minus strand of CALNHX010000184.1, from coordinate 397,314 downwards.
CGCCCTTTTACTGAAGAATTGTAGTTCGGCGGACCGGGAGAGAAGTCCCTAAAAGTTTGGATTTAGACTAACATTGCCCAAATGAGCTTAGTTACGGCGGAAACATGTGGATTTTCTAAATGAGAACACGGAATAATCTTATCCTAATAAATGCTGAGACAAATCCTAGCCAGAGCAAGATTCTTAAAAAATCAAAAAGAACATTAGAAGGGACATGACAAAGACCAACCTTAGAAAGAGAAAGCGATTTCTAAGAAACAAATTACACAAGTCGAGACATGGCAGGTGTGAATGAGTGCAACAGGTAATAGTATGATCCAGAGAGGGAATCATACAACAAGATTGCCATCGAAATTGCGTAATTTCTATCGGGAGTCTAATCAAAGTTCAATTTAATTAACATATGTGGGCTTGTCAATCAATTTAATTGGGTCATTTAATTGAAGCACAAAATGGTCACCAAGCGGAACTAAATATTTCTACTGATAATTAATAATTGCCAAGAATAACACACAAACTCATAATTATTAAGAATTTATTATAAAACTGTAAAGACAACACCAAACTTGTTTACATATAGTACAATGTTCTTAGTCTTTCCGTCCTTGAAGTTCTAACAGTTTTAAAAATAACTAAGTTACTAGGTAACTCACAACTTCCTATTTTAATTTAAAACATAAGCCCCATATAGAGCGATTGACAATATTTCTCAGCGAAGCATGTTCTGGAATTTGAACGTATGTCGACACTGTTATCATTATAACCACAAATTGTATTCTTGACGGAAGTTTGACAATATTATTGAAAGCATTTTTTCTCAACTAAAGCTACGACGTGACACTTTTTGTTTTACAATGATCAGTCACTTCAGGAGAAAATTTTTCGATCGTTCTACATATCACAGGTTGGCAAATTTCTTGCATTGTTCTATTGGCTGTGAATCTTAGTGCTGCCATTCGTGTTTATAGGTCCAACATTATCATCCTCAGATTTACTGTTCTTATATATTACTATAGTCCGTTTTTAAACTAGGAGGAGTAATTGAAAAGGCGTATTTACACTATAATGTACTACCATAAAATACACTACAAAAATTTCATGGCAATTATTTCACCTATAATGTTTAATTAAGAACATAAAACTGCTAACTGATGTGTAAACACTTTGAACAGCTGATATATCAACACACATGTCAAAATATATGCAACTTAGTATTGTGTAAAACAGTAGTCTTAGCCAATTCCAAATGTAGATTTTAGTTGTGAGAAATTTGAATTGTTCCTTATAGGTAGCTATTTCAACTATTTGACAGTCTTACTTTCCCATCACGCATGGTATAGGTTTGTTACATTTCTTTACTACAATTTTTGCAGGCTCATACACAACAACTTTCTTGTAGTAACATTTTGATCAAGCTGAAACTCGTTTCTTGTTCTAGTTTTACCATGATGCTTAGCTACATCCTGTTTCTGTACTAATGCTCACATGGACTATTTCCTTATTCTCTACTTTAGAAACTAACAAGTTATTACTTACTGCTATGTTATTTATAAGTGTCCTATTCGTTAACAACTATAATGGAGTAAGTCCTACTACAAGTACAACACTATTACTATAATCTAAGAGTGCTACATAATGACCTTTTCTTATCACATTTTTAGCAATTTCTACACTACCTTCCGCAAAGCCTATATTTTTAGAATAATACAGCTATACTCTGTTTTTTTAATGGCACAGACAAAGTTATGCAATCCATTTTTCCATTATACTTGTTAACTAGATAATATTTGTTGAGACTTAATTTAATTGGAAAAAGTATTTTAGGTTACATAAAGATTGTCTGCGACATTAAAAAATAGAGTGTAGTCACTTACTCAAAAATCATTTCTTCTGGAAATTGTTTAAACAAGTGTGAAATGTTGTAATGTCACTTTCTTGTAAAAAAAATAAACTCCAAAATTTTTTAATTCTCTTGCATACACTTCAATTGCAATGGAACAGAAAAGAAAGATGGTTTTACTATTGAAAAAGGAAAAAAGGCTATAGTTAGGAAAGGAAAAAGTTTTGACACAAGGAACATAACCTAACTTTAACCCTGCGGTGGGCGCGCCGGCGGCAAATTTCCGCAGATTTAACTTTTGGTGTTGTAAAAGACCTGCCGTTTGAATTAAAAACCTTGCTCAGCTAAGTATTCGTTAGTCATACAATTCACCCCACCCTTGATAATATTGGGTGCGTCAGTCTACAGCGGCCTAGTTGCAATTAGACGTTGAATCGGAGAACCTGTTATTTGCGGCAGTTTGCCGCAACGCGCCCTGTCTCGGTTAGTGATTATTCAGACTCTGAAACATACAGTGCCATGTAAGTATGAAGTTATTTGCAGGAATTTTGTTTCATTTCTTATTTCTATAAGTATGTGTGTATATTTGAAATAACAGAATAGTTAAATAATGAAGGCGAGAGTTTTAAATGCTATTTATTTTTCAAGGTCTCGCAAAGGTTTGACACCTGAGGAGTTGGAGAGGGCTGTGCAAGATGTATTACGAGAATTATCAGAAGAGAGAGAATAAGAAAACAAGGACGAGCCGGATGACAGTGCATCAAAGACAGGCGAGGAGATTATCGTGGAGGATAATTATAGCAGTGATTCTGAGCAATCCGGAGAAGAAATTCTGTATACCGAGAGTGAAAACGAAAAGCACGATAACCGATTTTATATTGGACGAGACGAGGACACTATTTGGAGCAATAAAAAGGTAAAACTCAGGCAAAGAATATTGTGAAAATTTTACCGCGTCCGAAAGCAAGTGCTAAAAACGCAAGAACAGAAATTCATGGATTTAGTTTGTTTATCACTGATAAAATGATCGGAGATATTGTGACTAATACCAACTTATATATTAAAAAAAAACAGATTGAGGTTGAATATTCCAGAGATTGCAAAGATACAACAATATCGGAAGTGAAGGCTGTTCTAGGTGCTCTATTTTTGATTGCTATAAAAAAGGGAGGCCATACAAACTGTGAAGAGCTGTGGAATTTAGATGGTACAGGAATGATCCTTTTACGGGCACTGTTTAGCTACAAACGTTTCCGTTTTCTGCTGCGTTCTATGAGATTTGATAGCCTGATTACCCGAGAAGAGAGGAAAACAACCGACAAACTAGCTCCGATTCGTGAATTCCATGAGGAGTTTGTAAGTAACTGTATTGCTAGCTATAACGTAAGTGAATTTGTTACCATTGATGAGATGTTCCATGGATATAGAGGGCGATGTGGATTTGTGCAATATATCCCAAATAAGCCTGCAAAATATGGCATCAAATTATACACACTATGTGATGCACAAACTTTTTACACCCTAAACTTTGAAATTTATTGCGACAAGCAAGTAACTGAACCCTATGCTAGATCCAACAAGAGTCCTGACGATGTAAAAAGATTAGTAATGCCTATAGAGAACACAAAGAAAAACCTTACTACAGACAACTACTATAGCAGCTACCCATTAGCAGAACACCTATTGAACAAAGGACTGACTTTCCTAGGAACCATGAAGAAAAACAAGAAAGAGATACCTCCTGAATTTCTATCAAACAAGGTCAAAGAAATCGGCTCAAGCCTTTTTGGTTTCCAATATGACTTTTGTTTAGTTTCGACCATAACTAAGAAAAATAAAGGTGTACTCTTTTTGTCAACGATGCACAGTAAACTGGAAATCGATGAAGACTCCAAAAAGCCTCTAGTAAATTTGGATTACAATGGTATAAAGGGCAGTGTCAATACTGTAGATCAGATGTGTGCATCTGACGGCACCTCAAGGATTACAAGACGATGGCCGCTTGCAATATTTTATAGACACTTAGATATAGCTGGAATAAATGCATCCTCATTTTAAAATTCAACAATGTCGAGAATAAGCACCGACGGCAAGTTTTTTTTAAAAAAACTTGCGTTTGCACTTATGGAGGAACACTTGACAGAGAGAGCCCTAATTATGTCGTTACCTAAAAACATTTAGTGCTTTTTGGCAAAATATAGGAACAATGACGAGCCGGATGGGAATGAAACCAAACCCGGTATTTGTTACATTTGTGGAAAACATAAAAACAGTAGAACTATACTAATTTGTATCAAATGTGGAAAAAGAATTTGTAAAAAACACAGCAATATGACATGTTTCAATCGTAATGACGACTACGGAATGGAAATAGAATAATTTGCTTCTTATATTCGTTTATTTTTATTATTCCTTACAACATTTTTTCTATATGTAATAAAAATGCTCTTGTATTTTATTCGCTCAGTAAATGAATTTGAAAACATGGATATTGCCTTTTTCATAATTTGCTTAATATTTACTTTTTAATTGCGAGAAATATAATGAGATATTCAAATGCGGCAAACTGCTGCTGCACGCCCACTCCTGTTTTGTGAATGGATAATATGGGTTGGGGGCTGAAGAGGCACAGGCCCCCTTAAAGAAAAGAAATGCCCCCCGTGGTGTCTCTCACTCAAAATAAAATAGAATTAAATGAATTTTTAGTGGGTAACTTTCCAAAAAATTATTAGTTCTTATCTATTATAATCAAACAAATTATACAATTTCTGCATTCAACACAACAATTATAATGCAGGTGGAAAGAGCCTTTAGGCATAGGTCAGAACGTTTCTGTAGACTCTGACTTGAAGAAAGCAATTATTCAACACCGTGTACAATTATCAACGTCATTTGACGAATATTCTCCTAATAATGCGGACATTCAAGATTATATGTGGATCGCCTACCCCTTTTGAAATTGTGAAAAAATTTCTCAACATTTCACACAAGTGTTTCATTAAATTTAGTGTTAACCATTTCTTTTGTGATTTGATTTATCAAAAAATAAGTAGCATTATTTTCGTCAATTGTTGCTTCTAGTAGATTTATTTATTTCTATTTTTTTCTGTTTATATACTATTGTTAGAATTTTTGTGATTTAAATTAACAAAAATATGTGTTTATTGTAAATTTTATTATTATTTTTGCAAAATAACCCCACAATCGTAATAAGGATATTTTAATTTTGCAGAAATAAAACTTACACTATGTATACGAACAATAGTATGTGCTTGAGAAACACCTAACATGCTAGGGGTGTGGCAAGAAAAAGGGTTGAGAACCACTGTCATAGAGAACAATATTATTTTATCTAGCATGCCAGTGTATATGAATATCATGCCTATCTATGTATGAATCTGTGCATTATATCTGTAATGTTGTCATATTTACGAATCTTAATTTGCTTATACTTTGGTTCTTGGGTTTTCGGTTTAGTTTTAGGTGTAGAATATCGTAGTGCACCTATTGTATGACCGATTAGATACACCCTGTATATTTACAAACAGAACAACAAAAGTGTTTTTCGTTTGTATGAGATTCATATGTGACTATTCTACACGGCGTCCTGTTTGGTTAGGATATTTTAAAATTTATGTAGCTCCAGATATTAGACGTGTCCCGAGAGAATGTCTATCATTATATGCAGAAACGCTGGAGTTTTACACGATCTAGTTAGCTGAGTCAGTGCATCCCTTAGATCGTGAAAAGTCAATAAAATGGTACCTACAATCCAGCCGCATGTTTAGTGCATTTTGAGTTTGGCATCAGAAAAGCATCTAAGTAACATGACATTATGCGATGGTGCCAGCTGATCTTACTGAGGTCCTATTCCTATTTACAGAAAAGAAAATGATTTGTCACCTGTATGGGATTGCATATGTCTAAGTAAAGTACGTTTTACTGTGGTTCTATATTCACAAACAGAAGATGAATAAGGTTTTTCAACTGTATGAGATTTCATGTGTCTGACTAAACTAGTTTTCCGGATAGATTTATATTCACAAACTGAACAAGAATAAGGTTTTTCACCTGTATGAGATTTCATGTGTGTGACTAAACTAGTTTTCCGGATAGATTTATATTCACAAACTGAACAAGAATAAGGTTTCTCACCTGTATGAGATTTCATGTGTGTGACTAAACTACTTTTCTGGATAGATTTGTATTCACAAACTGAACAAGAATAAGGTTTTTCACCTGTATGAGCTTTCACGTGTCTGACTAAACCACTTTTCTGGATAAATTTATATTCACAAACAGAACAGGAATAAGGTTTTTCGCCTGTATGAGATTTCATGTGTGTGACTAAACTACTTTTATGGATAGATTTGTATTCACAAACTGAACCAGAATAAGGTTTTTCACCTGTATGAGATTTCATGTGTGTGACTAAACTACTTTTATGGATAGATTTGAATTCACAAACTGAACAAGAATAAGGTTTTTCACCTGTATGAGATTTCATGTGTGCGCCTAAACTACTTTTCTGGATAGATTTATATTCACAAACTGAACAAGAATAAGGTTTCTCACCTGTATGAGATTTCATGTGTGTGACTAAACTACTTTTATGGATAGATTTGAATTCACAAACTGAACAAGAATAAGGTTTTTCACCTGTATGAGATTTCATGTGTGTGACTAAACTACTTTTATGGATAGATTTGTATTCACAAACTGAACAAGAATAAGGTTTCTCACCTGTATGAGATTTCATGTGTGCGCCTAAACTACTTTTCTGGATAGATTTATATTCACAAACTGAACAAGAATAAGGTTTCTCACCTGTATGAGATTTCATGTGTGTGACTAAACTACTTTTATGGATAGATTTGAATTCACAAACTGAACAAGAATAAGGTTTTTCACCTGTATGAGATTTCATGTGTGCGCCTAAACTACTTTTCTGGATAGATTTATATTCACAAACTGAACAAGAATAAGGTTTCTCACCTGTATGAGATTTCATGTGTGTGACTAAACTACTTTTATGGATAGATTTGAATTCACAAACTGAACAAGAATAAGGTTTTTCACCTGTATGAGATTTCATGTGTGCGCCTAAACTACTTTTCTGGATAGATTTATATTCACAAACTGAACAAGAATAAGGTTTCTCACCTGTATGAGATTTCATGTGTGTGACTAAACTACTTTTATGGATAGATTTGAATTCACAAACTGAACAAGAATAAGGTTTTTCACCTGTATGAGATTTCATGTGTGCGCCTAAACTACTTTTCTGGATAGATTTATATTCACAAACTGAACAAGAATAAGGTTTCTCACCTGTATGAGATTTCATGTGTGTGACTAAACTACTTTTATGGATAGATTTGAATTCACAAACTGAACAAGAATAAGGTTTTTCACCTGTATGAGATTTCATGTGTGCGCCTAAACTACTTTTCTGGATAGATTTATATTCACAAACTGAACAAGAATAAGGTTTCTCACCTGTATGAGATTTCATGTGTGTGACTAAACTACTTTTATGGATAGATTTGAATTCACAAACTGAACAAGAATAAGGTTTTTCACCTGTATGAGATTTCATGTGTGTGACTAAACTACTTTTATGGATAGATTTGTATTCACAAACTGAACCAGAATAAGGTTTTTCACCTGTATGAGATTTCATGTGTGTGACTAAACTACTTTTATGGATAGATTTGAATTCACAAACTGAACAAGAATAAGGTTTTTCACCTGTATGAGATTTCATGTGTGCGCCTAAACTACTTTTCTGGATAGATTTATATTCACAAACTGAACAAGAATAAGGTTTCTCACCTGTATGAGATTTCATGTGTGTGACTAAACTACTTTTATGGATAGATTTGAATTCACAAACTGAACAAGAATAAGGTTTTTCACCTGTATGAGATTTCATGTGTGTGACTAAACTACTTTTATGGATAGATTTGTATTCACAAACTGAACAAGAATAAGGTTTCTCACCTGTATGAGATTTCATGTGTGCGCCTAAACTACTTTTCTGGATAGATTTATATTCACAAACTGAACAAGAATAAGGTTTCTCACCTGTATGAGATTTCATGTGTGTGACTAAACTACTTTTATGGATAGATTTGAATTCACAAACTGAACAAGAATAAGGTTTTTCACCTGTATGAGATTTCATGTGTGCGCCTAAACTACTTTTCTGGATAGATTTATATTCACAAACTGAACAAGAATAAGGTTTCTCACCTGTATGAGATTTCATGTGTGTGACTAAACTACTTTTATGGATAGATTTGAATTCACAAACTGAACAAGAATAAGGTTTTTCACCTGTATGAGATTTCATGTGTGCGCCTAAACTACTTTTCTGGATAGATTTATATTCACAAACTGAACAAGAATAAGGTTTCTCACCTGTATGAGATTTCATGTGTGTGACTAAACTACTTTTATGGATAGATTTGAATTCACAAACTGAACAAGAATAAGGTTTTTCACCTGTATGAGATTTCATGTGTGCGCCTAAACTACTTTTCTGGATAGATTTATATTCACAAACTGAACAAGAATAAGGTTTCTCACCTGTATGAGATTTCATGTGTGTGACTAAACTACTTTTATGGATAGATTTGAATTCACAAACTGAACAAGAATAAGGTTTTTCACCTGTATGAGATTTCATGTGTGCGCCTAAACTACTTTTCTGGATAGATTTATATTCACAAACTGAACAAGAATAAGGTTTCTCACCTGTATGAGATTTCATGTGTGTGACTAAACTACTTTTATGGATAGATTTGAATTCACAAACTGAACAAGAATAAGGTTTTTCACCTGTATGAGATTTCATGTGTGTGACTAAACTACTTTTATGGATAGATTTGTATTCACAAACTGAACAAGAATAAGGTTTCTCACCTGTATGAGATTTCATGTGTGCGCCTAAACTACTTTTCTGGATAGATTTATATTCACAAACTGAACCAGAATAAGGTTTTTCACCTGTATGAGATTTCATGTGTGTGACTAAACTACTTTTATGGATAGATTTGAATTCACAAACTGAACAAGAATAAGGTTTTTCACCTGTATGAGATTTCATGTGTGCGCCTAAACTACTTTTCTGGATAGATTTATATTCACAAACTGAACAAGAATAAGGTTTCTCACCTGTATGAGATTTCATGTGTGTGACTAAACTACTTTTATGGATAGATTTGAATTCACAAACTGAACAAGAATAAGGTTTTTCACCTGTATGAGATTTCATGTGTGTGACTAAACTACTTTTATGGATAGATTTGTATTCACAAACTGAACAAGAATAAGGTTTCTCACCTGTATGAGATTTCATGTGTGTGACTAAATTACTTTTATGGATAGATTTGTATTCACAAACTGAACAAGAATAAGGTTTTTCACCTGTATGAGATTTCATGTGTCTGACTAAATCACTTTTCTGGATAGATTTATATTCACAAACTGAACAAGAATAAGGTTTCTCACCTGTATGAGATTTCATGTGTGTGACTAAACTACTTTTCAGGATAGATTTATATTCACAAACTGAACAAGAATAAGGTTTCTCACCTGTATGAGATTTCATGTGTGTGACTAAACTACTTTTATGGATAGATTTGAATTCACAAACTGAACAAGAATAAGGTTTTTCACCTGTATGAGATTTCATGTGTGTGACTAAACTACTTTTATGGATAGATTTGTATTCACAAACTGAACAAGAATAAGGTTTCTCACCTGTATGAGATTTCATGTGTGTGACTAAACTACTTTTATGGATAGATTTGAATTCACAAACTGAACAAGAATAAGGTTTTTCACCTGTATGAGATTTCATGTGTCTGACTAAATCACTTTTCTGGATAGATTTATATTCACAAATTGAACAAGAAAATGGTTTGTTGCCTGTATGAGATTTCATAGGTGTAACTACTCCTTGCTGTTAAATTTTGGGTTACATCAGTTTGGTTTTCAATTTCAAACTCACATTTAATATCAAGTTTGGAATGAATACTGATGTCATTATTGCTTTCAATGACTTCTTGTTTGACAGAACATTTCTTCATATCTTCATTGCCATCTAAGTCTTTTAATACCTGCAAGGAAGTTTCTGTTGAACTATAAAACTTATAATCTGCTGTTCCTTGACTAGCTGTCATCATTGCTAGATTAATGTCTGCTTGGGAGGTAATAATTTTTTACTCAATAATATATGATTACGGAAACCTCCGAGATTGCAACACCTGGAACAAGTAGGTATTATTAGAATTAGCAAATTACAGGTAAATTACATTTATTTTATTTTGGAACCATAAGCTAGTTTATTGGCCCTTGATAGCAGGCTTTCATAGCCCAAGAACCTATAAAGTTGCAAAGCACTACAACAAACAATATAGCAACACCATCAATTTGCACAGTAAATGCAGCACACCAAAAATTTACAGCCCGTGCCCAAAGTACTGAATCCTTGAATTTTGTCCTCTTCGTGAATCAAAATAAAATAAAACGTATGCACCAAGTGCATAATCAAGAAATTTCAAGCATTCCACATAATTTATTGATTATACCCTTAATATATAAATAAATATTATAAACTGTCCTGCAAAGAAAACTGTAGTTATTTTAAAGCTAATATTCTGAATGGAATAGTTATTTATGCGGTTTAAAATAGCTCTCAAAGAGTCGGATGTTATTTTTTAACTGTTTTGTTCAGGTGCACGGACTGTTATTTGGTAAATGTAGCAACCGTTTTGCTTCTTATGTTGACTGATTACAATTTACCTTAAATAAACGAGAAGTCTTTACACAATGGGTGGAACGATTTAGAACTACTCCAATAACAAAATTGTGCCCCTTAAACCATCTGTAAAGTAAAGAATCATATTCAACAACAATTCGTGTGAAAACTCATGACACTTAACCTCAGTTTCAGACGTTGTTTTCTGTAACTGACACGCAAGTGTTAACTATTGCAAACATCAACGTTGTCAGAGAGTTGAAGACGCTCATTTGATCAGACACTAGGGGAAATGGACGAGTTGATTAATTAATTAATCACTTGCTTTCGTTTGACAGTAAATATATAACCACTTGATGGAGTAGAGAAGTCAAGGTAGCCATCTTTCAGCACAGAACAATACGTAATAGAAGCGAATCCCCCATGTTAAAAGTTGGCATGTTGGCAACACGGCACCCTTTTTAACTTAACTAGATTAATGCCACAAAACAATAACTAATATTAATACATTAAAGTGTAGTGATGGGTAGGGGTGGGCGATATTCAAATTTACATATCGATATTCGATATCAGAATTATATCGATATTTATCGATATATCCATATTTATCAATATATCGATAAATAACTTTAAAATACCGATATATGTATAAATATTGATATTCGATAAATATCGATATTCGATATATATTGGTATATCCATATGTTGTAATGTAGCATGCTGTGAGAATGCTTAATTATTTTCAATTAATATCCAGATATCTAAAGGGTATCATGTGATAACAAGTGTAAGATATAGCTGGTGACATGTGACGGCCGCGGCTGGCGTGTACATGACGTAATCTGTAGGTCCAATTTTCACACACTCTTCGCAGTAGATCAGGCTGTATTTCGGCAATAACGCGTCGAATGTTGGCTTCCAAGTGCTCAATTGTTTCCGGTTTATCGACGCAGACATGCGACTTTACATATCCTCAAAGAAAATAATCTAATGTCGTCAAATCGCGCGAAAGAGGTGGCCAGTTAGAAATCCATTTCGTGGATCTGTTAACTGGCTACCTCGTTTGTGCGATTTGACACCATTAGATTATTTTCTTGGATGATATGTAAAGTCGCATGTCTATGCCGATAAACCGGAAACAATTGAGCACTTGAAAACCAAAATTCGACGCGTTATTGCTGAAATGAAATACAGCCTGATTTACTGCGAAAAGAGTGTGTGAAAATTGGACCTTCAGATTACGTCATGTATACCCCAATCGCGGCGGTCACATGCCCGAAATCATATTCAAACATAATTGCCATAAAATTATCTTTCAAATAAAGCCAATTTCATGGATATTAAAAACATCTTTCTGTGTTTTATTTCAATTTAAAGTTGTATCCCTCTAAAAAGCACCCTTTAGTTGAAGTAGAAACTACGATGTCAGTAAAATTAGACACAATTGAATCTAAATTAAAGACGTTTCAAACGGAAAATGAAAATCTTATAACAAAGGTAAGGGTACAGTTAGAACGACAATTAGTACAGAAAGTAACACCTATTGAAAAGGAGGTAGATACCATTAGGTCACAAGTAGAACAGAATAAAGATAAAATAAAAAAATTTGAAAACAAATTTGACAGTTATCAAGATAACGTCAAAAGTCAAATAAGGTCATTGAATACCGAGGTGAAAGATATCACGGAATGTTTACAAAATAGATCAAACTATAGTAATATCAGTTTTAATGGGGGAATCATTATGCAAGGAAATAGTGAAAAACCAAAATTTAACGGGAATAGGCAAGTGTTACACCCTATTAAATTTATAAAGAAACTAGAAAGTTACTTTGATACGATGAAGATTGTAAATAGTAGGAAGTTACAAGTGGCAATAGAATGTTTGGAGAATGAAGTAAACATTTGGTCCGAAAGTCATTGTAATGAATGGGACAGCTATCAATCTTTTAAAGTAGATTTTATCAACAAGTTCTGGTCGCAATACATACAGGAGAAAGCTAGGTCCGAAATTTATAGGGCAAGAGCATATAACGGTAGGTATGGAAGTTATACTAAACATGTTTGGTATTGGATCGCTAGAGTACAATATTTAGAACCGAAAATACCTGACAATATTCTTGTAAAAGCTCTTAGCAAACATTGTCCAATCGACATACAAACTGCATTAGTAGCTTCTCAAGTACAAAACGTAGAAGGAATGCTAAAGGTTTTAGAGGGTTTGGAAAATAGACAAACCAACTCAAAATTTGACGTAAGGGAAAGAACGTCAAATTTCCAAAATCAGTATCCGTCAAAATTTGAAAATCGAAACTCAAATCATTTTGAAGCAAGAAATAGGGCAAACCCAAACAATTAACGTCAAAATCAGAATAAAATGGTAAGATTCGACAATAATGTTAGGGGAAGAGAAAATAATAGGAATACATATACGATTCAAGCAAGGGGTGATTCGCTATGTCATTTCCAGCCAGGGATAGATCACCTAATACTGCACAAAACCAGGAAAACTAAATGACCCGGTACAATTAGCTCCAATTGTTAATATTCGGGTTTCAAAGGAGCAACAAGACTATATAAATTTTGTTAAAAATTATTTTCAACAAATTAACAAAATTCAAAAAGTTCATAATGTAGTTGATTTGGCATGTGATGTTTCGGAAAAAGAAAAAGAATTAGTAAATCAAGATTTACATTATTTAACTGTAGATATCGAGGGTATTAAGCAAGATTTATTAATAGATACGGGTAGTTCGGTGAGTGTAATGTCGGAAGAAATGTTCGTAAGAATATTAGAACAAAATAATAAAATACCTATCTTACCATCAGTGGGTTTAACAATTCAAGGTGTCACTGGGGGAATTAGAAAAGTTAAAAAACAGGCGTTAATGTTAGTAAATATGGGAAGTTCAAAACACAAAATAGTATTTTTAATTATTAAGCAATTAAATACTACATCCATTTTAGGCATGGATTGGATGTACAAGGTTAAAACTAATTTGAATTTCAATAACAAAATAATGAAATTTGTAGATGCAGGACAATACTATGAAGTTTATTTTAAAAATAATTCTAACCAAAATAAAATAGTATCGAATGAATTGAAGTTAATATCAACAGTTAATTTAGATATGCAAGACGAAAACAGGTTTGAGATAAAAGAGATACTATTTGAAAACAACAATGAGTTAAGCGAATCGTTACAATTACAAAAAGATTTGAATTTAGTTTTGAAGGATCTAAAAGAAGCAAATAATGAAACGCAATACATGAATGTTGAAGGAGTGGGGTTTGAAATAGAACCAACTTTAACAATACATCAATTAAATGAACAATTCAATAAGGAGAAATTATATCCGATACAAGACATATTAGAAAAATATGATATAATCTTTTCTGATAAACCAGGCTTATGTAATCGTTTTATTTGTAAGTTAAACATTAAGGATGAAACAGCAGTTGAAAAAGAGATAAAAAAAATGTTAGATTTTGGTATCATTGAACATTCAGATTCACCGTATTCTAATCCCATAGTAGTGGTTACAAAAAAGAATGGGTCAGTGCGAATTTGTTTGGATGCTAGAAGGTTGAATACAATATTAGTAGAAGATCGAGAATCACCACCATCAATAAATGAATTACTACAGAAATTTAATGGTGTTAAATTTCTATCATCTTTGGATTTAACTTGTGGATATTGGCAAATCAGATTGCATGAAGCGTCCCGAAAATATACAGCATTCTTAGTAAATGGTAGGAGTTACCAATTTAAGATTTTACCTTTTGGATTGAATGTATCAATTGCTGTATTCAGTAAATGTTTAGATCATGTTTTGGGTCCAGAAGTGTTATCGTTTGCAACGGTGTACGTCGATGATATCCTTTTAGCATCTAAAATATTAGGGGAACATAGAAGTCAATTAGCCTTGGTTTTAGAGAAACTTAGAATAGCAGGTATGACAGTCAATGCTGATAAAACAGATCTATTGATGGATCAAATAAAATTTTTAGGATATATAATTAGTCCTCAAGGTATTAACGTAGATCCTAATAAAATAAAAACCATTCAAGATTTTAAACCACCTAAAAGCAAAAAAGAATTACAATCATTTTTGGGAATATGTAATTTTTATAGAAAGTTTGTCTGCAACTATGCTTCGTCTGTAGTTAAACTTACTCATCTATTAAAGAAAAACAATAAATGGAAATGGGGAATTGAGGAGCAAGAAGCTTTTCAACAAATAAAGGAAAGATTTATTAAGATAGTAACTCTTTCACATCCAGATTTCAACAAAACATTTTATATTGCTACTGATAGATCGGGTTGTGCATTAGGAGTACATTTGTTTCAAATAAACGAAGATGGTTCAACAGAAAATGTTAACAGAAAATGTTATTTTTGCTAGTAGAGCATTACTAGAAGCTGAAAAGAATTATATGACCACTGAGTTAGAACTATTAGCCATAGTGTTTGCTTGCAAAAAATTTAGAACTTATATTTTAGGATATGAAACTATAATTTTAACAGATCATAAAGCTTTAGAATTTTTATGTAGCTGTAAAGCTTTGAGTGCACGTTTGATGCGATGGAGTATGTATTTGCAAGAATATAAACTCAAAATACAATATTGCAAGAGTAAGGATAATTTAGTAGCCGATTTCTTATCTAGATATGTGTACGGTGATGAAAAGAAATTGAATCCATTACTAGTAGCTTTGACTAGAGAAGTAATTCCAAAAACACAATTAAGTACCTAAATTACTTAACAGTATAGAAAATGATCAGAACACGGATCAAAATATAATTTGGATAACGAATGAAATGGTAACGAATGAACAGGGGAAGAGTGATTAATTGAAATTAAATTATAAGATACATGAAAACATATTGTTTAGAAGAAGCAAAAGAAGTGAAGAATAGTGGGTACTATGTATTCCAGAAAAGTTAGAAAGGGAATTGATAAACGAGTATCATCAAAAGTACGGACATTTTGGTATCAAGAAATGTACTGCACTATTAAAAGAAACTTGTTATATTACAAATATAGAACGTAAAGTTCAGAAAATATTGAAATATTGGGATTTATGTCAAAGAACTAAAGTAAACAACAAAAGTCAGAAAACTATCATGAAAAACATTGAAGCATTACAACCGTTACAAATAGTATCCGTAGATTTGTTTGGTACTTTACCTAGAGTAGATTATGGAAAGAAAAACTTAATGAACAGGGAATACAGTACAGATATTCTGCTATTTATCACCCACAATCAAATCCAGTAGAAAGGATCATGAGAGAATTAGGTAGAATGTTTAGGTGTTATTGTAGTATGAAGAATACAAGTTGGCCAAGTTATGTAGGTACAACATATAGAAGATTAGTTAAATTGTGTAGAAAGTGATACTACAGGATTAACACCTTATGAATTAATGAAATGTCATAAACCTACTAGAATCATAGAAAATTTAATCAGATTTCCTGAAAGAATTGACATAAACACAGATCTAAAAATACAGTTAGCACAAGATTTTTTTTTATCAAAGGCTCAAAGAAGAAAACAGCGACATGATAAGAATGTGAAACGTTCTATAAAATTCAAGAGAGGCGATTTAGTATTAGTTCGTAATCACTTACAATCGTCAGTAATAGAAAAGACGATTAAGAAGTTCTTTTTACTATTTGAAGGTTTATATGAAGTGGTCAAGGAAGTAGGTGAAAATGCCTATGTTCTAAATTATCCTGGGGAAAATAGGTATAAATATTCCCAAAATGCTTATAATTTAAAGAAGCATTATCATGAAAATAATATCAATAATGTAGTAAATGAGGTTATAATATCTCACAATAATGTAAACAATGTTAATTGGAAGGAAGTTATGTCATGGTGTGATCTTAATAATGACGTAAATACAGAGTAACTTGGTTACCAAAGTTAATTTTAAAATTTAATTTTCTTTTAAATGAGTTAAGGTTAACTGTAAATATTTTAAATAGACAAATATCAATTTTTACATAAAAGCTCGTTGGAGATCTTTTAAATGTAAAAAATGGGGGGAATAAACTGTAATGTAGCATGCTGTGAGAATGCTTAATTATTTTCAATTAATATCCACATATCTAAAGGGTATCATGTGATAACAAGTGTAAGATATAGCTGGTGGCAGTAAATATTAGCAACCAGAGGGTTGTTTACTGCAACTGAAAAAGTTTCTATATTTCGAGTAATCTCAGTCTAATTAGTCACGTTAAAGGTCTAAAATATCCCTTTAATTGTGAGAATAATATTGAAGTTTGGTACGTGTTAGCAAGAATAGATTTCTGCACGATCAAAGTCTGACCAAGGAGTCACAATTATTATTCGCATAGCGATTTGGAGATTAATAGAAACCATTTCAAGTGGTTATTGGTGTTTAAGTCATCAGTTAGTGCGAGTGTTTGTGTTTGTGGCATGCTGCACTACCGTTTAACAAAATATTAAACGGTCACGACAGCTACGAGTTTTTATGGGTCTTCGACATCTTAAAGGAGATGCTTGACGACTGTAATCAGTTTGGAGCTGATATAGAAACACACTTCAGGTACGAATTCATCTTTGAGAAGGTTAGTGTATTTTAATAACAGTTTGGTACGGCAAAATTAGAATAAAACATTGTATTTTAGATTTAGAGAACATTATTAGAATATTAAGTTTTCCAAATTTGAATTGATTTGAGTACTCGACGTTTTCGGCTTTTATATTTAGAAATTGTATTATTTTTGGTCTAGTTATCTTTAAGAAAGTTTAACCTCACATTTTTGGAACAAGTAATTTAATTAAATATTTTGACAACCTTTAGTTTGATTATTAAATGTAATGTCAAGCCAAACATATTAATACACTATAACTGAATTATAAGGTTCAATATCAAGTACTAGATAGTGTGATTTAAAAAGCAAGTCAAATTGATAATAATTTGATAATTCAAAATACAATTCTAAAGATATAATTTAAGTATATTAACAATAACTCATTCAGTTGAGAAGGAAATAGAGTTCTTAATTGCTAAATAAGCTGGCTAGCCGAGGTACATTTAAAAAGATTTAAATGACAAAATTTCAATGTCAGATATTTATTGATGAGATATGTCAATTTAGAATTCATTTGAAAGTAACAAGGTAAATGCGAAATATATTATTATTGATACTACTTCTGTTCAATAAACAAATAGGGTAGATATCTTAATTTAATTATTATACATAAAAAACCCGGAAGAGGGGTGGTGTAATAATGTCGATATCTGATATTTCCATATATTGATATATCGATATGGAAATAATATTGATATTTATCGATATATCGCCCAGTCCTACTGCTGAGTGCTAACTATCAAATATTATGTAGAATTTCCCGATGTGAAAAAAGTGTAGCATAAACAAAAAAACGCTCGAAAAGGATTTATGTACGCAAAATAAATCTGCAGACTTGCACAGTATTTTTAAATTTAGGGACTTTACAAGAAGTCCTTATTTAAAAGTTGCAAAATGCAATACGTATTAAATTCTGAGTACGAATATACTTTATATTGTTATCAATATTATTGTATTGTATTGCAGTATTTTAAGAAAATAAATTGTACTCATTAAGATATGTGTTAAAAAATTTGAATAATTAAAATATATTTCTATCTTGCTAATTATATGTGTTAGAAAAGTAAAGCATTAACAACTATTAGGTATTTATTTTACTGTAACATGAGATTTGTATGTATGTACAACTGTACACCACAATCAATGCACAATTATAACTTTAGTTTCTGAATAGCCAAATTCAGTTTAGATGAATAGTGTGGCAAAGCAAAAAATTAGATTCGAAAATGGTTATACAGCACTCGAATGTTTTAAAGATTACCTAATAGTTAACAGACACGTCGTTTTTAGTGCACCCATATTTATATGGATTTTTGAAAAGACAATATTTATGAATGTAAAATCTTGTTCTGCGTGGTTACAATAGGTCAATATGTAAAATAACATAGTAGTTCATTTTAGATCATGAAGTATTATTATTTGATTATTAAAACAAATTGAATTTATGGCACTTCAAATTAAGCGAATGTTGTACATGCCCAGATACAAGGTATACCGTATACATACAAAAAGTTATCGTAAACCAATCTGAACATTTACATGGTGACCAGTTTCTGACACCAGTTGGATTAGACAAGTGGAAACTACTAATTTGACAGCTATTCTATAAATCTCGATATATATGTATTTATCGATAATATGGATCTATCGATAATTATGGCGATATCAATAATTATGGGGACAGCGATAAATAACGATATTCGATAAATATCGATATCAGATATTTCCATATTCGAGACATATGGATATGCGGTATATCGATATATTGATATTCGATAAATATCGATATTCGATATTTCGATATAACGATATTCGATAAATATCGATATTTGATATATCGATATCCGATATTTCCATATATCGATATATCGATATGGAAATAATATCGATATTTATCGATATATCGATATATCGCCCAGCCCTAGTGATGGGAACGAATGAATGAAAACTATCGAATAGTTCGATAGTCACCGATTATTCGAATTATTCGAAATGATTCGTCATTTACGCTATCGAGAAACAATCGAAATAACAAATGAGCAAACTGATAACGCGATAGGTGGCGCGATAGCACAAAGCCGAACGGAACGAATGAACATTATTCATTCGGTTTTCGCCGGTTGGTACCTATCGAATTGCGATGTACAGCGCTTTTGCAGTAACTACAGATTATTTGATTGCAAAAGCGAAAACCCAAAATATTAAATGAATCGACGGCCACCCATACATGCCCCATTGTCTATTCTAAAACACATGGAGTGCACCGCTAAAGCGAATTAGATATTCTTTACACTAACCTATTATACATGAACTCTAAAGCAAATTAGATATTGGATCTACCATTTCACATATCGCAACAAGTATTATCAATTAGTATCTTATTATTTTATTGGTATACACCTTTAAAGGTATTTTGAATTCTAAAGCGAATATGATATTCGAATACTTGCATTCAATAGTTAGGAGCATTTATTTAATAAATATTCTTAAGCAAATGGCGCAAATAGGGAAAACGAATAAAAATATTCGAATAAATTCATTGGATAATTGGTACTAGTCATTTAGTAAGTATAGTTGAAATCATTCGATAGTGCCCATCACTAATTAAGTGTATGGTATCGCCATTCCATTCCTTGCCTGAGAAAATTGTGAGATAGAAATAACAAATACAAATTTTCCAAGTGCAACAGAGAAAACACTAGTTTTTGAGGATTTTCTTTTTGGTGTAGAAGCACAGCTGTAAAGTCAAATTATTGTTAGATTGTGTTTTTATCCCCATTTGGAGAAAATTGTGCGACAAGGATAGATATAAAAAAAATCACAAATGAGGGTACCTTACACTTGATGTGTGTTGATCTAGTGACCTTAACCATTTTTTCACACAACTGCACCCTGGCTACGCTGTGACCCAATTACACAATGAGCGGGAATTTTAAATGGCGCGACCGCGAAATTTAAATAGCGCGTATAGGCAACCCTCCAATCTCTTTTAATTTAAAAAGTATTTTGTGAGTCAAATTTGATTTAAAAAATAATTCATAAACTTTAATTGCTAATGCTGAATTAGGCATTAGCAATTAAAGTTTACAAATTATTTCTTAAATACAAATTGCAACAGTGCAACTTTTAATCTAAATGAAATCATTATTTAGGGACAGCACTAATAAAAACACTTTATTGATGTAATAAAGTAAATACATTCAACAGAAATAATATATGTATAACAAATATTAAATTCTACAACAAAAAATAAATGCTTATAAAACAACATCAAAATAAATAAAATATATATAGATACGTATTATTTATAAACATAATGAATAAATAACAATACTTCCCAGCCATTTTCTTCCGATGTTCTTGGGGAATAAAGGTATTCGGCTTATTCTTCTCCTTGACAAGTTTGAAGGTTAAGGAAGTAGTGCACTTACTTAATATCAAATCGTCGCAGATGTGGGCATCGTCAGGGCAGTTTCTCCAAAACCTATTGATGATTTGTAGAACTGCTTGAAGTTATTCTCCAAAGTAGGCTGAAAATCGGTAACAGAAAGAAAGGCATATAAATAATCCTGACTATTCAATTCACCTGTCATCTGTCAAAAAGTAACCAATGAAAATCCAGAATTCTGACGTTTCTTGACCAATCAAAAAAATATCAGCGGATATATCTTCCTAGAAGGTATTCAAGTGACTATTTTTAACAAATGCTATTTTTATTAGAAAAAGTCAATATTAGTGTTCTGTTACTATAGAAATTTCGTAGTTTGTTGCTAGATTTACTGAAAACTAATTTTAAAAAGTAGTTTGGTTCATTAAATAGTCCCTCGAATACCATTCTTAGTCAAAGTTAAGAAGATTATTTTTGCGGTGGTATCACTACTCATGTCCATTGCGCTTGGGATTAGCACTCGTGCTATCGCACTCGTCCTAATCGTACCAAAGCGCAATGGACATTCGTGACACCACCGCAAAAATAGTCGACATAACTTTGACTACTCATGGTATTATAAGTGAATAGTTTTGATAAATAATTTAACGTTGATTATTACACACAACTGTGACATGACTGATATCATCTTCAAGATATAAACGCGGGCAACACACATATAATTTTTCCAGTGCCAAGAGTCATCATGCTGGTTGCCCTTAGAAAACTGCCCTCGAAACAGTTTTCATTGCAACCAGCATTTGACGCTGTGTGCAAAACTATCGGTAAGTATGTCTCGCCCTTGTTATATTACTAATGAAAATGATTACTGTTGCGTGTTATTTCATTATTTTATAAAGGAAACAAATCAGCTGATTCGTCAAACAAGTACCTACATACATTTAAAGATGTCAGAGGATGATCATAACATAAACATAAAACAGTATTAGCTTCTATCGCATTTGCAGGAGTACCTAACGATTACTTCCAACGCTTTGGAAGCTAAAGAAAGCGGTACAGAAATTTATGAAAATCGTTCAGATTGACTGACCTGTACAGTACCAATTTGTTGCAGCCAGGAACGCAGGAATAACTTTTTCGTGCTGGCCATTATCACCATGCAAACGGCATCCATAACTGAAGAAGATTAAGTATTTTAGTTAAATGGGTGATGCAATATTACAAAATTAACTATAGATGATTATTTGGCTATGCGCTGTAAACAAACTAAGAATATAAATTCAGGTGCTGAATCAAACGATAGACATTAGAAATAACAAGTATTTAAACAAAATATAGGCAATACTTACTGTTAACTAGCAAAGCGACGCACTTAACCTCAACAAGCAAAAAAATACCGCGTGGCGACGCGCAAGATTCTGTGTCGTCAAAAATAGATATTCTTGTCTGCGACTGCGTGTTACAGTTTGTAAATCACCTCTATCCGACCCTACGGGGCGGCCCCTACAAACTTTTTGTTGTCAAATCATAGGTCTTAGTTTCATTTATATGGTAGCCACTTTAGGCATCTTAAAACTAAATAGACTTAAACATAGGTAGGATTAAGGCTCGGAATTTCAATGCACCGTAAAACTAAAGGTAAAGGTAAACTTAACAGGAAGTATAAGCTGTAGATGATTTCGTTTTTGGCATAGCAGTCTTTTTTTTAACGAAAAATCGTATTGAAAGTACAACTTTTTTTAACGCAAAATCGTGAGAAAAGTACACTTTTTTTAACCATTTTATTGAAATCTCAATTTGACAGTTGTAAATGCCGAAGTTCTTTTCGGATAAGTTTCGAGTTACAAGAGATCCATATGCAAACAAACTACGTGTAGAACACGTTTTGAAAGTATGACTTTCAAAACTAGTTGTACAAACTACTATAGCATATTACAAACTGTTTCAGTCTGTTAATTAATTAGTTTACCGTGTGACCGTTTACGTTAGTAGCCCTGTCGAAAAAACGCCTAACTTCCAATAAGGATGGTTCTGTGCTTCCAATCTATTTATATTTTATCAAACTTGTGTCAAACGACGTACAATTCTCGGTTTCATTTATTAGATGCTGTTTGTTGAGGATGTGTCATGTTTAAAATAAAGAAATTTTAAATGTAATTTTAAAGTATTCATATTACTAGAGGTAAGAAAAAGATCTCATCGTGCTTTCGAATAAACTAGCATGTTATTTATATATTTTTACGAGGACATGGAAAATGAGACAAGTAGAGCTCCAAATTGTACAGAAAAAGAGAATGACCTGAATGTTTTGGGTGTAAAAACCGATGCAGTCACGTGGAAGCAAAAAGAAAACGCAGGCCTTCAATTAACAACGGACTTCAATAGTCAGAGTGGTGATTTAAAGAAAAATATGAAAAAAAGTAACAAAAAAGGAGTTTTCTGAAGAAAAAAATACGAATATTAAAGATTGGCCGTGGTTCTGCAACCCCTGTAAACATTACTTCAGCAGATGTTGAAATAAATTAGCTGCTAGATGTTGAAGTGACTGGGGTGAATTGTGTGTTTAACAGCGATGAATTAGTTAATTCAGAAATTCTTGAATATGCTGCAAGTTCAGGCCAAATCTAAACACATGGGCTTTCTTCGAGCAACTCGGAGAGTGAGTCAACATCAGCAGAGGGTTGTAGTCAGTGAACAACGTGGTTTCCAACCAGCTTGTGTCTACCCATTTTTAAACCGTTGTGGCCCCTTAATACATAAGTAACTATAATGTACTGTTCTGTAGAGAAAACTAAAAGTACCAATTTGGTAAATGTACCGACTGTTTTCCCTCTTATGTTGACTGATTACAATTTACCTTAAATAAACAAGAAGAAGTCTTTATACATTGGGTGGAACGGCCTATATGTACTCCAATAACAAAATCGTGACCCTTTAAACTATCTGTAAGGTAAAGAATAATATTTAAAAACTTTTCGCGTTAACAGGCATGACAGTTAACCTCAGTTTCAGAAGTGTTTTGTTGCAAGTGTAACTAAATATTGAGATTTCGAACTACGCGACGTTGTCAGAGAGTTGAAGCCGGTTATTACATCAGATACTAGGCGAAAAAGACGAGTTGATTAATTAATTAGTCACACTTGTTTGCGTTTGACAGATCATTAAAAACCACACTTTAGGGCACAGTGTATAAAGATAAAGTGGAGAATTTTTTCTGATTTGCTGGTTGCGTTAACCACGGTATCCTTGATGGACGACACTGACGTCTCTTACTCGGCTTGTAAAGTTGGAAAATTTCCTGTGATTAAAACATTTGAAAGCTCCCCGTATCGCTGCGCCATCTGTTGAGCGTTACAGTAACTATTTTAATATTGGCGCCTAATTTAAATTGCCATTTGCCTAATTTTAATAAACATCATTACGGGCAATTTCTAATAATCATTAAAAATGTCTAAAAAAAGTGTGTGACTAACTGTAGTTCATATAGGTTAGAAAATGTATCTTTCCATAGTTTTCTTCCAAATATAAGTAGAATTAAATTTAAGAAGGGGAGAATCTTATATTATAAGAGCTGATGCCGGCCGACCGTAAGCACAAGTGGCGCCGCAACACGCAGCATGAAGGGCCTGCATACTACTACCACACGCGCGCTTGCTATATAGGTTTCTGTGCGCCGCGAGCAGCTGGACTGAGAGGTCGTGATATCTCAGCGAACCGCTAACCATACGGCGCATTTTCGTCGCGTAGTTTAATATCAATTTAAACATAAACTTTTCGTGTTTAAGTGAGCAAAACATACGAACAATTATAATTGTAATATAAAACTCGAGCTACTCGACCCCTCGGGGTTGAGTATTTAAATATATTCAAATAGTCTAACCATGTCCGACCCCGTTAAACGAAAATCCGACCAATTAACACCACCAGTGAGTGAAGTAGTTAAACGTTACACTTGGAATCCAGAAAATCTAATTAAAAACAATCCTTACTACCTCCTCTCAACTCAACAACCCGACACAGATAGCCGGACATCTACAACCACAGGGCCTAATAACAATGCTACAAAGGTAATTAAAGTTCCACCAATTTTCATACACAACGCGAGTAACCACCAAGAAATTATCGCGGACATTAAAACAATAACCGAAGACAGAGAGTTCACAACGGCTTTTAGCAGTAAATACTTAAAAGTAAACCTAACGTCACATGACGACTACCGCAAGTTAACGAAATATTACATGAACAACTCAGTACAATTTCACACCTTTCAAGACCCGAACGAGAAACCTTTGTCGGTCGTCATTAAAAACGTACCTCTCTCGCTAACTGACGAAGAACTTAAAACAGAACTTTTAGCAAAACAACTCCCTATAAAAAGAGTAACTCGTCTATTAAGTAAAGACAAGAAAAGCCCAATCCCAATCTGCGCAGTCATATTACCGGCAACTGAAGCAGCAAAAGAAATTTATAATATAAAAACAATATTCCACACGATAGTGACGGTTGAGGCAAGGAGAAAGGCAAGTAATATCCCGCAGTGCCATAAGTGCCAACGTTTTGGCCATACAAAAAACTATTGCGCAGCCAAAATAAGGTGCGTCAAATGCCAAGAAGATCACCCGCCCAAAGCTTGTAAAAAAAATCCCAGTGACCCTCCAAAGTGCGTGAACTGTGGAGGTAACCATCCGGCGAATTACAGAGGATGTCCCCACAACTTGGCACTTCAAAGACAGCGCATGACAACTATGAGTCCCAGGTTGGCACGCCAGCAGCCAAATTACTCAAATGCACCAAACAGCATCCCTTACAACCAAGCCTTGCTATCAAATCGAAACCATGACAACCAAACAAAAGATCAAAGCCCCCAACCACTCCAACCTTCCCATCTTGACTCAGTATTACAATTAATCAAAGACCTAATAATCCCTCTAATACCCCAAATCAAATCCTTTATATTAACTCACATTCTACCCAACATCCTCAATGGATAACTCTCCTAAACCTATTCAAAAACTAACAATCCTCAACTGGAATGCCAACGGGATTAGATCCCAAAGAGCACTATTTATATCATTCCTAGCAAGATATAATGTCGACATCGCCTGTATAACCGAAACCCATCTAACAGAAGGGGAAGTGTTCAAAATACCTGGTT
Source organism: Agriotes lineatus (assembly GCA_940337035.1). Taxonomy (NCBI): domain Eukaryota; kingdom Metazoa; phylum Arthropoda; class Insecta; order Coleoptera; family Elateridae; genus Agriotes; species Agriotes lineatus. Next base: position 371,539 of record CALNHX010000184.1, on the reverse strand, counting down.
ACGAAACATACCGCAAAGACAGAACAACCGGAGCTGCATGGGGAGGTGTAGCAATTATGATAAAACAACGATTACAGCATAGCACTCCCATGGACATTCCAATAGAAAACCTTGAAACAATTACAGTCAATGTCAGTAATACCAGTCTCAATCAAATTAAAATCACTACAGCATATAAACAACCAAACAAACCACTCAAAGACGCCGACATACAAAACCTATTCAACACCACGACGCCAACACTAATAATAGGCGACCTAAATAGTAAATGCACCTACTGGGGCTGCCGCGCCAACAACCCAAGCGGCAATAAGCTAAACCACCTTGCTGCAACACATCAATTACAGATATATGCTCCGAGTGAATATACATACTATCCGTACAGAAGCGATCATTTGCCTGACATCCTTGACATTATAATTACAAAAAATTTTCACATGCCAATCCAGCAGAGTGTAATACCGGAACTTGACTCGGATCATCTCCCCGTACTTATTACTTTTACCACTACACCAGTACTCAGACAATCAATACCCAGAATGATAAAAGGTTTCGTTGACTGGGAACAATTCCAACAAAAATTAGACTTTCAGCTTCTAAACCCAATCAAACTCCAAAACCCCTCTGACATCGACAGCCACATAGAAGCACTAACGACGAAAATCAATAATTCAATTCAAGCATCAACAAAACCCTATAAAAATAGAAAAGCAATCAACCCAAACATCCCCCCAGCATACATCCTAGACCTAATAAACCAAAAAAGCAGAATCCGTCGACTTTGGCAGAGAACGAAAGAACCGCTACTTAAAAACCAACTTAATAACCTCACTCACAAAATCAGAAGAGAAATTGACAAATATCGAATATTCACATACAGAAAGCACCTTGAAAACATCGAACCAAACAGCACTGAACTATGGAAAGCCACCAAAAATATAACCCGAATAAAGGAAACTATTCCAACCCTTGAAACACAGGATGCAACATATACCACCGACGAGGAAAAAAGCAATCTGTTCGCCAAACACTTGGAAAATACATTCACGCCAACAATCTCCGAAGAAAACCGATTGCACTCTCACCATATAATATCATATATTGAATCACATCAACCAATACCGGATGACTTCAACCAACCCACAACACCGAGTGAAATTGGCACATATATACAAAAACTGTCATTAAGGAAATCTCCTGGCCACGACTTAATACCGAACGTGATACTTAAAAGATTAACCAAAAAAACACTGGCCTTCTTGGCGACGCTATTCAACGCTTGTCTGAGGATGGGACACTTCCCCACCAAATGGAAGTTCGCTCACATTCTGATGTTTCACAAACAAGGGAAGCACAAAGGAAATTGCAGCTCATACCGTCCCATAAGCCTTCTTCCGACGCTTTCAAAATTATTCGAAAGAATCATACTAGAACGCCTACAATTGTCACTAAATGAACACCGCATAATTCCAGCAATACAATTTGGATTTAGAGAAGGTCACTCTACCGTACAACAACTCCAACGAATTGTAGAAACTATCGAACGCGGCTACGAAAACAAGCAATACACGGTGGCTGTTTTCCTAGATATAACACAGGCATTCGACAAAGTTTGGTTAGAAGGATTAAAATACAAGCTACTGCATATTCCTCTGCCACAATACCTGACAGCAACCATCTTTTCGTTTCTGGAAAACAGAACTTTAGCAGTTAGCATTAACGGTACCATATCGGACACCAAAAGCATCCATGCTGGGGTTCCTCAAGGAAGCGTATTAGGTCCGACACTTTTCAACATTTTTACCAGCGATATGCCAGTCCCAATCCACAGCAAGGTAGCGCTTTTCGCGGACGACACCGCCATAATAACACAGCACGCAGACCTGCACTTAGCCATAAACAGCATACAAACAGCATGTAACAACATGGGCAACTGGTTCACTAAATGGTGCATAACATTAAACCACACTAAGTGCAAAGCCAAAGTTTTCGCTCTGAAACGCATTAGATACCACAACATCAACAATATCAACATCAATGGTAAGCCGATCCCTTGGAGTCTACAGCATGAAGCAGTCAAGTATTTGGGTGTTCACTTAGACACTCGACTTACATGGAGCTACCATATCAACACTAAACTCAACCAAGGATACAACAGGCTGAGACAGCTATATCCACTCATCAACCGCAATACGCCAATGTGAAAAGAATGCACCATCCTGCTGTACAAAGCGATCCTCAGACCATTAGTAACATATGTCTGCCAAGTCTGGAGCACAACTTCCAAAACTAACATTAAAAAGCTCCAAGTGTTTCAAAATAAGATTCTGCGTATATCGATTAATGCCCCCGGGCATATAAGAAACTGTCAAATCCACCACGAACTGGGAATGGAGACAATCGAACAATTCATAAATAAACTCACCAAAACTTTTATTGAAAATTTGCGGTACAGCGGCAACAACATTATCCAACTACTTGGCCATAAGAATATTCACAAACGCCTTAAAAGAAAATTGCCACAAGATGTAATTCAAACTCCAGACGTTAACAATGAGTCAGACGACAACAGTGAGTGAGTGATACAATTATGTCTCGAGGAACCACGATCCTCCTTTGTTATGTCGTGAAAATTAAAACATATACATTGTAACAGCAAAACCATGTATAATACTGTTAAGTGTTGAGCTGGTTGTCATTAATAAAAAAAAAAGAATTTTATGTTTCATACCTGCACGTAGCAAACCTCTTTGTATTAATTTGATTTTATTAGGCACTTTATTCTGCCAAATATAATAATTACTTTACTTTAAACTCAGATTCCAACTCTGTGAAAAGCCAGCTGTCTCTTTAGCGTTTCTAAATTCATTCATTTATTTGAACACAGGCATTTCAAACTTGTCAAATGCATTTACTGGATTATAATTATAATGATTTTAACATTTCGGCCAGATACAACATCTCTACTCTGTGCTTAATTTACTTTTTATATCGCACTGCAATCAGCGCAGGGGCGTAGGGCCCAATACCAGCTCACTACATGTAATACTAAACTTAACAGTAGTTGATTGCGGCGCGTACAACAATGAATTTAATTAATCAATTAATAGGTCAAGAACAAGAAATAATAAATACACAAATAATAAATTGCCTTGACTTTCCAATCAGCAGAAGCGGGATCGATGGAATTATAGCAATTTCGTCTTCAACAGAAATCGACTGCTGTTTCACACAGGACAAAAAAGTCGTTGCCGAGCGCGGGGTACACGTAAGGCGTAGTCTTGGTTCGAGGGTGGTTAAAAGAATGGTGCGTTTCCGGAAGAGGACCAGGTATATGGGTTGGTATGCATTCAAGGCAACAACGCCGTTGATATATGCAAATGCGGAAATAATTAACTTATAAAATAATAACTATACTAAAGCTATACTAACCTAACAGTAGTTATTTGAAACGCCAATGGACTAAAAAAATCAACGCTCAATCTTCATTGCATTTATTGTGCGACATGCTATTGATATCGCCTGTATAACCGAGACACACTTAACAAACACTGAACCCCTCAGAATCTCTGGCTACCATGTACATCGAAATGATATAGATGCATAAATTGCCTCTGGTGGAGTAGCTATAATAACAAAAAAGAAACTAAAACACCACCTAATAGACCTTCCTGATATAAAACACATTAAGGCTATAAGTAAAAGTTCCAATGAAAACCAATAAATCGGTAACCTTATGTTACGGTACTTTTGGAGCGACCCCTGTATGAGTAAATATTCGCTAGCTAAATCTTTAACCTCAAAATATTATTAGGTGGCTTTTTAGAAATTCTTGCATGCTTTAAATTAGGTGTGGTTAGCTCTTACCTAGTTTTAAATATTTTCCTATAATTATCAAGCAGTTTCGTAAGCAATTCCTCGAATAATAACACATATTCTACAAATTCAATTTATTTTGGTTATATTCCTACAGATATTTGTGTATGGCGCTTAGGCAACCCTTGTTGCAATTATTCTGCACTATTCTATTTGTTGCTAGATAAAGGATATCTCTTCTTGCAGTCACACTTTTCAGGCTGTTTTTTTGCATCTTCTGGCCCAAAAATTCTTGCTATCATATGACCTGTATGCTGGTTTGAACTTTCTGTCGTCTTTTCCAAGCAAATCTGCCGTGCTAGTAGGTTCTCCTTTGCTGCTACGTGCTTCAAAAGCCCTTTGGCAGGGCTTGCCTCTTCGAATATATTTCGTGAGGGACCTGAAAGCACGGGTGCATTATTTCGGAAGCTCGTAATTTTTGGATAGTTACTTACTTGTGTCCTACCGCTATTTCGCGGATTTCTGAGAACCAACTTCAAGCGCGCTTCTTTTGGTTCCATTCCAGCGTGAGGTAAGATAAGGCCTTATTTCCTTGTTCGGGAATACATTCGTGGATTGTACGCTTACAGAGAAATTTACCTGGGAGAGTTTGGACTTTGACCCCCTTCGAGCCAACGGAAAGGTTAGGTCTCGTCATGTTTTCCTACAGGCAACACACTGATATAGTTATTACACACTGCGCCTGGTGTATTTTATAATTAACTAGTAGTGCCTCGTTTCGTTAGTAGCTAGGGCATATGTAATATCTTTAGCATAGCAATGCTTCGTATAGTTAGGTATTAGGGCATGCTTTTGTATAGGTCAGATGTGTTGTTATGATAGGGCTTTTGCAAATTTCGAGCGACCATTTTGTGCAGTTTAGTGATCTTTATTGAATTATTAATCGGGCCTACCCGAGTCCTGGGAGACAGTCCTGCGGCTCAATTGTGTAGGAGCTATGGGTTTTAAATTAGCTTCGAGCCACGGCTTCTCTGTGAAACCTACAAATTACAGAATAGTTATTTTATAGCTCCTGCTTTTACGGCATCCTATCCGCCCTCGTGGAGCCCCTCCCCCCCCTGTAAACTGTATGTTAGGACTTTCGCTCAATTATTTCAGTTTTAAGGCTGTACTTACATTTCATTTGCGGTCTTCGTCGCCATTTGCACGTCAGCCGCTTGACGTATTGTTACGTGTTGGTAGTGGCTAGAGAAGCGACTTCGGTAGCCGTTTGCTTCACTTTGGAGTTGCCGCGACCTCATTAACTATTTTGTCGGAAACGAGAACCGGATAAAGAGCAGATCCAAGCGTTTGTTATGATTAACATTTAATGGGATACCCTGATACTTTTTTTTAATATTTAGGACATCGACGTGTTTTACGTGGCCACGTGAGCGATCGTTGCCGGCAAAATAATAAATTTAACTTTCGCCAAAAGGTAAGGCCGACCGTCTATCTTCCCTTACACTTAATCAGTGCCTACAAACAGCCAAATAAACGGATTCTGGAACATAATATCGGTAATCTCTTCAATAGCGATGAGCCAACGTTGTTGCTCGGAGATTTAAACGCAAAGAATACAATATGGGGATGCCGTGCTAATAACCTAGCTGGAATAAAGCTACACGATATCATGACTGATCACAGTATAACAATATCAGCACCGAGTGAATATACCTATTTTCCTTATAGAATGGACTATCTACCAGATATCTTAGATGTGGCCCTACATAGACATTTCAGAGATCATATTAAGCAAAAGATAATAACTGAATTAGATTCAGATAATCTACCTGTAATTATAACTGCTCAAGATACACCTCAGACAATACAACCAATTCCGAAAATAGCTGAGGGAAAAACTGATTGGAAGGGGTTCCAAACAACTCTCAATCAAAAACTGAAATGGCCTGGACCGTTGAATTAACCCCAAAACATAGATGAAGCAGTAAGACAATACATATCCGCTGTTCAAGAAGGCGTCAAAGGAACGACTACACCATGGAGGCGAAGGAGTATCACTCCACACAATAGAACACCAGATAATATACTAGAAATGATTAAGACAAAAAATAAAACAAGAAGGGAGTGGCAAAGACTGAGACTCCCTTGTATCAAAACCTTATACAATCGACTAAACCATGTAATGAAGTTGGAATTACATAGAATTAGAATACAAAAATATAATAGTTGTTTAGAGGAAATCCACCCCTCAGATCCTACCTTGTGGAGGGCTACCAAACGGCATCCTAATGTTGTATATCCACTAAAATCGAACAATGCAAGCTATAATACTGAAGAGGAAAGAGTAGAACTACTAGCAACACATATTAAACAGGCATTCTCCTCTAATACGGAAGATAACGATGACTACCACTTAAACGAGGTTACAAATGGAGTCACTAATCTACCAGCACAAGTTAGTGAGGAAATAGTTTCAGTTTCCGTCCCAGAACTCAAGAACTATATAAAATGCCTTCCCAAGCGTAAGTCTTCAGGCCCTGATTTAATAACTGACGAAATGTTAAGACAGTTAACAAAAACGGCAATGGCTTATTTAGCGTCAATCTTTAATATATGTATGAGATTAGGATACTTTCCTGCACACTGGAGAACAGCAGATATACTCCCTATTTATAAAATAGGGACAAATAATCACGACGCTGACAGCTATAGACCAATAAGCTTACTATCAACACTAGCTAAACTTCTTGAGAAGACAATCCTCTCCCGGCTCCAAGACGACATATCAGAAAAAGACGTGATCCCTCCTCATCAATTCGGATTCCGACAAGGTCATTCAACAGCGCATCAACTGTTACGAATCTCACTGAGACAATTGAAAAGGGGTTTGAAGATAAAAAGTATACTGCCATCATCTTCATGGACCTGGAAAGAGCTTTTGATAAGGTATGGCAAGAACAGCTCCTGTATAAAATGATACAATCAAAGAATCAAAGCTGGAGTACCCCAAAGAAGTCTACTGGGACCAACCCTGTTTAACATATATGTACATGACCTTCCCTCCGTAATTAACACAATCCCGGCCATGTATGCTGATGAGACGGCCATAATAGTTCAAAGTGATTCACCCCAAAGCGCTATAGAACAACTACAAAGCGTTGTAAACGTTACGAATAAATGGTTTCATAAATGGCGAATCAAAATTAATCCACAAAAATGCCAAGCAAAAATGTTCACCTTTAAACGTCATACTATACTACCAGTAATTAGAATAAATAACTATGACAAATGCTGGAACCCTAAAGACTCGGCAGTAAAATATCTGGGAGTTTATTTGGATTCGAGGCTAAGCTGGGGATTTCATATAAATAAAAAGCTCAACGAGTGCCATACGAGACGAGCGATCCTTTATCCACTAATTAATCGACAATCTTTCCTTCGAACTGAATGTGCTGTACTACTTTGTAAAACGATACTCCGACCAATTTTAACGTATGCATGTCCTGTATAGTCCAATACATCTAAGACTTCACTCAAGAAACTTCAGACTATGCAAAATAAAGTGCCAAGTGCAATCAAGTGCCCGTGGTTCGTGCGTAATTCACAAATACTTACACAACGAATTACAGATCCTATCAATAACTGACTTTATCAAGCTCACTACAAAGTTTTTTTCAAAACATAATTCTTTGTGACAGTGCTACAAAACTAATTCTTGGCCGAAAAGGGATACATACCCGCTTGAAACGTAAGCGTTCACAAGACTTAATCTAGAGTTTTAATAAAATTAACACGAATTAACAGGGTTATTTACGTAAGATGACGAGCCTGACCAGGTAAAAATGCAACCCAAAATACAATTTATAAAGCTAACTGCAACCCCTATTGCATTAGCATAATTGAATAATATGTTGGTAGCACTGTAAGTCTATGTCAAATTCAAGGTTGAGCAGTTGTCGTTTGATTTCCGTAGCGTAAGGTTCAACTAAGCTCGCGTACATCGGGCGACAAAGATAAAGTGCGACCTCACGGTCGAGGTTAAGTGTGCAGATATATTTTCCTAATCAGCTAATTGACTGTAAGTGCTATAAATCCAAACTATTATGGCTTTTTTCAATCAAACTACGCCTACACAAAACTCACAACAGGTTGCTATGCAAATAGATCAGAATTATCAGTATCAATACCCGCAACCAAATTATCAGTTCGCGCAGCAATTGCCATTAAATAATTTCTACCCAAATTTAACAGTAAATAATACTCCGCAATCACAAAATACAGGACAGCTTTATCAAAATAATTTAGCTTATTATCACACACCTACAACTTCACAATCGCAAGACGATGAATGGCATGTAGTTGAAAATAAAAAACGACCACGCAATAATGACAAAATGCAAAGTCAAGCCAAACAAAGTAAAAATACGGATTACTGGCTAAACCCTACTAATAAATTTGATGTCCTGAGCGAAAAAGAATCAAATGTAACAGAAAACGGCAATCAAAGCACAGATAAAAAGGAACTCAAACCACCACCAATTTACGTATCGGGCGTCAAGGCTATCCAACCACTGGTCAAACGTTTAGAATCAATAGCAAAAGAGAACTACGTAATTAAAATACTAAATAACGATGAGGTAAAAATTTTACCCAAAACTACTGAACATTACACGACCATAATTAAAGCCCTAAAAGAAAAAAATACTGAATTCCACACATATAAGAGAAAAGACGAAAGAAACTTCAGAGTAGTTCTAAAAAACCTTCACCCTTCAACCGACGTTAATGAATTAAAAGAAGAGCTCAAGGCATCCGGACACACAGTTATGAACATTGCTAATATCCGACAAAGAATTACTAAAATACCATTGCCCATGTTTTTCGTTGAAATAAAACCAGCTGACAACAATAAAGACATTTACACCATTACCAAGCTAGCCCACTCGATAATAAAATTCGAACCACCTATTGCAAAGCGGGAACTGCCGCAATGTGCGAGATGTCAACGGCATGGCCACACTAAAAATTTCTGCAGCAGGCCCCCGAGATGTGTGAAATGCACTGGAAATCATCTAACAGCCCAGTGTCAACGCAAGGAAAAAAATAACGATGTCAGATGTGTTAACTGTAATGGCAATCATCCTGCCAATTACAGGGGCTGTCAAGTCTACAAAGAACTGCAGCATAAAATTTTCCCACCATTACGACTTAAACAACTACCAAATATAAGACAATCATCATCGCATATGCAGCAACAAAATCGCACTCATGCTCAGGTAGTTAGCGGCTCTTTCAACCAAGCTTCCAGTAACATCAATCAGCAGCAACAACAACAACCTACAACACTTAACGAGTCTAACGATTTCTCTGAGTTAAAGAACATGTTAAAAACATTAATGGAACAGATGGGAACTCTATTAAATCTTCTAACTATTGTCGTCTCCAAACCTAACCATGTCTCTACAGCTTAAGTTGGCGGTGTGGAATGCCAATGGCTTGACAAAACACAAAGATGAATTAACTACTTTCCTTACAAATCACTCAATAGACATTATGCTAATATCAGAATCACACTACACAGACAGAAGCTATTTAAATATTAATGGTTACACTATATATGCTACGCAGCACCCGGATGGTACTGCGCATGCAGGTTCAGCAATTGTAGTTAAAAACAGTATTAAACATTACGAGCTCCCCAAATTCAATACACAACATCTTCAAGCTACTACGATTACGATCACAGATTGGCAAGGATCAATTAACATATCGGCGGCTTACTGCCCTCCAAGGCACAATATCAAGAAGGAGCAATTCGAAGAATATTTTCAGACATTGGGTAACCGGTTTATTTCAGGAGGAGATTTTAACTCTAAACACGAGTATTGGGGCTCAAGACTAACCACCTCTAAGGGTAGAGAATTGCTAAAAGCAATAACTAATAATGGACTGCACTGCCTATCCACAGGCGAACCGACATACTGGCCATCAGATCTGGCAAAAATACCTGACCTACTAGACTTTTGCATTATAAAGGGAATCAATCCAAATTATTTCAAAGCCGAATCATGCCTGGACCTATCATCCGACCACTCACCAATACTAGTAACACTATACACTCAAGTGCTTCACAATGAGAATCATCCTTCCCTTAGCAGCAGACTCACTGACTGGTCTAAATATAGAGAAATAATTGATGAAACACTATCAATCGATGTATCTCTAAAAACAGGAGAATATATAGTGCTAGCATTGGAAAACTTTAATCAAACAATTCAACAAGCTGCCTGGGAGTCAACGCCGCAAAAGAAGATAAATGATATCAAGACAATTTGCCCTATAGAAGTAAAAAAGAAAATCGCAGAAAAGCGCAAGCAACGCAGAAGGTGGCAAACTACAAAACACCCAGATGATAAAAGGAAGCTCAATCAGCTGACAGCTGAACTCAAGAATCTTCTCTCCACTACAAAGAATCACGCCATTCAAAACTACCTAAAGAGGTTGTCAGCTGCGCAAGCCACTGAATATTCGCTTTGGAAAGCGACAAAAAAATTGAAAAGACCTCAGCAGCATATACCGCCAATACGACTAAGTAACAATACCTGGGCAAGAAGCGATCATGATAAGGCTTCTGCTTTTGCCAAGCACTTAACCGAGGTGTTTAGTCCATTTGAGTCGCAACTATCTAGAAATGAAGAAGATGAAATTCTCCAATACCTTGATGCACCCTTTCAAATGTGCCCACCTATCAAACTGTTTAAAGCAAACGAGGTCAAGACCACAATTCTGACGGATCTGAATTCTAACAAAGCCCCTGGCTATGATTTAATCACGGGAAGAGTCCTCAAAGAACTGCCGCAGAAAGGTTATATATATATCACCCACCTTTTTAATGCTGTACTAAGACTCCGGTATTTCCCTGCTCAATGGAAAATCTCAACAATCATAACAATCCTCAAACCAGGTAAACCAAGTAACGAATTGTCATCCTACCGACCAATAAGTATACTCCCTGTATTATCCAAAGTTTTTGAAAAGCTCTTGCTTCAGAAAATAATGTTTATTGTTAAGGAGAACAACATCCTTCCCAATCATCAGTTTGGTTTCAGAAGGAAACACGCCACAATCGAGCAAATTCACAGAGTCGTAGACACAATTTTAAAAGACTTCCAAAATAAAAAATACTGCGCAGCAGTGTTCTTAGATGTTGCGCAGGCCTTTGACAAGGTCTGGCACAAAGGCTTGCTATTCAAAATCAAAAAGCTACTACCACCTGACTACTATGAGTTACTTACGTCTTACCTCACCAATCGATACTTTCTGGTTAAGTGTAGAAATTCTTATACTTCTCTATTTCCGATCAAAGCCGGTGTCCCACAAGGAAGCGTGCTGGGCCCGTTATTGTATCTTCTCTATACTGCTGACTTACCAGTCTCACCAATAATTACAGTTGCTACCTTCGCTGATGATACAGCAATCTTATCATCGCACTCCGATCCGCTTTCTGCATCCAACCAACTGCAGGCACACTTAAACAGTTTAGAACAATGGTTCAAAAAATGGCGTATTGGTATAAATGAATCCAAATCTGTCCAGGTTACTTTTACGACAAGGAGAGACACCTGCCCGCCTGTTGTACTAAATAACAAGCAAATACCACAAGATGACTCCCCCAAATATTTAGGACTTCACCTGGACAGGCGGCTTACGTGGAAAAAGCACATTTTCACAAAGAGGAAACAGCTGGGATTGTCATTCCGTAAGATATACTGGCTCCTAGGGCGCAAGTCGCAGTTATCATTAGAAAACAAAATTCTACTATATAAAGCAATTATTAGGCCGGTTTGGACTTATGGCATACAGCTATGGGGAACAGCTAGTAGAACAAATATAGACATTATTAAACGCTTTCAATCAAAAGTGCTACGATCTCTAGTAAACGCCCCATGGTTCGTTCCGAACGAAATAATACGACAGGACTTAGGAATCTCAACAGTAGACGAAGAGATACGTAAGTGTAGTGTCCGATACCGCGATAGACTTTCTGCCCATCCAAATCTATTAGTTGAGCACCTACTGGAATCTGATGACGAAGAACCCAGGCTCAAACGTTTCAAACCGATGGATCTCCCCAACCGTTTTGTTTAATGTTCTAGTGTTATCAACCAAACTGTCTGTGTACTAGTTTTAAGGAAATTTTTATTGGAAAACTTCCTTCATGTCATATATTGTCAAACTATTTACTAAATGTTCCTTTAAGTAACAGATTGTAAATGTATCAATAAACTAAAAAAAAAAAAAAAATTCAAGGTTAGCAGGTTAGGTTTTGAGTCAGTCTGTGTCAAATCTGACGCAAAACCGAGGTGTGAATAATTCACATAACCTCCCACTACTCCTATGTTATTTAGTTATAGTTAATGCAATAAAGCCGTGTATTGTATTTTGTAAATAGAGCTAGCTAATAAACATAAATAAAAAAAAATGCGTCAAAGGTAATTATAAATGTACACATTTTACGTTATTCATTACATAATGTTTTAATTATTTAAAAAACACTTTACCTCTAACGAAAGAAGTAACTAGAATAACTTTATAACCTCACTTCCAGTTCAAAATTCTAAATTCCACGCCAGCTGTTTACCTTCAGTACATGGGCTAAAAGTAAACAGCTAATTTCACTTTTAACACGCTGATTTATAATACGTCACTTTTAAGCCTGTATCACCCCAGGCTAAATTTTATGCAAAATTTACTTGTATATTTTCATAAAAATATTAAGCATCGTTGCATACAAAAAATTGGCTGCTTAATTTTGCCCTGAATTTTCATGTAAATTATTTAGAACTTGTTCGAAATTTTCTGGTAAATATGCGTGTAAAAATGCGCAGAAGTATCCATGGGCGCCGTTAGAAAACTTCCCAGAGAGGGGCAATATTTTTTCGATATTGAGATACGGCCATTAATTTCCACAGAGGGTCTAAAAAAGAAACACTTAATGGGCACTTAAAAAATACTATTAGATTTTAAAAAACATAAAAACAAAGTACTACAAGGTTTGGACAAAATACCTGTATCACCAACACGTTTTGTGTATCTAAATCAAAACTTAGTGGGCATTTTATTTGTAAAAATTGAACGCCCAAGGTACATTCAGATATCAGAAAAAATAAAATCATTACGTTTTTACTACATCTTTACCTTACGGTTTGGGCATCGCAGCGCACAAAATAGTGAAGTGTTAGTAATAGCAAAACAGAATAATGTTGACATAAAATTAATTAACAAATAAAATAATAGATAGAAAAAATATGCATACCGTATACATCGGATCGAAGCCACAAATAAAAAACAATGTAAACTAGAATACACAATAATCTAACAATAGTAACTATACCAGGGAGTGAATAAAACTATCCTGAGATAAGTAATGTATTTATTTTAAATATTTGCAAACATTCCGTGCAAGTGCACTGGGATTTGGCGAGCCATTGAATTTATTACTTGAACGTGCCTAGACACAAGAAAACCCAACATCGGTCGGCCCTTAAAGGCGTCAAGAAACGGAAATCTAAATATTATTTTGTATCGTGCTGAGTGACAAATTCATAGACGCCTCTCTTCTTGATATTTCGGTCATCGGCTTATTCAAATAATCGGCTCTGTAAAGTGACCGGGCCCTTAGAGCGGACAAAAGAATAAATAAATCGTTGCTGTTACTACGCACACTATCTAATATTATTACTAAAGCTGATAATTATATGTACTCAAATGTACGAAAATATGCGCATATATATGCATACATTTTGTTGAGTATATGGACCCAAAGTCATAATATATGCACATAGTATGCTCTAATTTTTTTTGAAAATAACTAGGAGTTTCTAAATAATATAAAAATTTTAATTATTTTGTATAAGAATATTTATTTTTCTAATTTTTATTCAAAGACGTCATTCATTTTATCTTTTGACTATATAAACATGGACTACCAACGCCAACTTTACGTTGTAAGCAACATAAAAATGAGATTTCTCCTAAAGCCGCCAAACTATTATTCACCCAACACTCGTGAAATGGATTCTATGTTGGTTGATTCCTTATACATTGTTTCTACAGGAAAAGTGGGGCTGCTGGCAGTCTATGTTTATATAGTCAAAGATTTTAATAGAGACTTCCTCTTTCCTCTGCTTATTTCGATACGCGCACTGCATTCCAGCTGCAGGAAGTAAAAGTATATATCTCAGTTGCACATAAAAATTTTATTAATAATTTAATGAAATAGTAAATTTTACAAAAAAATCTCAAAAAGTTCATACATTACAAATTATTGCTAAATATAACCAAATATGCAACAATCCAGAAAGTATGCTCAAAGTCGTATAAATATGCAAAATATGCAAAATGAAACTTGGCTTAAACGATTTGTTTTCACATAATTAGTATACATATGCAAAAAGTTTCGCCGGCATTACAATTATACAAAATATGCATTTGCATATAATATCAGCTTTAATTATTACACCCTATGAAAATAATTTCTGTGTGGTGAGTTCTGATTTCTCAGTGGTCAGCGCTTGGCGCGCATACTAGGCAATGAAGGTTAATGTAATGGTGGATTATTTTGGAAAAAATCCAGGAAGGGGCAAGGGCTTCTTCTTGCCCCTATGTTACGGCGCCCATGGAAGTATCGTAATCAGACTAAACTACAGCGCATAATGCGGAATGTAAACATAAACGTAACCTGCATTTTATTAGCATTGTTTAACCTCGTGTTTAATGTTGGCGCTCCCATCTAAGATAAATACTCTAACCTAACCTCAGACAATAGCTAACAAACGACTAATAGCATGAAAATAAACGTATACTTCAACCAATAGGTACCCTCAAGAGGTTACTGTTTCCTACTATGCATGTGCGCATGCCAAATTTAACACAAGTTGCAAACAGGAAATTGTGTTTTTGAAAAAAAAATATCAATAATATTTGATTACTCAACACTATAATGAACGAACCAATGAAAATTATTCAATTTGTCAGAAACGGCCAATCAAAATTGACTGTCATTGAAAACACCTAATATCACAGTGTTTTCACGCGAGTCCGATTGGATTTAGTGAGTAGCCTTTGACTGATATTTCACCAAAACGTCCAAGTCAAAGTTTGCAAATCAGCGTCGTTCTAAAAACTCATAATAATCGTGTTGGAAGCTCCAGTATTGAATTAATAGTGGAAAACTTTAAAAATGTGTGTTGTCAAACACGGTAAAGGCCATCTACTCATATTGTTGAATAATTATTGCAAATTTCTCTCAACAAAAACTGCTCAAATTCCACTCGACTTGCGGTTTCGCGGAATTTTTAACGCAGTTTTAGTTTCGAGAAATTTAAACGCAATAATTTGTATGTGAACGAAAAAAATTCTCAAAAAATTTTCACCTTTTGTGGTATTACCTTTAAAAATTTACAAGTAAATTTTATATAAAATTTAGCGTCGTGTCATACACGCTTTAGTGAAAAAAGCTAGCGCTAAACGGCGTACTTTTAGTAGTAGTCGTGGAAAAATGTAGGTATTTAGGTACCTATATTTCTGATTTTAAAGTGTTATTCTATTTTAATATGTTTTTATTACGGGCATGTCATAAATGTTTTGTACATAGACATGGTTAAATAAATAAGTCTATCTAAATTTATCTATCTATCTGTTAGCGTGCCTATTTTTCAGGCGTGTGGATCATTAAAATCGGCTGCGCCTCGTTTAATAACCCTCCACACTTGTGAAAGACAGTTGCACCTCTAACACTTGTAGTCTAAATACATAAGTATTATATACCAAAGTGCTGAAGTCTGAAGTTTAGTTTTTTTATCACGAATGTGGATTTAAATGCCGAGGCCCGTAGGACAAAGGCAAATAAACCACATGAGCGATAAAAAGGAACTTCAGTGCCCAGGGGTACGTTATGTTTTTTTTAATCAGGAAATCGTAAAATTGCATTTTAACAAAGAACATATAACATTATATGCTCTTTGATTTTAACCAATTTATGTTACCCAGTTATGTTGACGTCGGTTGATGTTTACCATATATGTAATACTTACTACTTATATTGCTAGCGGCTATGAGTGGGAAACTCACGAAGAAAGTGAGACAGACAACCAACTCTCCAATGTATGTGGTGAGCTGTGCGCAAGCTCGGCGGCGTCGTCCGCCCAATGGGGAAGTGGTCAAGTTTAAAATTCGCTTCTAAAGGCAGAGTTCGAATTCTCACGCATGCGCACGAGACGCGTTATACTGTAAGTGACAGTGGCGTAGCCACGGGGGGGATATGGGGAATATATCCCCCCCCAAGAGTCAGAAACTTAAAAAAATGCCTGTAACTATAAAAATTCAGAAGCTGACAAAATTAGAAATCTTAAAATGATTAATGATCAAGCAACTTACATTATTTACTATTGCTTGTCAAAATCCAATTTTTTCAAATTTGGCCATATTATTTCCATTAAAAATCTTGCAATATAAACTCTGCATGTTTTGTAACAAAATATAAGAAACCATATCGACCTGCACACAAATACTAGTTGAAGTAGATGAAATATTTGACGAACTGGCCAAAAAACCGCGGCACTTAGATTTTGTTTTGTAATGTTTTTTTGTTGAATAACGACTACTATTCTAAAAATATTTTTTAATATTTGCATTTTTTGTTATGCAATCTATAAAAAACGTAAGTAAACAGTTACTATATATTTTTATTATTGTATATCCCCCCCCCAAGGGCCAACTCTGGCTACGCCACTGGTAAGTGAGACTATGTCGGCGCCGTAAATGTTTTCGGCCGTTTCCAGGCCCTACTAGCAATATATGTATAATACTAGGGATGTTCCGAATACTCGTATTCGTATTCGTATTCGCGAGTATTCGCTATATTTTCAATATTTGTATTCGTAATCGTATTCGCCAAAATTAACACGAATATTATATGAGTATTTGACATTAAAATTATAGAAATATAGATAAAAATTTCAATAAAAATATAAAACAGGTATTCATACATTAAATAAAACATTTTTTTTAAATATTAACCATTCTGTAACATTAAATAAAAACAAAACTATTTTCCATGCTATTTCCAAAATTTGCAGCACTTACAAAAACGATGTTGATGTTGATATTATTTACTCAAGGTCATGTATTCGTATTCGTATTCGCGAATATTCATAAGAGTATTTGTATTCGGTATTCGTATTCGCGAATACGAATTTTTGTATATTCGGAACATACCTATATAATACATATATGATGTTTACCTATCGCTCCGCCGTGCCGCCTAGAAAAGGTCGTAAAACAATGGACTACTTCACAGCCGACTTTTAAAAAAATATATTTAAAGTTTTTGTCTCTCTTTTTAACCCGCAATGAAGATGGGTAATGTGGGTTGCATAATACCGGGTGTTTTAAAAAGAATTACATCCAGTAGGTTTTGAATTTTGTTTGCATCTAAATTTTTATGTGCTGTTAGATTGTAATTGTTTTGCATAATGGGAAATTCAAAGCATACTAGATATAATGCTTTTTAAGACACCCGGTATTTAAAGCTGGTTGAATATAGACAAATCTAGGAAAATTTGTCTGGAAATCTAGGGAAAATTATTTTTTTCCATCTGGCGACCCTGGCGGCAATATGCTCTGTGGTTTTACGTAGGGTGTGGTTTGTTATTATTATTGTTTTAATGTTGTTGATATTAGACATTTGCGAAAATTAAACAGTGATCTATTTACCATTTGCCAATCGTTGGTGAAGTGATATATCGTTAGAGGAGTTTGTTTAATACTTTCAGGCGCCGTTTGTAGTATATCTGTAATATAACCTAAAATACGTAAAAGACGCCGTTTACAGGCTACGTGTCTGGTATGTATTATAAATCATAATAATATAGTGTGGCTGCCGGCATATACAACCTAAGGAAACGCCAGTGATAAATAGTAACGTTGCATTTATATGGTCTGTGCTGAGTCGTGATACTTTGTCAAATAGGACTCTGCGCGCATAAAATGCATTCATTTACATCGTTCTACTCTAGTTATTTATCAATGTACATTCCTCAATTTTTAGACTATACACATTATAATTCATGGTTCGTTTTCGTTACAGTTACATTAATTTCGATTTGTGACAAACTTAACGAAGTTCTTTGAGTTGCGTATGCTGCCAGACACACTGCATAATAGTACAATATTCGTAAATATCTAATAATATTTCAGTAAGTAAATGAACGACAAGCATTCGTAATACGAATTTCCTTTTTTCAGAACCTTGGCAAAACAAGTGTAGCATCTTATGGAATAGCGACAAGCTGTGTTTCCTGATTCTGTAGATTAAGTCAGAGGCTTAAGGTATAAATTTAAACAATTGCCACTTTAACATGGGAAATGATTGTTTACGATCATAAAGTCACTTAAAAGTTTCCAACCTTTTACACTGTAAGTAAATTATTGCTGAATTTGGTTAGTTATTGATTCGATATTTCACATTTTTCTGTTTTGTAAATTTTTTCCTGGAAGCTAAATAAACTCGTACATCTCTGTTTGCGTGTGTATAATAATTAAATACTTATTTAAAACAATATGTTTATCTGTATTTTGTATGAGTTAGGCATCTACAATAGCTATTTGTATAACAAGTGTTGAAAGTATACCTTTGTCGAACGCAAAACGACAGTTGCAGCTTGAGACGAAGTCAAAGGCTGCAATCGTTTAAGTTTGACAAAGGTCTTTCAACACGAGTCATACACACCGTTTTGTCTACTCTTGTAACCTACGAAAGCTTAAAAATGTGAAAATCACAATTTAAAATTTTAAAACAATTTGACGTTTTATATAAATTTTCATAATATCTTGTGGAATGTCAAAAAACTGTGCTGAAAGTGTCTAAAAGTGTGTGGCAAAATACTTTCAACGCACTTTTACAGTTTGCAGCACACATACGGAAAACAAGTGTTCTCAACATTAAAAACCATGTAGAAAAATGAACTTTCAATGGCAGGTGTCGACAAAATATGTATACGAGGGATTCGCAGCCTAACATATAAAGCAGGAATTTTATTCAGTCGACACCAATATTGGATCACCACATTGAGGTGCATCTTTAGAAGATTCTTTTGTAAGCTTAAACTCTTTTGACCACTTTTTGACTGTAGTGTAAGACTCACGCTATGTAAACACAGGTAGATTTTAAGAGGTGTCAAAAACTCCATTTTCTAATTAAGTAAAAATCACTCGGTATATATGATAGGGGCTAACTGGGTTTCTAGACAAGCACAAATTATTGACGAAAAAAGTTTTTTTGAAAAATAAAAAATTAAAAATGTTCCCATATCATGTCGACTTTTTGGCGGTCACTGTATATAACATGTGAGCAAACCCTTCTTTAACATTTTGAAAAAACACTCTTTGATTCTAAATGAATAGTATTAACATATTAGCTGAAAATATTGATAATTACCGTATAAAACTAATTAGCAACTATTGCAATACTAATTCCATGTACGAAATTAGCTTTGTTCAACTTTCATCAAGTCTTAGGGGCCCGCAGTATACCCTCGCTAAATTTATAGCAATTTTTGTTCCAGTGCAGACAGAATTAAATAATATCTGCAGATGAAGTTGTGTCTGTATTGTAATTCTGGATTTATAGTTAGATCTAGCTTCTTCTAGTGTCATATGATTTTTATTTACATTGTTTACAGTTTACAGTTTGTGTGTACTAACTGATATGATGTACAGTATGCCGAGTATATCCACGGAGCTGATTGAAATTATTTGTGAAAATTTATTATTGTGTTAGACTTATAATATGATTAACGGTGTATTAAGAGTTTTAATTATGAAAACATTATGTTTAATTCCAGAAGACTATAAATTTATCTTTTTGCATGAACTGACGTAATTTTTAAAGTAAGAAATGTACTAAGTATCGATAATGTAGGTAACTAACATTGAAATTTGCTAATTATTGATGTTTATTTGTTACAGTTAACATCTGAAGATCGAATCGACTCTCACGGTCCTATATTTCAACCTTAATGGCATACAAATTGTTGCCGAACAGAATTTTTGAATGAAGTATTCTAGAAGACAGCTGTAGCAATCATCAGTCGGCTTTGCCTTTTGTAGCGTTGCAATATGTTTCGCTGATTGCAGTCTTTCTGGAATCATCAAGTAAGTCATCATGTCCAGTACCAGCTTTACTTCATTTTTATATACCAATTTTGCTGTCTAATGTCTTAAACATCGTGAGCTATAACAATGAATTAGCGACTTAAGTTTATTTAATTGTAAATTAATAGTAAGTATGTTATCACTTCTGCATTTGCCTTTATTAAAGCAGCGTTTTCCTCCACATTTGCCAGTCACTGACAACTGCAACCGAATAGCCGTAACCGGTTCGTTACGACATCTACAATGCATTTAAGTGTGTCTGTTTACCTACCTGCTACTGATTCGGTACTACCAAAATTCGTTTGCCAGTCGCTTGAGATCTTTTAGAGCAAACAAGTGACTTATTCGTTGGCAAATTTGGTGTTTTGGCATTGTGTTTGTGAATCTTGTGCTTAAATAATATATTTTAAATTTGTAAAATCAGGAAAATGGAACTAGAAAATTACTTTTGGCAAGAATCTAATAGTTCGTACTTTTTGGTTGTAGCTACACCAAGTATTTTAACATGTACCGTCTTTAACAAAACATAATTCTTCTGAATAAAATTATTAATTATTATAGGATTGCTTTCTATGAGCTCCGATACGTAGTTGGGTCAATGTCTGGAAAGTGGCAATTTTGAAGTCCCGACACAAATTAAAGGTAGCAGTCATTAAAAAAAAAAGTTTAAAAAAGGTATATTTCTATTGGATTTCAATTTTTTAAAAATTGTTGAAAATATATACATAATTTACCATTTCCGTGGCATGTCCCAACTCTAACATAGGTACATTATTCGAGTATTATCAGAGCTTTTAAGCTATTAATAATGTTACTGTAGTCTAAAATTTTATTATTATTTTTGTTCTCGTGCCACAAAAAACCTACAAGGTAATTTGCAGGTTTCAATTTATTCGTAGAACTTACATTTCTAAACCTTAAGAAACGTAGAAAATAAATTTATTTTGTTTAAAACTTTATTCGTATTTTATGTTCATAGCTTTTAGTCGCTCCCATGTTATGGCCATCATTCCCGTGTAATCCAGTTTTACAAATATCAAAATAAATTAAATTTGGGTTTATATTAAATACTGTTACGGTGCAAACATCATTATTCATGTAACTATTTGCCTTATCTTTCACAAGTCTAAGTTTTACCTACGATACCACCAAGCTTTCAGTCCACTTTCAAGTTACAATTTATAAATAGTTTACGTTTGGGTAGGCTTCACTCCACGCATAGAGGTTTTGGGTTGATAAGCTGAGTTTTCTTCAAGGCTCCCAAATTTTGATTTCGGCCATTTGCCGTGATGTCCTGCTTCAGAAAGGTTGTTCTGTGAAACTACGTTTTGAAACGTGCCTTAATTGGGTTTTGTCACAAGCATCCTTGTTACGGTCTTGAACTGACTTTATGACACCGCACCGGCTCATATAACAACGAAACGGCCGGCGCGTGCCATAATGGGCAAAATCGGGACGAAAGTTCTCTTAGGCCGCTACCCATGCCGCAACAAGATAAGCCGGCTGAGCGTTCAGTGGAGCTGGGGCGGATTCTTTACGAGATCACCTAAGGGCAACGGCCCGAGGGTCGGTAGGCATTGATAAATGTAAATAGGGCGCCACCAAGTCTGTCTTACAACATTCCCGTAAAACCGGACCTGGACGGTTAGACGGGGCGAGAAGTACACAAATAACTATTTCGAGAAAGCCGACGACTCCCAAGCTGTAGCGACGAGTGTACCGACTTACCTTTGATGGCTCTAAACTGCTTTCCAGGTTCCACCTTACATTTATCTGCACAAAGTATATCATAACCCTGAAAAGTAGCATGCAAACGGCACAAAGAAAACAACAGGCAATTTAAACAAACCGGTATATTGGTCTGCGCACACATAAACAAACTTGGTAAACAAAAGGTCGAAAGGGTTTCCACAACAAACATTATTAAATACGTAAAAAGGGCTTTCACAGCAAACATTATTATTATTCAAATCGTAAACAAAGGTTTTCATAACTACACGTCACGCACAAAACTGTAAATCGAGCGACACTGAGCAGTACTAATACGTTAACAAAAATTCTTAAATGAAATGCTTAATTAGCACCCGGATTAGTGATTGAATTGGTGCATTTTAACTGTACTAAAGCAACTGCATAAACGAGACTTTGAATCGGTACGTTACTGTTACATCAATAGGAAATTGGTATCGAAAATTATCTAATTAAATCTACACAAATACTCTAACCTCGCCTGATATAATGCGCTACAATGTAAATTGCTAAATAAGTCGGTAACTTTTAAATGGTGACGATAAAGTGGTAACTACATAAAACACACACTGAATGGTCTGACCTGTATTAGTTTCACCTGGCTCTACACTTCGGTACTGCAATGGGCTCGTCTCACAGCGTAGGGAAGGTCGCAAAGCTCACGGCTGCAGGTGCAAACGACACTACCAAGGAATCCCTCTCAGGACACGATACGCGGCCCAAAGGGGCGGCGAGGACTTGCATGAAGACGGTAAACAAGGCACGCTCTCGTTATAATCCCACTATGGCTGTGGTAAAGACGCCGACAAGGCACACGGTATTCGAAAGCGTCCGTTAACGGTACAAAAGTACAAATATAGTTTAATGGATTCGGGAACACACTGTAACAGCACAAATGGACAAAAGACACGCCGCCATAACGGCACAAAAGGAAGGGACGGCGCCCCGCGCAAGGCGAGACGCCGGCCGCCTTGGAATTACTCTGCAACGACTGACTTCTTCGACAACCCGAAATCGAAAGACCGAAACTACCGTTAAAAATACTGCATCTGGGGATTCAACCGCCAAACGGGTGACTACGACGGCCAATAGCGATGCGACCAATAAAACATAAGTGCCGGTGACAAAGACAGCCAATGGCGAGGCGCCCAATAAAACAAATAAGTTTCGGTAACAAAGAGAGCGCGAGGCCTCGCAGGCACACCAACAGCGTAAATTCTAGAAGGTTTGGAAATCCTGCGAGCGTTAACACCCGATTGTCAAAGTACCAACAAAGGGGTGCCCCGGATGACGAGAAATACTGCGCTTGAGGCCAAATATGTGCAAAATCATTATTATGGAATTAGGCGATGAAGCCAAATAAGTAACTAAAAGGGTTTAACATACGGGCACGCTGCCCTAAAGCCTAGGTGGCTAATTAAAATACAAAATGACCTGACACTCCCCTTACTTGAAAGAGAGTTCCCCGAAGTCTCTTAAAATCAACGGGGCATTTTGGCTGCGGCGCCACGAGAACTCGAAACGAAAACGCAACAACGAAAAACGAACAAAACAAAAAAAAACATTCGATACGATAGAGTGCACCCCCAAAGGGATTACGTACACTGGCCACCAGATAGGGTGCAAAGGTGGGAAGAGAGAAGAGGAAGAAGAAAGACTGGATACGCCAGTAGAAAATACGTAAATTTTTGTGTCGAAATCGGGTACAAACAAGTCTTACACCTGTGGACACTTCCGACCAACCGTTCCAAAAGAACACAGGGAGGGCAGGGGTATAGAAATGGAAGTCCAAAATCCCACCCGAGGGTTACCTGAAGAGGGCACGCTGCGCGTCACGAGATCGGCGCATTGTGTGAATCCCACAACTGGTATGAGTACCCAAGAGAAGAGGATGAACCACCAAAAAGGGAAAATGGTCGTGACAGAAACTGTCAAAATAGTCATGATCAGTAATAGGAAAAACTCAGTCCACCGAAATCCTCAATCGATGCCAATGCCAGAGCCAAATCGACTATTAAACCGCAAAGCGCGAGCTCGAAAGTGACTCCAACACCGAACACCAAAAGAAAATCCGGAAGAACCTTACTACGACAGGGTCCGCACAAAACAAAATAACCAGAAACACGCTCTCTTTATGTAATCCCACATAGGTGGTTGAAAATGGCGACGGCCAACGGTACGGTAAAAGAGCGCTAGGCCAGGGCATCACTATACGGAAAAGTCAAAAATCTTTAAATACTTAATACTTGAATACCAACGGAACCTCGCGCGGACAGCATGCGCATTACTGCCACACAAAGCTCAGAAGCTCCAACAAAACTGTTCACAAGGAACACGATACTTGACAACATGACGTCATCAGACAAAAAGGGTACGGTAAATGACAACAAATCGTCAACAGGTACGAAACATTCCGACCAGCGGTAAATACTCGTTAAATGCTAACGGTAAGTGTGCAAGACACTGCGATAAAAAAAGTTAGAGGTGACCATGAAGAAGTCGATAAACAAAGTTGGGAGGTACATGATAATAATGAGAATGAGATAAAGGCCAAACGAAAATAACTACGTCAAACCAACTAAGAAGATGGCCTGAGGGACGTAATAACCGCACGAGCGAATCTCCCCAAGCACACCAACAGCACACCATAACTGATCAACAAACCAAAACACGGTAATGAAGGTGAAAAAGAATTCCAACCTGCTTACCAAAAATCAACTCGGTACAACACCAAACGATAGAGAAAAAAAAATTGTCAAAATCGGTAATCATCAACGTCAAAATCGATAAACCTCGCTAACGTGAACGTCAAAATCGATAAACGTCAGTTCGGTACAACAAAAGTGTCAACTTAGCCCAAGGCTAAACAATGTAAACGACAGGGAATCGAAATTCCAACTAAGACTTCGAAAAGACTTAAAAAAACAAGGTCGGTACCTTCACTCAACAACATCTGGTACTAAATCCGACTAATACGGGATAAAATCTGCACTAAATGCAACGAGAGATCTCGGTAGTATGAACTGGCTAAGAAAAACAAGAAACGACGGTAAAAATGACGAAAAAGATACTCAAAATATGAAAAGACATGGAAAAACACAAAAAGAAAACTCAAAAAGGCGATAAACAACAACAAAACACAAAACTACAAATAGAAAATAAGAAAAGACAAGAAAAAAAAACATAGAAAACAAGAAAAGAAGCTCGGTAAAATATTCTACTAAGAAAAACGGTTTACCAGTCCATACCACTTCGAAATGACGAAAAAAAACATTTGTGACAACAATATAAGTGACACAACAAGGCTACAATGCCTAAAATGCCCCAGAGGCGGGCGCCAAAATTAGGCGTCTTGACGAGAACAAAGGAGCCACAAAGCCCCACACGTTGGGCTGCCAAAATTAGCCTGTTACGGTATTAAAACAACTTTACGACACCCACCCAAGGTGAGCATCGCACCACGGAATCAGTCCTGGAAAACTGGCACACTTGCCCTGAGATTTGCTAAAAACAGGCTAAAGGCCACGGCTGGAACGCTCAGGGAGTCGGGCGTGAGTCACACGGTACGTTCTGGGCAAGTGTGTTGAGACATATATATATAGGGTACGTCAAAATTATGAGGGCGCCACCAAGCCTGTCTTAACCCGAATAACCGGGCTTGGGCGGTTAGACGGGGGCGAAGTATTCAAGACACTCCGTCGATAGGGGTATTCGTGAATTATAAACTCACACAACGATTTCGTGATGGCAAAAATACTTAGATCATGAAGGGGGCTTTTTCAGCCACGGCAATGTCACCACCAAGCCTACCTGCACGCTCTGATCTCACTGGCTCCACCGTACATTCATCTCCTCAATGATGGCCGCACACTGAAACAGAACATGCACAAAGCGACCAAGAATAAAGCGTCTCTTAATTAGATAAGCGTCTATTGCTCCAGTCTTACATTGGGGCAGCAAAGCGTGCCGCAAACATTGCGTTAACTCTTATTAATAAGCATCAACTGATGGGCGCACTACGGTTACTAAACAACACCCATAACTGTACAACATCAAAAGCAGTTTGACATATGAGTCCCACAACGGGAACGTTTGTTTATAAAAAAAAAATGCTCACATGATAATTTGGGCAAACACAGCAAAGTCCAAGTGAGGGAAGTGATTAGATCAAAAATGAGCGAGCGACCCCACTTCGCGACAACGATTTAAGATGCGAAGGGTACCTACGTTTTTAACGGTGCACAAGATTTCACAGTTATTCACATGATTAAGCGCACAGCTCGCGCACGAGAAGTTAGTATAATTCAATGGTTACAAATACCTTAATTTTATTGGTGACGATCCAAGAGATCAGCGTGCGGTCCAGCTTGCGGGAAACAGGTTGCCTGTGGCAATTCATTCGCCGCTAAAACGGCCGACGTGTGAATGGTCTGGATGCGCCCAAAATGGCGACAAAGGCTGGCGCTTCAACAAACGCCGCTACGACGGCCAAACTAGCCCAAGTGATGTCCTACCTCAACGGAGTCCTCGCACAACGAGCCAAAGGGAACACTCCCTTACGTGACGACGTAGAACCGGGCATGGAATTCCATCACACCTACGCCTTGGCGTAATAAGATCGCCGTTAACGACACACACACACCTCCCTTGTTCAATCGCCTGAGTAGAACTGCCACTTAAGGCGAAACAGTTTATCAAATACTTGCTGAAGCAGCACGAGACGGGAAAAGGCTGACGCCCCCGCCAAGGGCCGGAGCGCCACACGAACACACACACTATCCGACCTCTTATTAGACCGACGGCTCTCGGCTGAATGCCCCGCAAGGAGCGTTACGACGCTTGAAGTGGCGTGAGCCAAAACGGCGTTACCACGTGACCTTCAACAGCCAATGGCGATGCGCCCAATAAAACAAATAAGTGCCGGTGACAAAGACAGCCAATGGCGTAAATTCTAGAAGGTTCGGAAATCCTGCGAACGTTAACACCCGATTGTCAAAGTACCAACAAAGGGGTGCCCCGAATGACGAGAAATACTGCGCTTGAGGCCAAATATGTGCAAAATCATTATTATGGAATTAGGCGATGAAGCCAAATAAGTAACTAAAAGGGTTTAACATACGGGCACGCTGCCCTAAAGCCTAGGTGGCTAATTAAAATACAAAATGACCTGACATCCTGCTTGAGAAATTAATTTTGATGTATCGTGGTCCTTCCGGAGATCTCCATGGAGTCTTTGTGAGAGGTATTTTTGATAATTTCCCTAGCTCAAACTTGGTTTCAATTTATCTGAGCAGAGCACATGTTACCATTCTGGCAAACGTAGCATAACATCTAGGGCAGGGGTCGGTAGACCGCGGCTTGCGAGCCATAGAATTTTCTGGCTCTCCAACTCATGGCGCCAAACAAACTCAAACAGCACCATCACTCATACATAAGTCACAAAGCAAAAATTCTTTGTCTCTGACTTTTTTGCAGCGCCCCACCATTTAGTAAAGCACCGCACTCTCTCTCCTCTCCTCCCCTCTCCACCCAAATTCTCGCCACTGCCCTTGCCGCAATCGCTTATTTGGCATTCCGCCGCCGCAACAAAAAAACTAGCTTTTGCTTTTCTAGCAATCTTCGGCTCTACCTATTCATCTTAACAAACATTCTCTTCCATGAATCAAATAAAAAATAAATTAACGGACAATAACTTACAATCATGCCTAAAATTTAAAATAAGTAGTTACTTGCCAGAAATGCCAGACAAGGCTAAGCTGTCGAAAGCGATGCAAGGTCACCGTTCCAACTAATACACTTTACAAAA
Source organism: Agriotes lineatus (assembly GCA_940337035.1). Taxonomy (NCBI): domain Eukaryota; kingdom Metazoa; phylum Arthropoda; class Insecta; order Coleoptera; family Elateridae; genus Agriotes; species Agriotes lineatus. The sequence goes on along the minus strand of CALNHX010000184.1, from coordinate 343,950 downwards.
CCCAAGTGCTAGTAGTGTTAAATAATTTAAGTTTTCTTGTTTTATTAGTACAGCTCTACTAATGACTACCATATTTTTTACATTTACATGTTCTATTTCCCTAAGTAGCCTTTATTTTTTTTATCTCGTTTTTGAATCCTCAAAATTACATGTATATACAGAGAAAATACATGGAGCGCCTCTCTAAAAATGTTCAGAATCTGTTTACTTAATTTTTGGCTCATCTCACTCAAAAGTCTGCCGACCCCTGATCTAGGATATGTTTCTCTTTAGTGCTATTTAATTAGATTCTATGGCTTTACATTCTTCTGGCTCCTTTTTGGTCCCGGTGCGGATAACTTTTGGTTCTCGTGCCGATAGAGTTTGGCCCCCCTTCGGCGAGACTGCAGCAATTCACCTTTGACCTAACATAACCTGCCGCCTTGGGTTTTGTGTGTGTGTGAAGAGAGGGATTGCAGTTACATTTCTTGTGAAGCCCATTGTCAAAATACAATACTTGCGGGTCGATGGCTTCCATGCAGTGGTTAAACTTGGCGTAATCACCTGGCGCTTATTGGGTTTTCTCAGACCGCTACCACCTAGAGGATTGCTGTTGAAGGTCTGTTCCATCCGAACTAATTCCCCCTGAGCTAATGCACACCTCGAGCTGATTTGCAGCGGGGGCTCTTCTTCTTCTTATATCCTTTTGCCTTTTAGGACGTCAGATTTGGTTCCATATTCCCCATTTCCATTATCCACTTCTTCCATTCCTTTCGGTCTTGTGCTAAGGTTTTCATTTATTTTAGGGTTTTTCCTCTACTTGTTCCCACTTCCTCTATCCTTTTCATCCAGGTTTTCCTCGGTCTGCCTCTTTTTCGTTTCTCTCCTTTTCCTGTTTCGATTACTTTCTTGACTATTCTTTCTGGGTCCATTCTTGTTATGTGACCATACCAGTTCAATTGTCTTTTCTCCAATTTTGTCATGATAGGTTCTTGTTTAGTCGTATTCCTTATTTGTGAGTTTCTTACTCTATCAAATTTTGTCTTTCCCGCTATTTTCCTCAGGTATTTCATTTCAATAGCATTTATTTGGGATTCGTGGTTTTTCAGTGGCACCCATGATTTGCTAGCGTATAGTATTGTTGGTACGGCAACTACATTGTACACCCTCATCTTTGTGATCATGTCTATTTTGTGTTTCTGTAGTATAAGCTTATTTACTGCATGGTATATGTTCCTTGCCTTTTGCTTTCTCTTGGCTATTTCCAGGTCTAGATTTCCATCATGAGCTATCATACTTCCCAAGTATTCGTAGACTGTTACTTGTTCCAGTGTTTTTTGTTTGCATATAATTACTCTTTCCTCTTCTGTTCTGTTTGCCATTTATTATCATTACTTTGCTTTTATTTGTATTAATTTTCATTTTTATTTTTTCAATTTCTTGTGTCCACACATCTAACATGAATTGCATTTTTCTTTGTGTCTTGGCTATTAGTACAATATCATCCGTGTAGAGTAGGTTATCTAGTTTTGTGGGGATGAGGTTTCTATACCCTATTGTCGTTTGTTCTACTTTCCCTCTTGTATTTTTATAAACCTATCCATTACTATAATGAACAGTAGTGGGCTTAAGCTATCCGCTTGCTTCACCCCTTTTTTTATTTCAAAGTCTTCTGATCTTCGTCCATTAATTTGTACTTTTGCTATTACATTTTGATATATGCTTTTTATTACTTGTATTAATTTTCTGTCGATTTTAAGGTTCTTTAGGCTTTTTCATATTACTTCTCTTTCTATCATATCAAATGCGGTTCTTAAATCTATTAAAGTCAGATATAGTTGTTCTCCACTATCTATTGCTCTTTCTACGAGGTTTCTCAATATGCTAATATTGTCATTTGTCTGTTTGTTCGCTCTGAATGCCGCTTGTTCATCTTCCAATTCTTTTTCTACTTGTTTTCTTAATCTTTTCTCTATCATTCTTGTATAAACTTTAAAACCTACTGATGATAGGCAGATCGCTCTGTAATTTTTGCAGATTGTACGGTCACTCTTTTTGTGGATTGGTAATGTTATAGTATTTAACATTACTAGCTTGGTAAGAGGGTTTTTACTGGCGGACAGAAGGATATGACTGGCTAGCCAAAGGCGAGCCAGTCACCTTCTGGAGCCAGTAAAACCCGTTACCTTGCGTGTATTGTTGAATATTTTGTTCCTCACTTGTAAATAACTATAAATCTACCATTTATTTACAATGTCAAACTGACAAGCAACTAAATTCATCAATATGTCACATACTAAAGAAGACAACTCTGGCTTTGCACGCTTGTAAAATTTTACAGGCTAGACAGTTAAGAGACATTTTCAAGGTGAATACAGTGACTTGATAAATTGATGTTTACAAATGAGGAACAATTAAATTGTTTTCCCAGTCCTTAGGAATCCTTTCCTTTTCCCAGGCTTCATTACATATTTGGGCCAGCCACCTCTTTCCTTCTTCGCCCATCCACTTTATCATCTCTGGTTCTATGTTGTCTGCTTCTCCTGCTTTTCCTGTTTTAATATTTCTTAGTGCTTCTTCTATCTCTTCCATCTTAATTTCTTCTATTTGTTGGTTTCTTTCCTCCTTTTTTATTTCTTCGTTTCTTGTATTCCCCTCATTTGGTCTTTGTTAAAATTTTTCCATATTTCTAGAATTTATTGTCTTTTAATCTTTATCTCATTTTCTTTATTGTTTATTCCTCTTATTTCTTTTCTCTTTATCCCTCTCATATTTCTTATTCTATTCCAGAATTTCGTATTATTTTTAAAGTCCTCATTTAGCTCTGTCCCAAATTTCTTCCAGCTTCTTTTTTCTTCCCTAATTGCTATCTTCACCTCATTTCTTAATTTTGTATATTCTGTTTGGCCTCTTTTTTTTACTGTATTTTTTCCACGCTTCTTTTTTTCTTTTGATTTTTTCCTTTAACTCTATTGTGCACCAATTTGTTCATTTTTGGCTGAAGTTTCTTTTCCTCTTTCCACATATTATCTCCGCGTTTTAGTATAAGGTTTGTTTCAGCTTTTCCCATCTTTAATAAGTAAGTAAGTAAGTAAGTAATTCTTTATTTAGCAACTTGCTAATAACAACCACTATACAACATTTACAACGTCTAACAATGTCTAGCCTTCGCTTAACAAATAAAAGTCTTTTAGGTTTCGCTTAAATATTGCAGTACTTTTCGCTTTTTTAATACATCCGCCATTCTTTTCTAGTCCTTTCTATCTCCTTTAGGGCCGGTTCTACAAACCAAGGATAAAGTTATCCGGGGAATAAATACCCTAGAAACGATTGCTGTAACAAAAGAAACTATGACAATTATACCTCGGATAGCTTATTCTAAGTATATACTTGCATTGTAGAACCGGCCCTTAGTGAGCTATCTGTCTGTTTGGTGTGCTTTCCTGGTTTCTTTATCTTTTAGTTTACATATTTTAATTTTGATGGATTCTTTGTTTTCTTCTATTTCCATTTCATTGATTAGCATATTTGCTACGACTAATCTATGGTTTGATCTTATTTCTGCTTCTGTTATTGTCTCAATGCGTTTTACTTCGTTTTACATGTTTCTCATATACGCGATGAAGTCTATGATGCTTCTTGCGTTTCTTTCTTCTGCCGCAAAGGTATATCTGTCTTCTATTTTTTGTTTCCAGAAGGTATTTCCGAGTATCAATTAATTTTCTATGCAGAACTCTTATCATTTTTTTTCCATTTCTATTTTGTATTTCTTCGCCCTATTCTCCCATACAGCCCAAGCCTCTTTCTTTGTCCTTTCTTATTCTGTAATTCCAATCTCCCATGATGACAATTTTCTCATGTTTTTGTCTCAGCTGGTTTATTATGTGTTGTACTTTTTTGTAGAATTCCTTTATTGAATCTTCTTCTTCTTCTACTGGTGTATAGATTTGTATTATGTTCACTACTTCTTGTAGCAGTATGCTTATTTTTATTATTCTTGAGGTTATTGCTTCAAAATTTATTAGCCTGTTGTTTTATTTCTTTGTTTAGTATGATGCCTACTCATTCTTTGGCCTTACATCCTCTTTGTACCCCTGAGTAGTATAGTGTATATTCATCTGTTATATTTATATTTCGCTGCCCTGTTTTTTTTTTGTCTCGCTTATCCCCAGAATCTGTGGATTGTATTCCTTCATGTCATCCACTATATCAATTTCTATTCCATTCAGGGGGTTTATATTCCATATTTCTATTCTTATGTTTTTTTTTATTCCAATTTATTTGTATTTATTTGAATGTATCTACTACTTTACTTTAATTTCCTTTTCACTTATTAATCATTTTCTTGCTCTTTTCCACCTTCTCTTCTGTCTTTCCATTTTCATAGCAGTTGTTTAATTTATTAGCAGTCTTGCTATTTTCCTTATCTATTTTTTTGTACCTCTTCCAGTGTAAGTGATTGGCCTCATGTTCACTTATTTCACTTATCTTTCTTCCTCAATAAATATTTTCCTTATATTCGTGTTCCTTTTTCATACTTGTCTCTTGGTTTCCTTTTGCCTCTTCTCTGTTTACCTCCTCTGTTACTTCCCACCTCTTTAGTTACTCCAGCTTGTATATTTCGTTATTAACTTGTAGTTTATTATATCGGAGATTTGCCTTGCATCCCTTGCTTTTTGCATCTTTCATATATTTTATTAGGTTTTTCCTTCTTAGATTTGCTTTGGGTAGTCTTCATTTATCCAGATGTTTCTTCCTTCTAGGTTTCTTGCGGCCTTCATTATCTCCTGCTTCTTATTCACTGTTACTAGCTCTATCAGTATTGGTCTGTTCCTCTGTTTTTCCTCTTCGTTCGTTCTCAGTTCTAATTTCTTGGACTTCTTTTTCCATGTCTATTGTGACTTCTATTTCTCTGAAGATTACCCTGACCTTTTCTTTTAATTCTAACTCTGGTTCGATTGTTTTGTCTTCCACTTCTTGTATTATAATTTTCTTGTTGCGTATCTCCTTTTCTAGTATTTCAATTCGTATGTTTTGTGTATTTAATTCTATCTTAAATTTTTCATTTTCCTTCTTTAGTTCCTCGTTTTGTGTCTTAATTTGTTCTATTTCATTGCTTATTTTATCTAATTTATTGTTCATATCTTCAGTTTTCTTGTCTAAATCATTTAATTTATTTAGTTTTGTATTAATCTCTTCTAGTATCTTCTCCATTTTCCAATTCGCTTCAATCTCCCAGACACTAGTTTTCTTTTATTTTCTCGATACGGTCCTGCTTACGCGTTACTGTCTCTTATTGCAACGCGCAAAGAGCGCAGCTCCGGTCGACCCACGTTGACCCCGCTCTTATCAGTGCCGCAGTTGGTTCCGTTTATTTCTCTGTAAAATTTACTTAGGCTCTATTCCTACCTTATGTGTTGTTCAAAATCAGTTTCTACGTCTCTTAGGCCCACCGCTCACGGTGCGACTGTTTTGAGACAAACGTTGCAAATCAGTTGATCTTGCAACTCCTTTGTAACCTCGGCAACGTGTAGTAGTGTGGAACCGCACACGAGTCGATTCGAATGAAACTAGTTTGCAATCAGTCAAAATCGGTTGTACGCGACCATTGTTCCGCAGTCGCAGTTGCGTTGCAGTTAAAAGTTGCCCCATTTTCAAGGTGTTGACCACGTGGTTATTTTATTTATTTCAAAATGGGTGATGCAAGACATTCGATAAAAAGCTATAAACTTTTTATCTGTTTGAGGCAGTTCCTGTGCTGCTACAAACAGTCTAGAATTCAGATTTCCCCTTATGTATGGATGGACCCAGTACTCCCTTTGTGTCCTGCGTTGTCTGCGGTATCGATAATAATCAATCATGTCTCATCTGATTCAGAATTTAACATTGTAAAAATTAGCATTGCTATGCCAACTGATTGAAACTGTTTCATAGTGAGTCTTATCCGTGTGCGTGTAGAAGTTTCATATTAGTTGTAACCTGGTTGCAGAGTAAACTAGTTTACAACCTTTATCTCAAAACAGTGTTTTCTTGGGTCTTCCAACTTTCCTTCTTCCTTCTGGATCTTGTCTTACTATTTTCTGAAGTGGGTCATTTTCTACTCTTCGCATTACATGTCCAAACCACCTTAATCTGTTTTGTCTTAGTAACTTACTTATATTGGCTTCTTTATATAGGTCTTGCAGTTCCCTGTTTGTTCGCCTGCGCCACTCTTGTCCTTCCTTTACACCACCGTAGATTCTTCTTAGTAATTTGCGCTCCCATGTTGCCAGTTTATTTTCTTCTGCTGTTGTTAGTACCCATGTTTCACTCGCGTAAGTTAAAATCGGTCTTATAACGGTCTTGTATAGCTGGAACCCGCGCACTTTGAGATAGTTATTATTCTGTTTTTATTTCTTCTTCCTGCCTTCCTACACTATTCACTTCAACACCCAGGTATGCTACGCTGTTTACTATAAGCCGTTCACGACCTTTTTGGGACAGAGTTGGCTATGATTTTTTCTTTTCATGTTGGACTAACTGATTCGATGATGTAGCGGATGCACCTTTTTTTTCTGTCAATGTCTGTTCGACATTTTCTTGCCACCACATTGCCAGATTTATTATTTTAATATTCGTAAGAAAATAAATGATTTATCAAATGTGTAAAAACAATTTTAATTTCCGTCAAAGGAAAAGTCAAAATGCCCAAAATAATTTTTTTACATCAAAAAATTTCCATTAAACGATGCTACTTCCAATTTAAAAAGGACAGACCAAATTTAAAAGAACGCGAGTTGATGTGGAGACTAAAGAATATCCGGCAACAATGTACCTATTCAGAAAATATAACCTGAAACTGAAAACAACCTAACCTAACACAAAAAGTGTCAATTTCCATGAGGGAGTTTAGTTGCAACAGAGGTTCTGCCAATAAAATTACTAGATGGTCATAGCCTCAGCTGACCCAAAAAGATCGTGAACGGCTTATATCTTGAAAGTTAGCTTTTCCTTTGTTAGTTCAGTTTCAATGTTTCAACTCCTGGTTTTCTTGCTGTTTTGTGTTTCCTAAGATCATGTAGTGTGATTTTTTCCATTGATTTTCATTCCTATCTTCTGTGCTTCTTTTGAAAATTTCTCACTAACTTTTTTAGCTGCTCTTTTGTTCTGACCATTATTGCTAGATCGTCTGCATATGCCAAGATTTGGTATGGACCATTTACTACGCTGTAGTTCGTGTTGATTTCTGCTTTTCTCATCAGGTATTCTAAGACGATGTTAAATAAATGTGGCGATAAGGGGTCTCTTTGTTTTAGGCCTATGTTGCTTTCGAACTCCGTGGATATATGGGCTTTGTATATCACCTTGTTGTTTGTCCGCTCCAAAGTCATTGCTATTAACGCTATTGTTTCTTTACTAAAGTGTAGTTCTTCCATTGCTTCTATTATTGCTGTTCTTTTTATCCTATCAAAAGCCTGTTGGAAGTCTATGAGTATCACATGGATTCTTATATTTTTTCTTCTACATTTTTCATGTGTCTGTTTAATAATAAATATTTGATCTACTGTAGATTTCCCGGCTCTAAATTCGGCTTGATAGTCTCCTATCTTATCTTGGGATTCTTCTCTCACTCTTTCCGTAATTAGTGATGCTAAGGTTTTGTACGTGGTACTTGGCAGCGATATTGGCCTGTAATTTTCTACTAATTGCTTGTTCCCTTTTTTAAATATCGGGCATATAACCGCTTCCTCCCAGTCTTTAGGCATTTATTTTATTGTCTATATATGTTTGATAAGTTCGAAGATTCTTCTTTGCATTTGTTCACACCCATATTTTATTAGTTCTATTGGTAAATCATCAGCTCCCGGGCTTTTGTTATTTTTTGCTCTTTTTATTATTCTTTGGAAATCGTCCCAGCTTGGCAGATTTATTTCCTTTTCCTGTTCACGTAATTTTTCAATTTTCTTCTCTCCTTCACTCGTGAAAGGTTTTTCAATATACTGTTTATGTAAGTCAACTATTTTCGTTTCATCCATATGTACCTCCCCTTCTTTATCTTTCAGTCCTATAGATTATGTTGGTAACCCTTCTTCTCCCATATAATTATTTTATAGAATCTCTTTGTGTCCTTTGCGTTGTATGATGTTTGTAGATTTTCAATTTGTTGGTTAATACTTTCTCTCTTCTTTTTTCTGCATATTGTTTTGACTTTGTTTCTTGTCTTTTTATATTGTTGTTCTGCTTTCCAGTGTCTGTTTCTGTAACCAAAGCTGTTTTGCTCTTTTACAGTTTTCTATTGCTTCTTTACATTCCTGGTCAAACAAACCAGCTTTCATTTTCGTATTCTTTGTCCTCTTCAATTGCTTTTGCACTTTCTTTTAATGTTGTCTGTATATGTTGCCATTCTTTTTCTATGTCGGTTTCAATTATATTTTCTTAGTCTTTGTTCTAGCTCTTCGGAGTATTTCCTCTGTATCTTTTCTTTTTTTTATACTTTCTGTTATACGCCTCTTCAAATATGTTTGTGTTTTCGTATATGTTGGTTTGACCTGATTTGTTTTAATTCTAATCATGTAGTGGTCTGATCCGATCTGTGCTCCCCTACATGTGTGGATTTTTTTTATTGCGTTAGCCTATCTTTTCGAAATTAGCACATGATCTATCTGATTTTTTGTTCTTACATCTGGACTGCACCATGTTTCTTTGTGTATGTTTTTTCTTTGTTGCATAGTACTTTTAATTATTAGGTTATTTCTTGCCGCAAAATTGATTAAGTGTTCTCCGTTGTTGTTTGTTGTTTCATGAAGACTTTCTTTGCCTATAACTATTTCATATTCTTTTTCTTTCCCTATCTTTGCATTTTGGTTGCCTACAATCAGTTTTGTTATATTTTGGCAGATTATTAATTGAGCTCTCCAAGTCATCATACATTTTTTCTTTTTGTTCCTCTTCCGATGTGTCTGTTGGGGCATATAAGTTGATAATACTCATTTTCCTATATTTGCCTCTTAATCTTAATATACTTATTCTTTCGTTTATTCTTTTCCAATCCATTATTTTCTCTTTTATTTTTTCATTCACTAGAAATCCTTTCCCGTACCTGCTTTCTTCTCCACCTCCATTAAACCATATATAATCTTTTATTTTTGTGTTTACCTCACCTTTAATGTTGGTTTCTTGAGTTGCTAAGACGTCTATATTATATCTTCTGATTTCTTCTATTAGTTGTTCTATCTTCCCTTCCTTGTTTAGACCTTGTATATTCCATGATGCAATTGTAATTTCTGTGTTTTTGTAATTTTTTGATTTTCTGACTATTTTTCCCATCTCTATCTGTTACCATTTCCGTTGCCAATGTCGTCTTCATTGATCCATCCATATTTTTCGTCTTTAATTTTTTGATTGATTCTTGACTGTTACTTGCTTAGTGGTGTCCCAATTATACCGTATCTCATTTATAATTAATTTCCGGTATCCCATTTTTTACTTTTTTCCCTTTTTCTTTTTCTTCTCATGATTTTCCGTAGTTCTGCTTGGGTTTTCCTTTCATCTCTGGTTAGATCGCTTTCAATGTAAACGTTTGTATCCTTCAGTAAACTTTTCCTTTTCATAATGTCTTGTTTATCTTCCCACGAATTCAGTTCTGCTATTATTACCTGCTTATTATCTTTCCCTTGGACACTGAATGCCTTTTTATTTTTTACTGACAATTTAAGTTTTTCATTTAATAGTTGCCGTTCTACTTTTTCTTCCACCTGGCTCTCTTCAACTGACATTCCTTTTATTACGATATTATTTTTGCGTTTTTCTTTTTCTTGCTTCTCCATTCTGATTTCGAGCTTATTAATTCTTGTTTGCATTTCTTCCTTTTCTTGTCTCCATTCTTCTGCTCGCTTTTCCCATTCCACTTTTGCTGTCTGGAACTCTTCTTGTACCTTCCCCAGTTCCGTCATAAGGTCAGTGTGCTTTTTGTTCGCTTCCTCTTTTAATTCCTCTTTGATCTCATCTAACTTTTTCAATACGGCATCCATTTCTTCGGTTTCTTCTCTTCCGTCTGAGTTTCTTTTTGTTACTCGTCTCCTTGTTGTTTTTGTGGGCTCCTATGTATCTTTGCGCTTTGGCAAAAGGCTATTTTTGCTCCTCCTCCCACTTTTGCCACTCTTCTGGAGATTCTGTTCCCCTTTTTCTTTTAATGTAGTCTTTAATACTTGTTGTACTGTGCGTTCTCGGTCTTCTGGGTTTTGTCTCTTTTTTGTCCATAAAAACTGAACTGCCGTTTGCTACCAACACTCTACGATGAGAGCTTTGCCCTTATCTAATTCTTAGAAGTTGTATTCCTCTCGGTGTATTGTTAGATGAGGTTTAAGTTTGATATTTGAACTTAATTAAATCCTGTGCTTATACAACTTTTCAGTCTTTAATTTTGTATGATGTGTTGCCTATCTTACTTTTGTTGAGGATGTTTCCTGATTCTTGGTGATTTTACTTATCTTTCCTTATCATTAATTGTCACATGCAATTTCCATTCTTAAGTATCTTTGGATAAAATCACTTTCTTTGTCTTACACACAGTCTTACTACACGCGATATTAATAATTTGTTTGTAAATACGCCTATCGATTCCCGTTATTTAGATTCTCTCAATTGTCAATATAAACTGCAAGCACACTCTTGATATCTGTAATTAGTTACTTACTCACGTTCCTCACTTATTTATTTGATGTCCCTATAGTCAGTTGTTACATCCTTGGGCTGGACGTGAGTTTGTGCTTCCAACCTGCACCCACACTTTGTAATTTGGTAAATTTCAGGAGCGTTTTAGATGCACAGCCACATGACATGAGCACACGAGCCGAGCAGCGGGGGTTCCGTTTAAAATGTTATCGTTGATCTGTTAAGTTTTATGTTGTATTTGACAAACGATAGATTGTTTTTATTAAGTAACTTAAGCGTAATTACTCACCTATTTAAGGCAATTTATTTCACCACTGTTTCGTTATAACGAAACTTATGCGTTAGTTCATTTTCACTAGTTTTTAGGTCAAATTTTATCTGTAATATTGGGATTGTACAGCAACTGCATGACAAAACTATTCGATCTTGGCTTTCACGTCAGGCTAGTCAAATAGAGCTCGATTGAATCCAACTTTTGGTTATCCCCGCATTTGCAAGAATTTTGCGTAATACTTTCATGCGACACGCTGGAATCCGATTTGATTAAAATTAACTACAAGTTATATTCCGTGTTATGAAGCGCCTTATATCAGAAACAAGATCTTGAGTCTGTGAGAGCTATATTGTTAATTACTGTCAACGTGTCAATGCTGTTGTATTGGTGGGTATATAGTCGAATTCAGCTCGACACCCAAAATTTAATGTTATAATTTTGTCGTAGTCATTCGTGCTACCGACAACCTTCTAGTGGTGCAATTTGCCATTTTGACAGTCATTTTGTAGTTTCTCTATTTACATTAAACATTCGTACATTACTTAATTATATTATATAAGTATTTCACTCACGCTTTAGTTATTTAAATTATGTAAAAATAGTTTGGTGAGTTCTTAATACAACGCTTTTAGTTGCTGTGATATTTTCTCCATGTGATATTTTAATCTGGTTTGTCATGTGTGTATTTTATTTGTGTATGTACTACCAACTACTCTTATTTTGTGATATTATACTGACTTAACATCTATGCAAGGGTATCTGATTTGTGCCTTTAGCGTTACCTTTAATTTTCAGATTTGGTTAGTAGCGCCTTCTGTAGTGTACCTTTTGATTAGCAAAGTGCTGGGTTACTTGCTACTTGGCGTCCATATTTTATTTTACAGCTGAAGATTTGAGTCTTTTGTTTTACCCACAACCAGCTCCGGCTGAGAAGTCGGTTGCCTTTGCTTGTTCCTATTTACAGTCAGAGTGAAGGTAACAAAATGTTTTTATACACCACCAACTTGGAAATAAATAAATGGACATAAGCAAAGTAAAAACAATTTTTATTAATTATGGTATGAATGGACAAACTCTGTTTTAAAAAATGCCACTTTCTAGACATCACCCAGTTAAAGTGATAACCTGAAATTAAAAAAAAAATTTAATTTTGTTTCATTATCTCTCAAGTGATTATTGATTAATATTGATTGAAATCCTTCTACCTGTCTATTATTAAACAGGGATAATACTTGTACGATCCTGAAAGAGTTCAGTAGTGGACTGTATGCTAAACAATAATTGATTTTGGTAGCAAACATTTTAAAAATACTTTATTTAACTACAAATACAAGAACGAACATTTTCTGTACAAGAACGTTAAAACCTATATATTCTATGCGACCGACCAGGGCTAATGTTGGTTTGAGTCTGTCCTTTTAGATTTTGGGGCTACTAGTCATAGAAATGTCCAGATGTCAACAAACAAGTAACCGGCAAAAACAGCGTCACAGTTTGTCACTTCTTAATATTAAACATACTGACCACCTTGAAACATTTATGATTTCAACATTATATAAAAGTTAATCTATTCAAACCAAAATAAAGGTATAAAATGTACATGAATTACAATATAAAATTATGCTAAAGATAACCAGAAGGCTTCTAAAGTAACTACTCATAAAGTTCGAACCTCAGAGAGGTTAAAGAATTTTGCTTAAATCTAACACGGTTTCGATATTTTATGGAAGTTCTTGGTTTAATTGAGCACACTTTTGCTATTGATCTTCACCAGATAGCAAAGGGCAAATTTCACTAACGGTCGCTTCAAGATGCTGTTGGAGGTCTTCACTATAGCTACCTTAACGATTCCATCTGCACCGGCGTGTAGGTCGAGGACTCTGGCTAATGACCATTGTCAAGGCAGTAAATTGTCTTCTTTTACGATAACCAATGACCCAATTTCAATGGTTTGGTAAGTGGCCCATTGTTTAGGTTGTTGCTGCAGCGTTGACAAATATTCTTTCTCCCAGCGGTTCCAAAAATGTTGGGTCAGTAACCTCCTAACCCTTTGGAAATTCACGAGTCGGTTCTTCTTGGCATTCCTTAAGTCTTTATCCACGACGCTGGTAATTATGTGTTACTTGCAATTTTGCATTATATTGGCTTAAGTAAACAGGCTGTTACTTTGTTAGCAGCTTATTTCTCAGACCGCTGTCAGGCTTTTAGTCTTAATGATAAGCAATCCAAATTTTGTAAAATTTCTTCTGGAGTACCGCAGGGGTCTATTCTGGGACCACTTTTTTTCGCAATTTATACTTCATTATTCCCCTCAGTTTTGCAATCGAGTACATCCCATTTTTATGCAGACGACTCTCAAATTTATAAATCTTTCAAATCCGACGAAATTGTAGAGTCGTGTGAAGCTATAAATTTAGATCTTGAGAACCTCCCAAACATTTCTGAGCAACATGCCTTACAATTAAATCCAAATAAATCAGCTGTTTTAATATTTGGCAAAAAAAAATGACAGACAAAGACTTGCAACTTTCTTAAATATTAGGATATAAAATAAAACTCTACCATTAGTTGATTCTGCATGAGTAGTGATACCACCGCAAAAATAATCTACTTAACTTTGACTAAGAATGGTATGCGAGGGACTATTTAATGAATCAAACTACTTTTTCAAATTAGTTTTCAGTAAATCTAGCAACAAACTACGCAATTTCTATAGTAACACAACACTAATATTGACTTTTTCTAATAAAAATCACATTTGTTTAAAATAGTCACTTGAATACCTTCTAGGAAGATATATCCACTAATATTTTTTTGATTGGTCAAGGTACGTCATAATTCTGGATTTTTATTGGTCACTTTTTGACAGATGACAGGTTAATTGAATAGTCAAGATAAATACAGAATACAAAAGCTGCAAAATTCTTGTTTACGGTTAATATTCGGGATAAGAAAGTACAAAAGAATATCACATAAACTAAAGGAAGTGAGTTGGCTTGATATGAGTAGCAGGCGTTTTGTGCACTCCGCTTGTCTCTGTCACAAAATTATAATCTCAGAATGTCCACCTTATCTCTACAATACAATTACATATCGTACTGATGTACATAACTTAAATTTAAGGTTCAGGGGTAAATTGAGTATATCATTGTTGTCCAGTGAGCAAGCTAAACGGTGCTTCTCTTATTCGATTGCAAAATTTTACAATGCTTTGCCCCTGGATATTAAAACTTTTAACACCAGTCAGGTTTCGGTGCCAGCTTAAGAAATTACTTTTAAACTGGACGTTGCGTGCTATCTCGTAGTATCTAATGTTGTATGTATATTTTTTTCCCTCAACTTATTTTACTTGAATTAATTGAAATCTACGTTTTTTTTGTTTTTTTTTGTCTTACATATGGTCTCATGTGCAGTACATTAGGGCTTAGGTTTAAGTTTTTTTTCTTCTGCGGGGTTAGGTGGAAGAACGGCCCAGCTATATTTGGTAGCTATGCTGAATCTCGCCTCGTGCAAACAAAATCATATTATGTGTTGTTTTTATCATTATCAATAAAGGCGATTTATTATTGTTATTATTGTAAAGTAACAGAGCAGCTTGCAAAATTATTATTATTTAATGACAACCTGCTTGTGTTCTAGATGTGAAGATATCAAACTTCCCTTGGCTCATTTACCATTAAAAGAAACCTTCAATCACCATTAAATCAGGATCTATGGAAAATCAGTATTCTACTTCTGCAGGAACTACACCGTGTAGATCACAAAACATGGATAGCACTGACAGTTTTGATAAGCTATCTATTAAACAAGAAGTCATCGAATTAAAGGATGAAAATTATGAAAACAAAACATTTGACAAGAACGTAAATGTTGCTTGTAGTGAAGAGAAATCTCATACTTGCTCGGTTTGTGAATACAGAACAGCACAGAAAAATAGTTTAGTTATAGATATGAGATCTCATACAGGAGAAAAGCCATACAATTGCTCGGTTTGTGAATACAGAACAGCACAGAAAAATAATTTAGTTACACATATGAGATCTCATACAGGAGAAAAGCCGTACAATTGCTCAGTTTGTGAATACAGAACAGCAAGGAAAAGCAGTTTAGATATACATGTGAAGAATCATGCAGAAGAAAAGCCATACAATTGCGCAGTTTGTGAATACAAAACAGCACAGAAAAATAGTTTAGTTAGACATATGAAAACTCATACAGGAGAAAAGCCATACAAATGCTGGGTTTGTGACTACAGAACAGCTAGGAAAAGTCATTTAGTTATGCATGTGAAGAATCATGCAGGAGAAAAGCCATATAATTGCTCGGTTTGTAAATACAGAACAGCATGGGAAAATAATTTAGTTAATCATATGAAAACTCATACAGGAGAAAAGCCATACAATTGTTCAGTTTGTGAATACAGAACAGCAAGGAAACGTGATTTAGTTATACATCTGAAGAATCATGCAGGAGAAAAGCCATACAATTGCTCGGTTTGCGAATACAGAACAGCAGCGAAAAGTAATTTAGTTAAACATATGAAAACTCATACAGGAGAAAAGCCATACAAATGCTCGGTTTGTGAATACAAAACGGGACAGAAAAATCATTTAGTTCTACATATGAGATTACATACAGGAGAAAAGCCATACAATTGCTCAGTTTGTGAATACAAAACAGCAAGGAAAAGTGAGTTAGTTATACATGTGAAGAATCATGCAGGAGAAAAGCAATACAATTGCACGGTGTGTGAATACAGAACAGCAAGGAAAGGTGATTTAGTTACACATATAAGCACTCATACAGGAGAAAAGCCATACAATTGCTCGGTTTGTGAATACAGAACAGCATGGAAAGGTGCTTTGGTTATACATATGAAAACCCATACAGGAGAAAAGCCATACAATTGCTCGGTTTGTGAATACAGAACAGCACAGAAAAATAGTTTAGTTAGACATGTGAAGAATCATACGGAAGAAAAGCCGTATAGTTGAACGGTTGGTGGATATAAAGCAACACAAATATAATTTAATTACACATGTAAGCACCGATACAGGACAAAAACCTTACAGTTCGTCACAGAAGAGTGCAAAATAGTTATTTTTGTATTAAGCGTGTGAAATGATTGTTTTTTTCCGTGCATGAGAATGTTAGTTTTATCCAAGACCATTAGGTTGAGGCAAAAAAGTAATTCAAGTACACCAAAAAAGCACTCATTTCGCCCAAGAACTACAGACAATATTTTTTCTAGTACCACCAAACAAGAAAGATGTGCAAAATGCATTTTTTCACGTCCCAATGGTAACGTAAAATATATAACTTATTTTTGTCAGATTAGAAAAAGGCAAGCTCTGCGTATGGATAGCTATGCGTAAATGTCATCTTTGTTTGACAGTTGTAGAAAGAAGCAGTTTAGTTACACATATGAGTTCTAATTCTGTAGCGCTACACACAACATATCGCTTAGGAAATAATCTTATTATTTGCGAATGCAGTCTGGTACAGAAAAGCATTTTCTCAATGCCCACATATGAAAGTGATAGTATCCATATAGTCCAGTAACCACAAAAAATGACAATATCATTCACCCAGTCGTTATCATAATGAACGTGTTTGTTATGAAAAAATGCACAATTCACAGTTATACTACAGTCTATATACAAAACAGTCAGGGCACTTCTTTGTTGGCAATTCGAAAAGTTTACGGTTCTTGAACTTAACCGTCAACCGCCAATATCAAAAACACCCTACTGTAACTACTGCGCATATACTGTGAATCGAAATGTTGTAATATGCGCTTTGGAATTCGGGGACATAATTTTTCGCTGAGCGAAATGACTGTTTTGTATAGCGGGTGTTCGTTCTGAAACTTGAACTTAGGAATTTAACATAGCATTGGACGTTTTTGCTGACCCCTGCTGGCCAATTCAAGTTACAGGAAAGCTAATGACATCAATGGAAAGATAAAGTTATTCCGCATTAAATGATACTAATAATAATAATATTTACTTCTGTAGTATAGAAATAATGACAAAACACCTAAAAATCGAATGCACAGTGTTGATCACCTATGTTTGACTTTGAGAATGGACATCCGGTATAGACTGTGGTTATGTAGTGGGATAAATATGTCATTTTAACCTAAAAACTACTGTCAGTTGTCACAATAAAGCTGTCATTCATTAAATTGCAAAAATGTGTCTTTTGTGGTAGTAGAAAAAATAGCGCATATAACTCGCTCGAAAGTGTATTGTACGCTCGTATATAAAGTTACTCGGCATTGCCTCGTTTCTTAAATACCTATACTCGCACGATATATACCACTTTCGCAGCTTGTTATGTAATATACTATTGCATATGCATTATATGAATCTTTACCATACATTTTAAATACTATAACGAATTAAGGTATATGACATCCCAGTGCACACATACAGCATTCCAGAGCACCTCAGATGATTTTGTAGATGTGACCCTTGTTGCAATAAATTGGCTGAGGAACCTTTATATTATACTGTAACATATTATTGTTGACTATTGTATGTTTTTTTATTGTAATATATTGCAATAGCTACTGTAATAATGACTATTTAAAGTTTAATTTATATTATATAAGCCACTGTTTGCAATGTTATTAAAATAAAATTGAGACTGATTAAAATGTAATTGTCTTTCTCATTTAATCAAAATAATATGGTAGTATGCCCTTTTGTATTTTATTTGTCTGCAAAATAAATATAATTGAAAGCTAGCTCGTAAAGCAAGAAAACTCTTTCGTCCCAGCCGGATTCCCCTAATAAATTTATCTAGTGCGCCACTGGCAACAAATTTTAGTTCAACTGCGCGATTGCTGATATGTAATGCTGTCAAAAATTCTCACAGTTCGGTTGTATCGTGCTGGCTGCTTTGTGATTTGATTTAACAAACCGAGTTTATGAACATCCGACAAGGTAGCTGCTTGAATTTTTCGCGCTCTTGGCGGCACTAATTATCTTTTGTTTTCAGAAAATAACGCGGACAAGCATAAGCAATTGTTTTGGAAAAGCGTTTTTTTACTCGCATAACCTCAAACTTGGAATACACTTGACATGCGAACATCACCTTCTCTGTGGCCGTGAAATATTTGGATTTTGCTCAGTAATGTCTCCTTTATGATGCACGTAGCTTTCCCTGGTCTAACCACGTTAATTTTTAGGGTAAATTGGTACCTGGTACTTGTCGTTTACTTCGGCTCGCTGGTATGACAGCGTTGATGTTGTGGCACTGCTATGGGCCCCCTTGTGATGAAACCTCTCGTAGATGGTCGTACAAAGCTGCCCTACACCCTGGAATGCTGATCTTCAGCTGGCTCGTTGGCGAAGGTCTCGGAAAAGCTCCCTCGTGGTTTTTCTAATTTTTAGTTTTGTTTAAATAAGCTTATTTATTATATAAAATACAATTTTAAAGAGGAGCACTAGTTTACAACATCAATCTAATTAATTTATTCATTTAATAGTCGAATGCAGGCTTTCACGGCCGTTGTCCATAATAGTAGGTTCTTCCGGGTTAATCCGTGGTTGTCGATTTGAACTTGCTGCTCATGCTGTCAGCTTCTTCAGAACTTTTCTAAAGACTGATGTTGGTTGCTCCTGGTTATATACCGAGGAGTCGTTACGGTTGGCTGTTCATGTAGATCTTGTATGTTATTCGGATTTGTCGTTTTTCCGCTTGTTTGCTCACGTGAAACTTGTTTATGGATGGATTGGTTTTGCAGAGCTACCTTCCATGTGTTACTAAGGCGATAGCTGTCTTCTCGATTGAAATTGTTTGGATTTTTAATAATTTCTAGGGATTCCCGAATAACACGAGGGAAGTATTTTTTAGTTCTGGCTAGTATGTTTACGGAGTCGTAATTTATTCTGTGGTCCCCTGGTCCTAATAAGTGTTCTGCGATGGCTGATTTTTGTATCTTTCCAAGTCGTGTGTGGCTCTGGTGTTCTTTTATTCGACATTGGATACTTCTTCCCGTTTGTCCGATGTAAGATTTGCCACAAGTACATTGGAGCTGGTAAACGCCTTCTGTCTGTAGTCTGGGCAAAGAATCTTTGTTGGAGGGGATCAATTGTTCGAGCTTTCTTATTGTACCATAGCGAACTCCAATGTTCTTTTTATCTAATACCTTTCTTATTCTGTCGGTTACTCCGGCGATGAAAGGAAGACAGGCGTAATTAGTAGGTTCTTCCAGTTTTATGGCTTTCTTGATGTCTCGTCGACTGTAGCCATTCCTGAGTATGGCTTCTTCCACATGACTCAATTCTTGTGGTTTACTGTCCTCGTCACAGATAGCGTTGGCCCGATGAATAAGAGCTTTGATCAAAGATCGCTTTTGTTGGGGATGGTGATGAGACAAAGCATGCAGATAGCGGTCAGTGTGAGTCTTCTTTCGAAATAGTGTGTGGCTTAATCTGTTGTTAGCACTTATTTCACTAACACGTCCAGGAAAGGTAGGCGTCCATTTTCTTCAGTTTCCATAGTGAATCTTATTTTGGCATGGTCGTCGTTTAAGTGTGCCAAGAAAGCTTCAAGAGCTGCTTTTCCATGGGGCCATATAACGAAACTGTCGTCGACGTAGCGGGACCAGCATTTAGGTTTAAGATGGCTGGAGTGAATAGCTTCATCTTCAAAGGCTTCCATAAATATGTTAGCAATGACTGGAGATAACGGGGATCCCATAGCGGCTCCTTCCTTTTTTTTTCTTTTTTTTTCTGAGCATTTTGTGGAAATATTGGCTGAGTTGAAAGTAATGGACCAGGACATGTTGGTCAGTTTCGATGTGGAATCCCTGTTCACCATTGTACCTAGTGTTGTGCCTTGGTCAATTGACCGGTCAATTTGACCACGGTCAAAAACTGTGTGGTCAAATTCACTGTCAAATGCTCTTTTAGCCTTAAAATTGCTTATATTAAATTACACTATCAATCAACGGTTTTGTTTTTTTTGTAGAAGGTCTTTATTATTGGCTGTAAGCCTGTAACTAATCAAACATTAACTGAAATTGCAAAAATGCAGGGGATTTACATATTTAGCGAGGGGATTCACACAGCGACCAATGTTTCTTGGGGAAGTACCGCTTTGTGCAAATTGTAAATTCAGCATTGGAGTCTTCAGTTTCAGTTGTGCTTTACTTACAGAACTATCAATACAATTGATTAAAAAAAGGTTAATTAAAAGAATTTAAATGGTCAAATGAGCGGTCAATTGGCTGGTCAATTGACCAGGCAATTGACCAAAAAGTTGTTGACCGGTCAAAGGCACAACACTAATTGTACCAGTAGAAGATTCAGTAAATCTTATACAACAATGCCTTGTTCCTCAAGGACTTCAAGAAGACATTCCAGAGTTAGTAAGAATGTGCCTCACGACAACGTACTTTCTTTGGGAATACTACAAGCAAAAGGAAGGAGCCGCTATGGGATCGCCGTTATTTCCAGTCATTGCTAACATATTTATGGAAGCCTTTGAAGATGAAGTTATTCAGTCCAGCCATCTCAAACCTAAATGCTGGTTCCGCTACGTTGACGACACTTTCGTTATATGGCCCCATGGAAAAGCAGCTCTTGAAGCTTTCTTGGCACACTTAAACGACGACCATGCCAAAATAAGATTCACTATGGAAACTGAAGAAAATGGACGCCTACCTTTCCTGAACGTGTTAGTGAAACGAACCACTAACAACAGATTAAGCCACACAGTATATCGAAAGAAGACTCACACTGACCGCTATCTGCATGCTTTGTCTCATCACCATCCCCAACAAAAGCGATCTTTGATCAAAGCTCTTATTCATCGGGCCAACGCTATCTGTGACGAGGACAGTAAACCACAAGAATTGAGTCATGTGGAAGAAGCCATACTCAGGAATGGCTACAGTCGACGAGACATCAAGAAAGCCATAAAACTGGAAGAACCTACTAATTACGCCTGTCTTCCTTTCATCGCCGGAGTAACCGACAGAATAAGAAAGGTATTAGATAAAAAGAACATTGGAGTTCGCTATGGTACAATAAGAAAGGTCGAACAATTGATCCCCTCCAACAAAGATTCTTTACCCAGACTACAGACAGAAGGCGTTTACCAGCTCCAATGTACTTGTGGCAAATCTTACATCGGACAAACGGGAAGAAGCATCCAATGTCGAATAAAAGAACACCAGAGCCACACACAATTTGGAAACATACAAAAATGAGCCATCGCAGAACACTTATTAGGACCAGGGGACCACAGAATAAATTACGACTCCGTAAACATACTAGCCAGAACTAAAAAATACTTCCCTCGTGTTATTCGGGAATCCCTAGAAATTATTAAGAGTCCAAACAATTTCAATCGAGAAGACGGGTATCGTCTTAGTAACACATGGAAGGTAGCTCTGCAAAACCAATCCATCTATAAACAAGTTTTACGTGAGCAACCAAGCGGAAAAACGTCAAATTCGAATAACATAGAAGATCTACATGAGCAGCCAACCGTAACGACTCCTCGGTATATAACCAGGAGCAACCAACATCAGTCTCTAGAAAAGTTCTGAAGAAGCTGACAGCATGAGCAGCGAAACGTCAAGTTCAAATCGACGACCATGGCATAACCCGGAAGAACCTACCATTAATTTATTCATTTGTTCTCTCGAAATCCGTTATAAACAATTGATAACTATAACTAAACAAAACGGATATTAACCAAAGTCAATTAGCCCTACAGTACTTTTTAACATAAAATTATTTACATTACACATTGCCTAAAACTAAAAATTCATGTCTGTTCATTTTTAATTATTAATGTCATATTGCGCCACTTGCACGTTTTATAATCACTTAAATTGTCTCACACGCGTGATTGCGTTGATTAGTTGTAAGAGTTCACTTCCTTTTCACATTTGTTTCATCTTCTCCTGTGTGCTTTTCCCGCTATTCTTGGTATTACAGCTTAATCTTACAATTGCTAATTCTTTTCTTATAAGCTGCTCTTTGCAACATTTGATAATATAATTCTGGCTTCATATACCTTATTTAAGATTGTTCATAAATGTTTCCTGCTTATTTATTTGAATTCTACGCTACAATACCATACACGTAGCAAACCTTTCTGTGACAAATCAATTCTATTGGTTCGGCTTTAATTCTGCACAAACCTATTTAATTAATTTTGAAATGTCGATTACCACCTGTGAACAACGAGCCTTGTCCCTGCGTTCCTTATTCAAAACCTTTCTTTTAATTAAATCATCTCTTTCTCATTGCAATTTACTGACTGATATTTAAGTTTATAGTCTCGCAGCTAAATAAAACACCCCTACTCCGTGCTTTGATTTAATTTTAACATTGTACTGCTATCGGAGCAGCCGTAGGGCCTAATACCACGGCATAATATGTACGATTGCCTTTATAGAAAACTAAGACAGTGAAAATATCAAGATATTATTTTTGAAAATTTTAGTTGCATAATTGTGCTTTGTTTTTTTTAATTGTTTCAGTATTACGAATTCTTTTTAGCGAGTAAGTCCATGTTCTTTTTAACACTGAACTCACATGCAACTGCTCTTATGCTTACCCCCAATCTGGTTCAAATGATGGCTTCCAGAGCTTCATTTAAAGGTGTCATCTTAACTTGACAGTTTTTCCAAATTTTAATCAATTACAGAGACATCCTATGGATATACAGGGTGTTTCATAATTCCTTTCCCTTGGGAAAGGTGGTTCAAATAGGTGTTAAACTGAACCCAAATATACAAACAGAACAGATGTACGTATGGCTTTTCAGTATCGAGATATTCCAGTTTTTAACAATTTAGCATTGTTGATAAAATCATGGTACAGTATGTCGATTAAATCACATTAAAATGTGCACGTGATTAACTGATAAGTTTCTTGTTATCCTAATTAAAAATTATTACAATATTTTTCAAAAATGTTATTAATTAATTTATTTAACAAAATAACAAACAGAACAGCAGAATTGTTACAATAAATGTTCAATTCTCTGATCGTGTACTTTCTGGGTATTTACTGGCATTTGATAAACTGTATTCTTCAGTAGCCCCACACAAAAAAATCTAAATCACAAGACTTTTACGACCTATCCAGCGAATTGGAAAATTTAAGTGTAACCATGAACTTTAGCTGCAAAAGGTGCATCATCTAACTGCAATCATAAATTTATCAATTCATTCAATGGTAAATTATCTATTGCTCTTCTAAATCCTCATTCAGGAATTGGAAAAAATTGTCACCTCAAATTATGTTTGGAAGCAAAATTGGTGCTAATTAATACCTGATTATTCAAAATACTCATCCAAACATTAATTGAAAATCTACATTGATGTCTTCCAGGATAGTATACGTGTGGGTTTTCAGCTGCTCTATGGTGGATGTTGTGAATAGTAACACATCCGTTTCTACCAAAACAAACACTCATACCTTCAGAGAATTTATAAAATAAAATTTGGATCAAGATCATTTTGGTTTATTAAGCACTGACAAAATTCCAACTTTCTTTGGTAATCCTCTGGTAGAAGAGCTTGCACTTTCGTGGAATGGTAAGGATGTAATCCTTCCTCAGTCAATATTCTAGAAACTTGACAATGATTTACCCCAAATTAGCTTTCAACTTCTCTAGTTCTGCAGCCTGGAATGTTGGTAACAAAATCCAAAATCGCTTCCTCCAACTCTACTGTTCTTGTCTACCTGCAGTTCTTACTGGAATTGGGCCACCAGTTGTTCGCTGTCTATTGTGCAAGTTTAAAAATGTTTTGTGAGTTGGATGCCTTTGACCAGAAATCTGTGCAGCGTAGACTCTTGCTGCAGCTCTAGCGTTCAAACCCTCGCGCCCAAAAATTATATGTATGTGAGCAACAATGGAACCCACGTGGTCTGCTCCGCGTTCTTAGACCTTGTCCATAACAAACAAAACACAGAACAATTACTTGAACTGCAATTTTTTGACTTCTGTCAAACTTATAAACTTCAAAATTTCTAGGTATACATTTTTGTATGTAGAATGAAAAGACTTGGGGAAGGAATTTTGAAACGGTGTATATCACTGGAATGGGAAAAATCCTTTGTCTTATGACGCCACAACTAACTGAGTTCCGTATAAAAAAATACAACTAGATTATATAACTCAAAATTTGAAACTTGTTTTAAAAAATTGACTACGTCACGTCAAAATAATGTATAAAGAACGTAAACAAATTACTTTTCTCTATTTTCATAAATAAGCGCGATATAGCCACAAAATAGAAAGGCAATTTTGGTTTTCACCATTAAACCTTTTTTGAAAAAAGGGACGGAATATGGAGATCCATTTTTTCATATCTCCTATAGTTGTTGAAATTACCAATCAAAACAGAGACTTACGCACCCTGTACAGAATAAGTACACGATTGCAAAGCTGCCACGGAGTTTTGTGACGTCCTGATTGTATGGTGACGTCAGCTGCCAGAAAGGGGACATTGGCAGGTACTTCTCTGTCACAGTATTTGTGGTAAAGTTCCATATGAGTATTCAAAAGCTAATACAGGTCAGCCTCGAGTTTAAAGTAACCTTATACTTGGCATGTGTGCAGTTTGAGCGACAAGTGTTCGCTTCAGGCTGGGTTGTGAAGATTTCACAAGCGTAAAGAAACTCGCTTCATAGACAAATAAATACGTGCGTGAATCGTGAGGCCGGGTTTTTATGCATCAAACCCCAACGGCGGATTTCGATGCAGTTTAAGGGTCACATATTAAAGACAGTTATTTCAGCGTCTTTTTTGAAATCGTTTAAAGAATGTATTTTAGATATAGTAATGAATCTATGATTATTCGATGAGTAAAAGCGAGTAGAAGCTATCTAATGCACGTAGATTATACATTCTTAAGTTAACGCTATTGTGTTTAGGAATGGCTGTTTATTATAAGGTTTAATCTTATTTTCTTTATTGTCTTACGTGTGTATATTTAGAAGGTTAATATATCTGTGTTTGTGTAAACAAATTAGCTTTTTTGAGCATATTGCTTGAAGTCAGTTTCAGCCTGAGAATACTACAAGTGCAGATCAGTTTCCTGTTTTTAGCAATTATTGACACTTCCTATCCACGAACTGAGGTAAATTAAGAGTTGAATGTGTACTGAGCTAGCTAGGTGAACAACAATGGCAAATTATTTATTGCCAATTGATTTCCGTATTCCTTGCTAGGTGGAAGGATTATGAGTCAGATATTTTTATTCTACTTTTTCGTCGTCTATCCGAATGTGAAGTTAAAATTTTTGAAACACACGGACGTGTTTTCTCCTTGTTCCTTGCGAGATACGAGGTTTGTTCATCAGGCATGCCTTTTCTACTTTTTCATCTTCTATCCGAATCTGATGTCGAAATTTAAAAATTCTAGAACTTGTTTTGCGTAGCGATTGGTACTGAACTATATTATTAGATAAAACCAGCTGATAGGCTTTACATTAGGCATAATAACAATAGCAATAGCACGGTTGCTATAAAAGTCTTAATTAGCTTGTTAATTACTAGTTGCTTCCAACCACTGTGATGTTGGCAAATTTGTGCTACATTGAAGTCAAACTCACAAAATACACCAAGTATAAAAATAACAAAATATACCTGCAACGCTTTTGTCAGTTTCAACATTCGACTCCTGTAAAATTTTCTCAAGTTGCTTCTATGTTAACGGCCTTTTATTGTTAAATGCCCTAGCTATGGTGGGTATTTCATCCATTTTATAGCTTACAAGATCACTAAACAACAAGACTGAGTGAGATGTTCACAATAGTTTGTAAGGTGGGGAAATTGCAACATGTCAGCGGGTGACTACTTGGCGATAAGCTAGCACACACAAAACTGTCGTGTCAAGTGGCAGCCGGCTACCACTACATCAAGCCACACAAAATCAAACTTGCCTAAAATACAAGTCATAAAATTTTCAGATGGTTTGATAATACATAAGTTATTAAAATGACGGTTTTGAGCAAGACTGCAAATTTTCAGTTTGGCTTTGTAGTGACTCTTGGATTACAGCCGGCTGTGCATCTGACAGTTATCGTATTAAATCATAATTGTTATGACGTTTAATTTATGATGAAGTTAAATTACCTCTGCTATGCAATGTGCCATATCACGATGTAGTGTAAACTATAATGTCACGTATTTGTTATCAGTACTAAAAAGTAAAATTAAACAAAGAGAAAATTCGTATTGAAAAGAAATTTAGAGTGAGAGGGCACTATGATCCGTACCTACTTAAGAGTCGCTGTAGCTATTATAGTTTACTAAGAGTTGGGCAAACAGCGTGATACATTTTGATTGGTTGGAACATTTCTTGCAAGACGTGTGATAAAAATGCTATTTTGTAATATGTTATGACCGATGGTTTCACACATGCAAATCTAAATTTTAACTAGGTTGGCGGTATATACCTTGTAATCGGTTCTGGAGATCCTAATAATGGCCAATGCTCTGAAAACTAGCCCATTTGAAGCAAGCTCTAGCAAAATTGGTTCTCATAACCTCTTTGTTCGACATATGTCAAATATCTAATTTGGATCAAAATTTTATGTCAAATCAAGCTGTTTGCCCAACTCTAGTAAACTATTAATTAGCTCCACTTTGTGTGCCCAACTTATATTGACTTTGACTCTACCACGTTGTAAGTCCTATGTTATGTTATAATTGACTTACAGTTTTACTTTAGTTTATTCTCAATCAATTCTTTTTAAAATTCAATTTTAATTAATTTATTTGCCCTATTTTTATTATGGATATTCAAAATTATTTACTGCTAGCCTCAGAAGAACACTTGACTGAAAATCAGGTCGGATTCTTTATAATCTAGACTGCTTTTATTCTGAAATTTGATGTTCTTATTTTATGTGACAACTCAATACATCTGTCAACTAACACCTCAAACTAGTTTTGAAAAATTAATTACAAATACTTTCTCGTTACATTTGTCATTCCACAATCTCAAAAGGTAAGTACTCCCTTAACTAAAATTAACTTACTTCACTCTTTATTTTCTTTCAGTTCTTATTTTAAATACCTGTATTCTGTTACCTGTTATTGTACTTAACACTCTAGTACGTTTAGAATACGTCGCCTATCTTAATTTCAAATTCGAATGGTATTTTCCTGCGCATCGCGTGTCTGGGACATTTGGCCGAGATAACCTCGATGTGCTTTTATCTCTTCTTTTTAGGGTACCATGGCCGTTTAACGGTCGTTGGTTAACATCATGTTTGCTACCATGTTGATAATAATAGTCTTGTTGGCCACTGCTCGGAACAGCTGTATTGTAGTTTTTCCGTACCATCTCCTTAAGTTTTTAAACCAGGAAGTTCTTCTTGCACCCGGTCCATGTTTACCTTCAATTTTTCCTTTTATAATTAAATGCAACAGCTCTATCCACTCAGCAGATTCTCAATAATCGCCGATACACCCACATCTCGAAGGCGTTTATTCTTTTTAATGTAGCTTCCGTGAGTGTCCATGCCTCCATTCCATAAAGCAATACTGGTAAGACAAAACAGCGAACCATTCTCATTCTTAGTTTTAATGGTAGATCGTGGCTGCATACATTTTTGAACTTGATAAAGGATGCCCTAGCTTTTTCTATTCGGACCTTTATTTCGACCGATGGGTCCCATTGGTCATTAATAATACTTCCGAGATAAAACAGTTTATTGGTTTTCACAAGCCTTGTACCATTGATGGTGATGCCATTGTTTGTAATGTTGGTTCGCTTACTTATAACCATATACTTTGTCTTATTTATGTTAATCTTCAAGCCAAAACCTTCACATGTATTGTTTATTTTTGTCATTAGGTTCTGTAGATCTTCTTCACTGCTGGTTAGTATGAGTGTATTGTCAGCGTACCTGATGTTGTTTCCTTCGTTTGAATCGACAAGTGCTTGACTGAATACCTCTTCCGAGTACAGATTAAAAATTAGAGGTGACAGAATACACCCCTGGCGAACTCATTTTTTAATACAGATTTCCTCTGATACTTCCTGTTCGACTCGTACCTTTGCTGATTGATGGCAGTACACTGTAGCTATGATACGTATATCCTTGTCCTATAGGCCAGTTGTTTTTAGTATATGTATCATTTTGTCATGGTATACTTTATCAAAGGCTTTTCAAAATCAATCGAACATAAATAGACATCATGGTTGACATCTCGACATCTCTGTATCAGCACTTGTGTGCTAAATAAGGCCTCTCTAGTTCCCAATCCATTTCGAAAGCCAAACTGGTTCTCGCTAATTTTTTCTTCTATTTTCCGATAGACTCTTTTATGTATCACCCTCAGGAATGCCTTCAATACGTGACCTGTCAAGCTAATAGATCTAAAGTTACTGCATTTCGTTGTTTTATTTTGTTTTGGTATCATAATAAATGTAGATTTGAGCCAATCGGTTGGTATGGTTCCAGTATCATATAGCTTATTGAAAAGATTTGTCAATGCCTTTATTTTGCTACTCACTTGGTCGGGTCCGGTTGCTTTTCCATCTTTTACTCGATGGATTGCGTCACTTACTTCTTCTTTACTGATCACTGGTCTCGTCATAGCATTTATTGGATTGTAGTAAGATCTGTTGTCCTCGCATAATTCTGAGATGTATTCTGTCCATCGTTTAAGTTGTTGTGTAGTATCTATTATTATATTACCGTTACGGTCTTCTAATTTACCTGTCGTTTGTGTTCTTTTAATACCGTTCACTTCTTTTAATTTTTTGTGTAAATGTTTTTTGTCGTATTGTTCTATTTCTGCGCATTCTTTAGTGTGCCAATTTGCTTTTGCTCTTCTTCTTTCTCTTCAGATTTCATTGTTGACCCTTCTATATTCTACGTCATTTTTATTTCTGTACTTCCGTCGTTCGTCCATAAGATTAAGAATATTTTCGATCATCCCATTCTGTTTCTTCTCATTTCTTTTTCCTATTAAGTTGTTACTTTGTGCATCCAATAGCGTATCTTTGTGTATTTGTTATTACTTTCACGTTTTCTTCTAGAAGGCCTGTTGTTTCACGTCTAATATTTTCATCATTCAGTTTCTCGTTATCTACTCGTGCTGTTCTGTTTTTATTTTTCTTAATTCTTTTTAAACGTAATCTTATTTTTCCAACTAATAGATTATGGTTTGTTGGTACATCTGCTCCTGGATACGTTTTTGCCGATAAAATAGCATACCTATATCTTCTCGTAATACATATAAAATCAATTTGATTTCGGACTATTTTATTTACTTTGTCTACCGGTGATTTCCAAGTATACAAGCGTCGTTCAGGTAGTTTGAACAGTGTATTGGCTATCACTAGTTGTTTTTCTATAGAAAAGGTTGCGAGTCTGTCGCCTCTTTCGTTTCTTATGCCTAGGCCGTAATCCCCCATAACTTCATCTTGTTTTCCTTTTCCAATCTTAGCGTTGAAGTCGCCTATTATTATAGTCATGTCATGCATTTTCGTTAGCTCTAGAATACTGTTTAGATTGTCGTAGAATTTTTCTATTTGATCATCGTCATAATCTCCGGTTGGAGCATACACCTGCACTAACTTTACATTTACAGTATTAGTTGGGAATTGTATCATTATTATCCTGTCTGAGTATTGAACTACCTGCTTTTATCTGGGGAAAGCCGATTGTCGGGCTTCGACGCGTTCTTCTTCGCTGGCAGCTTGAAACGAGCAGTTTAGTGGCGTAGCAATTCACGAGCCTCGGGGATGTTTTAATAGGGTTTTTGGTTGGTTTTATGTGTTGGTAATATGTAAGCCCTCACGTTTTCGTGGCTTTAAGTCCCCGACTATCTATTATTATCTCTAAAATGGCGACAAGTGACAACTAGCGTGTGTTTGCTGCTCCGTCAAAGTTATATTTTGAGGTGGTAAATTAAATTAAAGTTATTTAACGTACACATTAAAACACGTGCAAGTGCCTTTGTCTCGATCGGTGCAAATTTAAATCAACAAAATGCCTCTTATACGCTAAGATAAGGACGAATTGGTGAATTTGATTGACCAGAAACTAAGTGAAATGCTAAAAGGCGACGATTTTATAAAAAGTCTTGCAAATGCTGTGTCAGGTGCGATTCTTGATGCCATCTCTAAAAAACTGGAAGCGGTGGAAAGCAACGTTAATCAACTACAAGAATCCAATCAAAAACTATCTAAGGAAAATAAAGTCATTAAAGTGAATCTGGACAAATTAGAACAATATTTTAGAAGGTCGTGTGTGCGTATTTTTGGGGTAGAAGCCCCCAACGAGAATTTAGAAGAAACAATTGTAACGCTTCGCCCAGCGGGAACGCGTTGTTCTGAATTAAAATTAATTCGCGCGTTCTCCCCTAGCGATTTCTACGTTTCTTATCAAAGTTTGAATCTTTAGAACGCCCGACCAGCGATAAAAATACGTCATCGAAGAAGCGCAGGTCCCCGTTTGCGCCGTTCTCCCACTCAGAATGTCCGAAGTGGTTGCTAGGTTGTCCGAAGCACGAAGAGGGGGGTGTTTCTAGCTAAACCCGAACAATTCCTCCTCCTGAAAAACCAGCTCCTGGAGGCGACGATCTCTATTGAGAACCGCTTCGCTGGTTTACCCGGTCCATATTATAACCTGGATTCAGCCTAAATTTTTAGCCCAAGCTCCGTCGACAGATAGTTGTAACAATTTCCTGGAAGACGTGTTAGAGGCGATGACTTGTTCGCAAGGCCGTTTCATATGTCTATTTTGTAATAATTAAATCAGCCAAATAGCCTAAATATATCCGACCTGGTCGTATCAGATTACATATTATTGTGGCCCGGCACGTAGATAATTTTAGATGCCGATTAAATTCGCATTTAATTTTTGTTGGCTACAGAGATCTACTCACCGTTCAACCAAGTTCCTACAGCATCCCCGGAGGGCAAGCACCGTGGCGACGTTTTCCCAACGTCCGCTGTCAACTCGAAACTAAGCCCTAAGTGGAATCCACCGTCGACTTCTCGTTCTATAACATCCCGCACGAACACAACACCAACTGCACCGGGGAAATCTCCCGCACGACCCGGTGTTGTAAGTCATAAATCCTGACATAGCCGAATTAACCTATATTTACAGTTACACGTGCCTTTGACATTGTGACCGAGATTCATGCTTGAAAGTTGGCACCGCCGGGATCAACTTCGACGGACCGATTTCCTGACCAGTGGCGTCCCGTCGATTTTCCCAGGCTCGAACTGTAGGGCCACCAACGCACGGATGTATGACGGGTTGCAGTGACGCTAGGTGTTCGCAACAGGACGTCTCGTAAAACTACCAGTTCTATTGTATAATACATTTTACTATATTTGTAAATACATTACAATATAATTAAACTGTCTAAAATTATCCTGGTGTTTGTTTGCTGGTCTCAAAGTGTATATCTGTCTGAACCAAATCAACTCCGACTGGTGATTAATTAATTCATTAACCCTTATTAGCAGAAGGGCAGAATGTTACACAATGTTGCGGCCATTCAAACACATATCTGTTGATATAAATAGTTATATGATAGACAGGTGCCATCGTTTAGGTAAAGTGACGGATTTCGGAAGAGAGAAGCCACGTCCAATAATTGTTAAGTTGGTAACATACAAAATGAAATTTTCTGTCTTCAAAAACAAAACCAAATTAAAAGGGACGAATGTATTTAGGCATGAAGACCTAACAAAATATAGATATGAACTCTACAAAAAACATCTTAATATGTATGGTAAAAGAAGTACTTGGACACGGGATCGATATGTCAAGGATGGAACCGGCATTAAGAAATTTGAAGAACTGAACAACTAATGTTGCTGATAAAAGGTTATCACTAAACATTTGTGAATGCAGCACGCAGCGACGCAGCTGAAGATAATAATGTATGTAAACTTTGTTGATTTAAGCATTTCTAGTTTTTAGAAAGTGGTTTATGTTATGCATTATGCATTATGGGCAATCTCAAAATATGTAGTATTAACTTAGTTTTTAATTAAATTAGAATCTACTGTTTGCATTTGGGATTGATATTAATTATTTACTTTTTAAAAAATATTTATCTGGTTTCTTATTTTGAGAGGATACCAATTTCAATTCAATTTGTTTTTTTTTCAGGTACCGTAAATGGTGGTATTAAATAATTATAATCTTAATTTGTTCATATATGCTTACGTTTGATGTACATATATAAAATAGGTATATGGAACTTATCAAAAATTAAATCATTTTTGTCTATTGTATTGATTACCACAATTTAGATTTGTTTTGTTGCTCGTTTTGTAAATTAAGGCGGAGCAAGCGCTGTTAGAAAGAGCTTGTTTACCTATAAAATTGTTTGTGTGTGTTTATACATATTATAATAGCTATTTATGCAACAAGTGCTAAAAGTCGACGTTTATGCACGAAACATGAAAATTATGAAACGAAGCCGAAGGCTGAGTTTCATAACATGTCTCGTGCATAAACGACTTTTAGCACGCGTTGCATACAATATTTTATCTACGACCTTAATTTTACTGTTATTAATCCATAAATATCGATTTAACAAAGGTTTGCGTCTACGACACTTCTAATTTATGTAATAATAAACAGTAGGCCACGCCTCGCGGGCGATTGTTTGGAGGCCAGTACTGTCAAGGTCAGTTACAAAATGTAATTATTAATAGTCCACAACTGACTGTATTCATTACATAACGCTTTAATTATTTCAAAAACACTTTACCTCTAACGCAAGAAGCAACTAGAATAACTTTACAACTTCACTTGCAGTTCGAAATTGTAGTTTTATAACCTCACTTCACTTTATCTCACACTCGCGCTAAAAGTAAACAGCTGATTTCTTTAAACACGGTAAACTATAAAACGTCGCTTTTAGTAAAACAAGCTAGCGCTAAAAGGCCTACTTTTAGTAGTGGTCGTAGATAATAGCTATTTATGCAACAAGTGCTAAAAGTCGACGTTTATGCGCGAGACATGAAAATTATGAAACGAAGCCGAAGGCTGAGTTTCATAACATGTCTCGCGCATAAACGACTTTTAGCACGCGTTGCATACAATATTTTATCTACGACCTTAATTTTACCGTTATTAATCCATAAATATCGATTTAAGAAAGGTTCGCATCTGCGACACTTTTAATTTATGTCATAATGAACAGTAGGCCATGCGCGGCGGGCGATTGTTTGGCCACGCCCGTGCTGTCAAGGTGAGTTACGAAATGTAATTATTGATACTCCACATATGACTGTATTCATTACATAACGCTTCAATTATTTCAAAAACGCTTTACCTGTAACGCAAGAAGCAACTAGAATAGCTTTACAACTTCACTTGCAGTTCGAAATTGTAGTTTTGAACCTCGCTTCACTTTTAGCACATGTGCTAAAAGTAAACAGCTGATTTCTTTAAACACGGTAAACTATAAAACGTCACTTTTAGTGAAACAAGCTAGCGCTAAAAGGCCTACTTTTAGTAGTGGTCGTAGATAAACTTATTTCTGAATACTTTATATTTCGTTTATTATACTATATTGTTTAAACATTTTGCTATGATAGTTACACTTCTGAAGTGTGCATTTCTTAACGTACATTGCGTTCTAAGTAAAATTACCAATTTACGTGAGTTTATTTTGTTAAATCAATATGATATCTTGGCCTGCGCCGAAACTTGGTTAAATTCTGGTATCTCGGATGATGCAATACATATTGATGGCTATGCAATTATACGTAGAGACAGGCCGACGCTTGGAGGAGGTGTAGCTTTCTATATTAAAAATCATCTGTCATATACATTATTAGATTGTGATAATTGGCCACAGTGGCAATTTGTAATTCGTACATTGCTAGACTGTAATAGTGCGTTAGAAGTGTGTGATGGCACTTTTAAAAAACCGACGGAGGCTGATGGAGCAGCTGACGGTGCTGCTGCCACACAACTGGAGAAATGGCAGAAAGCAGATAGGTTTGCTAGAAAATTGTTCGTAACAACTGTTGAAGCAGCCCCTGCAATTTTTAATGAACTGCGAGGATGCGTCTGCAATGTGGTTAAAGCTGCACTCAATTTATGAACAGAAATCTGAAGAATCGCTGTCTTTACTACAGAAGCAGTTTTTCGATTTTCAATGGAATGGTGCCTGGTCTGTAGCGGAACATATATCTAAGTTGGAGCTATTAGTTAATAGGATGAAAAAGCTTGGTGGTACTTTACCGGAAAGTATGCTTCTAACGAGAGTATTGTCGGTTTACTTCAAGAGTTCAATCATTTCCACAGTGCGTGGGACTCCACAGATTCAACTAGGAAGACTCTGGAAAATCTGACAACCAGATTGTTGACAGAGAAACAGGGATTAACAAAACAGTGAAAATGAAAGTGATGAAGTTCACAAAGCAGTCGCCTTATTTTCAAAAGTGAAAGTGGGCGAGGGATCCAGGCAGAAAGGCAAACAATGGAAGAATAGCGGTTGTTATACCTGCGGCAAGAAGGATCACCGGCGCAAGGACTGCCCTGGCTGTTTTACATGCAAATCAAAACACCATTTGGCAAAGGACTGTCCGAAAAAGTCAACTGCATCTGGAAGAAATCCGGTGGCATTTATTGGGCATTCTGTTCGGCCTGGAAGTGAGAATGAATGGATAATCGATTCAGGTGCTTCTGAGCATATGACTAATCGGAAAGATTTGTTCAGCAGCTTCGACGATATTCATCAGTCATTGATGATCAACATCGGGAATGGCGAAAGGATTAACGCCCTAGGGAAGGGCACAATAAACATCGAGATGTCTGTCGACAACGAATGGCTACCTGGAGTCATGCATGATGTGCTATACATTCCGGGTTTGATGTGCAACCTGTTCTCAGTTAAAACAGTGGCGAAAAAGGGAATAAACTTTTTAATAAAGAACCGAGTTCGCGAATGTGTATTTGAGAAGGATCATGAAGTGGTTGCGACGGGATCAGAATTCGGAAATTTATATAAAATAAACTTAAGAGTGATTGTACCAGCAAAAGCGTGCTTAGCTAATAAAAGTGATCAGATACAGCTATGGCATGAGAGACTAGCACATCAGAATAAGAGACATGTGAAAAGTGTTCTAAAAGACATGCAAATAAGTGTCGAAGTGGACAACGAGTTTTGTGACGGCTGTGCATTCGGAAAAATGCATCGTCAAAGTTGCGGTCACCGTGTCAATCGCTCAGAAAAAGTGCGCGAACGAGTTCACTCTGATGTGTGCGGACCCATGCAGATCGAATCAATGGGAAGAAAACGGTATTTCGTTATTTTTAAGGACGACGTTAGTGGTTTTCAAACAGTTTACTTTTTACGCGAGAAAAGTGAAGTATACGACAAATTTAAAGAATTTTGTAACGAAGTTCAAATTCGTTTCGGCGAAAACATAAAGGAGCTTAACACGGACGGTGGAAAAGAATACGACAACAATCAAATGAGATCATTGACAGCAAACTTGGGAATTAAACGGGGTACGGACGTTTCGCCCCCGCCGTTTCGCCCCCGACCGTTTCGCCCCCGCCGTTTTGCCCCCAGCCGTTTCGCCCCCTAACCGTTTCGCCCCCGAACCGTTTCGCCCCCGAAGTTTTACCTCTAGCTTTAGCTAGTTTCAGCTGTTTCCAGTTGCACCACGAGGAGGTAGCTAGTAGAATTTCTGCAACCGTTTTATATTTTTTTATTATTTTATTTTGTGTGTTTTAATTTTAGATTTTTTTAAAAAATTTTATTGGTTTTTGTTTGTTGGTGTTTGTGTTTTAATTTTAGAGTTTTTTAGTAGATACATATAAAGAAAGAGACATCTTTTAACATCTATATTCCGACCTGCAACCGGAACAAATTCAAAATTCAAAGTTGTACGCAATCCCACGCACGTAATCAATAACTTGACTATTTTCGAAATCTTCAACGATGATTTTCACACGAGCTGATTTTGCGACATACTTTTTATTTCTTGGATTAAAAAATAAAAGAACGGTTGTAGAAATCCTACCAGCTATCTCCTTGTGGTGCAACTGGAAACAGCTAAAGCTAGAGGTAAAACTTCCGGGGCGAAACGGTTCGGGGGCGAAACGCTTAGGGGGCGAAACGGCTGGGGGCGAAACGGCGGGGGCGAAACGGTCGTGGGCGAAACGGCGGGAGCGAAACGTCCGTAAACCTCTTCGGTTTATTACATAGACGGCAGTGTTTACTGCTTCTGCCCATAAATACTTGGGTAACTGTCCCTTCGAGTGCAGCATTGATCTAGTAGCCGCTTCTACGATGGTCCTGTTTTCTCTCTCAGACGCTCCATTATGCTCCGGCGTATATGAGAGTGTCATCGCATGTTTAATTCGGTTTACGGTTTACGGTTTTCGCCCCCGCTACTAGATCAATGCTGCACTCGAAGGGACAGTTACCCAAGTATTTATGGGCAAAAGCAGTAAACACTGTCGTCTATGTAATAAACCGAACAGGCCCAACGAAAATTGCTGGTAAGACCCCGTAAGATTTATGGTTTAACAAAAAACTACAGGGTCTAGAAAATTTTAAAGTATTTGGAAGCGAATGCTTTGTGCATGTCCCCAAACAACTACGCCGAAAACTAGGTAAGAAGCGATTCGAGGATATTTTGTGGGATATCATGATGGTATGGGCGGTTATCCCATTTATGTACCCGACAAGCATGAAGTAATAATTAGTCGTGATGTAATTTTTAAGGACGAAATTAATTTTCAGTTTCAGATAAAGGTAAAGTAGTGCATGATGCATATCGTTAGATTGGTAATTACATTTTCTATCTAATGGCAAGATGGCCCTTAGTAGGTGCCATTTAAAAAAAGTGACTTTCTTAAAAAGCGAGTTTAACAAATTATATTCTTTTATTAAAGGTTTGTTATTGACCCTATTGATAAAATAGCTATTACTAAGAGTTGCTAGAGTCAATTAGAATAGATTTTTTCAAGTCAAGGTCTTCTATCGTAAAAAATTAAAATTAAAAAAATAATTTTTGTGTTTCAAATAATTGAAATTTGACAAGACTATTATATGTAATTTGACTCGTAGATTCAGAAAAACAAAATATACAGGGTGTTCTATTTAGAAAATCAAAATTAGTATCATTTCCGGTAAAACGGAAAGTCATCCATTTTGACTGTATCTATCGGCCAATCAGAAATGATGTCTAGTATCTTGGTATAAAATTTTATCCAAATCGATTTATAACTAAAGAAGATATAAGCATGGCCCTAGTCTCATTGTCACCCGGTATATATATATATATTTGTTATATACTAAATATTATTCATTCTTTTGATATACAAAAATAAAGACAATTATTATTATTGTTATTATCATTAAATGAAGCTTTTTCCTACGCCTTGGCGGATTTTGTTAGTGATTGCAATCACAAGCTGTTTTATGTGCCCAAAACCACCATCTGGGGTGAGTAGCTAGACGCGTTAGGGCTTCTGTCTTTGCGTATTCTATTCGGACCTCTTTCCCTTTTCACAGCAAGCAGTACCAGGCAGAATTAATGCCGGTTTTTAATTAGCCGTGCCAGCGGAATTTTTGGGCCTAGTCGCCGCGCTGAATTCGGCGCGCTGCTCATTTGTCCCGTGTCCCCGGCGACTTGCTGCAGGTCATGCGAGTCGACGGTGTTAGCCTTCATGGAGCTGTTCTTCCTGGTCGCCAGCACCTAATTAGGGCACTAGAAGGACCCGTATTGGGGGGTTTATTTGATCTCCGGGTTTTGGCACCTTAACCCCGCTGCCGCACCGCCGTTTTGCGCTGAAAAAACACCACCTACGGCCGCAGGAACTTCTCGGCCGAGAGCTCGAAAACCGCGTTCAGTTTTCTCCATAACTGAGCCCCAGGACCGTTTGCGGCTAAGTAGCTTGCTAAGCTGCTTTATTTTAACGTGTTGTAAATTTCTGTTTGTGTCAGAAAACTGTGAGTATATTAGCGCATGTATTAATTAGATTAGAGCGATCCTGCAACTTCGATTTATGCTATTTGTGTGTTAACGATTGTAAACTTGTACTGTGATATTTACACGAAATTAAATTATCTTTATTGCCAGTATACAGTGTGAGTTAGTTACGGTTGATTGCAGTTATTTGCAGCTATCTTTCAGAAAGTGTGATATAGCTTGGGTATTGAGTTTACAATTTCTCGTTAGATCACCGGGGTGCATTTGCCGTTATTTCAAAAATTGTTGGCGCTCTGGGCATTTAGTTAATTATTGTTCTACCGTTTCACTTCCGTTCTTAAGAACTACACGCCTCCAACGCGCTGAGCTGGCGGCCGGCATTTGCACCTAAGTGTACCTAATTTTTGTTTCCTTGGAAGATCGCCCAGAATTTAATTTAAAAAGGCCTAACAACTCTCCTCTACCAAACCCAATGCATCCAGCTCTGCAACTCACCACGTTACAAGAACTGCTCCACTCAAAGCCACGGTGAAGGCTTCAACCGACAACCAACTGCCAAGATGTCCAGAATCCGGATCCAAATCAACGCAGGAACCCACAAAAACAGCTCGCCTTTTTAAAACAACATTTGCACCTCCACCTCGGTATGCATCCAAATCGACCTCAGCTGTAGATTTGTATACTCTGATGCTCAACCAAATCACAAGTATGAAACCTGCTACAACCCGGCACCACGAACCTTGACCAGATGCAAGCCATAAGATGTCACTTGACAAGCCCCACAAATACGCTCACTCTGCTAATGATGTCGATGTAAACCACTTCCTTTGTAAACCATTCCTTGTTATCCAATTCAGTCGATACAATGTAATTTCACAATAAACTCAATTCAGCATTCACTTACTTTTATTTGCCTTTGTAGATTATAACTGTATTAGATTGATCTTCTCACCACATTCTAATCTTCATCCATCTAGTCTGCTAATCTTCGTCTTTTAACATTTTACTTTTTATTCTTTTTCAACACGCGCATTTTATTACCAATTTTAACCCTTGTATTTACCAAAATATATTTTAAAAGGGCTTATTTCTTAATTTCAAACGCTACAAATTGTATTACATAATTTTTTTTATCAAAATTTTTATTTTCATCAATAAACTATCTCCTTAGC
The DNA here is from genome assembly GCA_940337035.1 of Agriotes lineatus. Lineage (NCBI taxonomy): Eukaryota > Metazoa > Arthropoda > Insecta > Coleoptera > Elateridae > Agriotes > Agriotes lineatus. The sequence goes on along the minus strand of CALNHX010000184.1, from coordinate 304,941 downwards.
GATCTAGCTTTTTTTCACAGTTCAACACACTATTGAAGCTTTATTATGTCTAGTACCTACTATGTTAAATAGTATATTTCGAAAAAGTATTTGTTATTAACTTCCATTTTCATTTCAGATATTAAATTAAGTTAAAATTCTACTGTTCCCAATTAGCTTCATTTAATTAAATTATAAATTCTATTTCCTTTCTTTTCTAAATACATCTTAATAATTTTGATATCCATTTCACATCTAAATTCATCTTTGTAATGTATAATACTGTATTCTTTTAATCTTATTAATTTGATTTTTAAACCCTGTACCAATACCATAACATATTGCCCCAAATTTAAAATAATAAAATAATATAATTGTTAATTATTTTATTATTTCTAAAATTTTCTTTTAAACAACATTAACTTTCAAATTCTTATAACATAAACAAGCAGTAATAACTTCTAATTCTGTTAAACAGCTTAACAACAATTAACATTATTTATATTCAAATAAAAATATTAACAAATATCTATTTACAAGTAACAAAGTTCAAACCATTTTACTGCATTTTTATCGTATATGGATAGATCATTGTTATGTGAAGCCTTCCTTATTTTATTTTCTCTTTCATTTATTAATTCAAAGGTGTTACTATCATTAAATAATTTATGAATTTTATAAGGTCCTTCATATGCCCATAAAAGTTTAGCACATATTTTTTCTTTTTTCTACTCTAAGTTTTTTTACAATTACTAAGTCTCCTATTTTAAATTGCACACGTTTTAAGATTTTCCTATTTTGCTTCTCGATGTATCGAAAATGAATTTCCTTTAATCTTTTTCTTGTTCTTTCTAACAACTGTATTATTTCAATATTACGCTATTTCTTCCTCCAAGGTCTAGCTGGCATTACTTGTTGACATAAAGTAACTAGACTAGTCTCCGTTGTTGTTGTATTTGGAACATTATTAATAAAACTATTAACTTCAGGCAAACATTGTATCCACTTTAAACTGAAAAATCTCCCCATCAATACTGAAACTAGTATATTTTCTTGACTCTTCATACAATGGAATAAGCCAAAACGAATTTTTCAAATCTAACTTTGTAGAATGTTTTTATCCCATAATCTACTTAACAAACAATCAGTTGTTTGTGGAGATTCATATTGTGGCTTTTTTAATCTGATTAATTCTGCGTGCATCAAGACATAAACGAAATGAACCGTCACGTTTCTTAACCACTACTAATGGATTAATGAAATTGCTTTTAAAATATTCAATTACTCCATCCTTTACCATTTTCTGTATTTCATTTTTAACTTGCTGTTTTAGTGCAAAAGGAATTGGATATGACTTACTGTTAAAACTTTGTGATTCATCAACCTGCAATCTGTGAATGTACTTTTCTGCTTGACCTACTTTTTCATTAATAATCTCAATATTTCTGTTAATTATTTGTAATCTTCTGACCTTAAAATGTAGATTTTTCCTGCCTCATTTCAATTCATTCAACAATACCCCTCTGTCAGTATAATTATCTTTTAAATTCAATATTGTATTACTATTAATTATTATACCATCTTTCCATTCTACAGCGTCTCAAGTACTCTTGACTTATTTACATTATTTTCGGCATTATCAGCTCGGCAATAATACTTTTCTTGGCAGTCACTTTTGGGTTCTGTCTAAGATTTAATTAACCCCTTTAGATGAATGCACTTCTGCTCTCCATCTATTTTATTCCCAATTGTTGAATCACGTCGATCCCCAATACTATATCTACACTTAGAACATTTACTATAATTAATCTAACAACACTTTCCCATTTTTAATAATTATTTTGATATTTAACATTTTGTTGGTAGTTTAAATTGTTCTTTTAGTTGCAGATAACAAATCTATCTTGTTGACTTTGATTATGTTTTTACGTAAGACATTTAAATGTTTCCTCTTTTATTAAAGAAGCCATTGCACCACTATCTACTAAAGCTAAATATTCACAATTATTTAAATTGACTGTTATGAATGGTTAATTCGTTATGTTTCACATACAATTTTTCTTTCATTAACTGTATTTTCTAAAAACAAAATTAAAACGTTGAGTTACCGTGCTCTTTTGCTTTTTCCTCCTGATGAAGCCCCTTACGAAAGTGGGAGAAACGTTGAGTTCTTCGATCTCAATCATGACACGGTCCAATCCTGGAAGTCGTTTGTTATTTAATGACAATGGCCGTGAAAGCCTCCGAAATGACATAAATTATAACTGCCATAAATGCAAACCTTTGTTAAATCGGCATTTATGGATTAATAACAGTAAATTTAAGGCCGTAGAAAAAATATTGTCTGCAAACTGGTGCATAAACGTCCACTTTTAGCACTTGTTGCACAAATGGCTATTATGTGGCTCGGCTGTACTTATCTGCCCCGCAAGCTCATACATAAAGTATAACTTTTGCTCCTAATAACATAATATACTATTGTGTGACCTGAGAGGAAAATACACTTAAATAACGGATTTTGAATATTCTGTTGTAAAAGGTACTACAATTTTTTTAATAATAATGCACTAAGAAAAAAGAATGTTAATAGTTAAACGATTGTGTGCTTTGGCTACTACATATTAGTTTGGGGTTAAATATGTATGATTAATAACTAAATGCTAATTTTTAATGTTAACGCATCGTTATAGTACCAAAGATAGTTTTTCTTTAATATTAAAGCCACCACTATTTCACTATGTTTCTTAATATTGAATCGTCTAGCATTAATAGTAAAATATTTGTTTAAAGCCGAATAGTATACTTTTAAATTAGTTTGAATAGTAATGTAGTATATTTAATATTAAAATAATAAATAACAACATTTCTTAACATTAAACATATTTCTTCCCATTAAAACACATTTCTTAATAGTTACCAAATATTTTTAGACAGCAAAAAATTTAATATTTTGCCATTAAAACTCATATCGTAATAGTTAACTATTCGTCATTTATATAATCAGCAATGTCTTTGTTTCGGAACCTCAAACTAATTATTGTTTAGAAACTAACAAAGGTTCGTTGTGCCGTATAAAAAATAATAATTTCAACGACGATATTTAAACAGCAAGTGTTCAGACATCATATTTGACGAAAGCATTTTGGCGACTGTTAATCAAGAGAAATTTCTGTCAAACGACAAAAATAAAATTAGTTTGATTAACAGGTTGAGGAACGCTTTCGAACACCCAAGATTTTCGGTACAGCAGGCTGAGATGGTGCAGATTCTCTCATTGTAATACTGCGATCGAAATGTCTGATAAGGGAAGAACATCTGTTGTTGGCGAGGATGTTGATCTTCTAATTTTGGTAATTTCCCCAGCACCGGAAGAAAAGGATATATTTTTCATAAAGCCAGGAAGAGGAAGAGTGAAGAGAAATGTTTTTTCTTCTTCGAAATTCAAAGAAATCATGAACGTCTTAAAAACAATATTCTTCTCGGTCATGCCTTTAGTGGATGCGATACTACGTCAACGCTTTATCAGAAAGGCAAAGTAAAAACATCAAACTTTTGCTAAATGAAATTCAGTTGTCGACTGTACAATTGCAATTTTCAATAATCTAACTACATCTGCACAAGTCAGATAGACCGGTGAAACACTCTTTCTTTTCATAATATTGTATGACGCAAAAACAGTGTAGGACATTACACTAAACGAGTATCGATTTGTAATAACCTGGCTTTCTTAATTAATTCTTTAATTTTGAGCTATGAATGATTACCAATGTTAATAAACTTTTTTACTCTCGGATAGCCACAGATGCCAGGGTTCAGTCTGGTTAACTCAAATATACAATCAAGTACACATCAAACAAAGCGATTTATTTTGTACACCTATTTACATTTTAAAATAATAACTAAAATATTCCATGTATTTTCAAATAAAAGATTTGAATTTCCATGTATCACGGGCAGGCTGGCGCCTACTGGGTTAGGCAAGCCACGATACTTCTTCTCGTACTTTGTCGGCGGCAGGACGAAGGGATTCGTAGTTAGAAGAGCGTCCTCTACTCGGCTAAACTGGAAACGGAATCTAGGTTAAGTTTGTATACTTTTATCGGGGGCATGAAATAAAGTTATATTTGCTTTTATTTCGGGGGTGTTGAGATTGGACTTGATATAAGGCGTAATCCCATTACGTCGAAGCTATTCTACAGTGCCCACAAAACCTCGTGTGCTGCAAAAACCTGGTGTGACAAGTGAAAATACGGTAGAATTACATATCGTGTGTCAGCTAATAACTTTTAAGCCAAATTTGCGTTTAAAGCTGTTACTGAAATTCCAGGGGTGTCTAGGTGATAACTAGGGGTTTTCTAATTACGTTATTCAAGGTGTGTAAACCCTCCTTTAAGCTACATGAATTACTTTTAGCTTGAAGCTAACCTCACACAATTTTTGGTTTAGATTATGTACTATGAATTGCGGCACTGCAGAAAGCACGGGAAATCTTCAGGACAAGATTCCTCTAGGTAAGTGAAGCTTTGAATTTTTACGAGTACGTTAATTCCGGGAGTTTCGTTGCGGGCTCTTAACCTCGCAATTCTTGTTCAAGCTTATGCACGGACCTGGAGGGCCACGTTTTTAAAATGCTTTCTAAATGAATTACGTGAATGTTGTCGGGAAGCGGTTTCGAGGAGGTCTAAGACTCTTATCAGGCGTATATGTACAACGAACCACGTACGAGTTTTAGACCACACCGGTTTCGAGGAGTAAACGTATATAAATTCCAGACAGGCATATATAAACAATGATCCACGTCTGAATTTTAGATAAGATAACTCCTGAATAGGCTCGACGGAGATCAATAGGCACTGAAAATCAATGGGCCACTTTGATCTTTCGGGGATTTCTGGGAACGATTGGTTCTAGGACTAAAAGTCAAAAAATGTCCTTCGGACGGGACTAGGATTTGGGCCCTCAGGGGGGGCCCCAGGCAGGAAGCTGGTTCGGCTCGCTGGATGCAAGTCAAGTCCCTCTAACAACGTACGATACCTCTTATTTATACATTACCGTACGCCGTAATTTGTGCAGGATTTTAGGCAGGGATGCGCTGGAAGACGACGGCGCCGGCGGCTCGTAATTTCTGCGCACCTCGATTGTTTCTTCGTGCCTCGGCGATGTTTTCGGACAATTTGTGACGAAGTTTTGGCGGCGGTCAAATTCGAACGTATTCCAATACGTAAAAATACGATTTCGGCCGGCGCTAACGTCACAGATTTAGTCAGTTCAAAAAATCTTTGCAAAAAGGCAAAATTGGAACTCCTGCCGCATACAACAGAGGCTGCAGCTCAACACCCTTTTAGGGTGTTTTAGCAAATTCAAACATGGCTCGGTAATGAGAAGAATGCAGAAGAGTGGGGCTGGATTATGAATAGACTGACGATAAATTCGAAGGAAGTGATGACGGTGATAATATCGCAGAAAATGGCTCTGCTGATTTTCAGGATCTATAAACAGTAAGTATACTTCAGTAAACATTATTTCTGCCTTCTGCTGATCAATCTTCAGCTGAATAATACACACAGAGCTGGGCAAATTACTTTTAAAAAGTAATTAATTACTAATTACCAATTACCGCCCAATGCAGTAATTTAATTACCAGAGATTCAATTACTTAGTAATTGTAATTGTACATCAATTACTTTTTCAATTACTTTCAATAAAAATTATTGTCATATAATTATGTAGTTGTATTTAGTAGAGCTTTCTAGCAAGTTGCAACTATCATTAGTGTCATGTCGATTCGTAATCGTAATCTAAGAATGCTTAATGTTTATGTTTTGTTAACTATAGTAACCTACATACTCTTTCACTTTTGAAAGTTTTTTGATAATTAAATCTTGTAGCTACATACACCGTTCACCAAAACCAAATGTTTTTAGTTTGTTTTGATGTAAGATATAAGTAAATAAATAAATTCAAGGATAACAATTATACAGGGTATCCCAAAAAAATGGGACACCGAGTTGGCATAGATTTCTTAGGTTATAACAAACCAATTAAACGTAATATGCCTTAGTACAAAATCCCTTCAGTAAGAAGGTATAAGGACTTGAAAGTTCAAATTTATATATTTGTTTTATATTAGTTTCCACATAGGTTATCACTGAAGTTGAGCTTTTTATCACGATTGCGGATTTAGTTGACGAGGCCCGTTGGGCCAAAGCAAATAAACCACATGAGGGATAAAAAGGAACTTCCAGTGCCGAGGGGTACATTGTTTTTTAAATCGAGAAATCGCGAAATTACAACATTTTAACCAACTTTTGTAGGTTATGTTGACGTCGGTTGAGGTTTACCTATCGCCCAGCCGCATACAAAAGTCGTAAAACAATGGATTACTTCACTGCCCATTTCTCGTATTTTATTTGAAGATTTCGACGTTCTTCACTGCCAATTTAAAAAAAAATTAAAAAGAAGAAATGTCGAATTTAATTTTGGCTAGATTTTGTAATTATATTAGAAAAAATAGCACGATGAATATTTTATAAAAATAATTTTTCCATGTTCGTGAAAAATTAATCCACTCGCTTTGCATCGCTCGCTAGTATATTAAATGTTGAAAAACTCACACTTTTTTAACTTGTAGAACAATCTACTATTAAATACGCCTAACAGACTGAATGACGAAAATATGTAACTTACCTAAGTATACAGGGTGGAGCATTGGATTTTTTAATTGTTTGACAAATTTCTATTTAGATTTTGTAGAAGAACACTACGTGCTGATTCACTTGGCGCAACTTGAGCATTTTTTGTTGGCTCAGTTGGAAAGTATTTTTTTACCCCTATATACAAAAGTAACATTTTTTGTCGCCTGTTAAGGGTTTCCCGAAAATATACGTTTGATTCCCTGGTTTCTAATGGCAGTGGGAGGGAATATAATACATTGACTGCCGTTGCCATTAGAGACGGGAGGCAATGTGATTAATAATAAATCAACCTCCTGGTTTTCATATTTAAATATTTTTGAATGCAGCTGAATACAAGAGATAGTCTCATCATAAAATGTAAAAGTGTTGTATGTATAACTCTGGACTAAAACGTAATTTCCTCCCTTGCATGATTACAATTGATTAGGTACTGTTCTCGCTAACGCTAAAGAATTAAACTACATCCGCGGGAGGGAATGATACATTTTCCTCCCTAGTAATATAAATAGCTATAAAAAATGTGTTACGTAACTTTTGAAATTTTAAAACAAAATATCAATTTGGTCTTGATCAGGGACTGTTGAAAGTTGACAGGTGACTGATAAACCTTGTTAAAACCGCTGATTGAAATAAGAATTTGTATAGCAGATACAAAGACAAAAGACATTTGCTCAAGCACGTAACAATAAAGTCATTTTTACATTCAAGAGACCTTTATACCATGTTCAAAAGAAATTACATAAGAGTTGGCCATGGTAAATAAAACTAATGTCGACAGCAAGCTTTAGAGACAGCAGTTTTTAGAATTTTCAATCACGATATCAGCCTATAATATAAACTTATGACAGCAACAACAGTGATGACAGTTAATGAATTCTAAAGCTTGCTGTTGACATTACTTTTATATTCCATGGCCAACCCTTATGCATTGTTCTTTCAAAAAACTAAATGGAATTTTGTGTAAAATCATTAAGAAGCCAATATTTGAATGCCTTGTAATTAGTATGAGGGTTGAGGGTTTTGTATGTTTCGCCCGTCAACGCAGCACCCTGTATAACGTAAAGAAGTAATGTTGGATGAGGTGAGCGGCATTATAAGAAAGTCATGATTTTTATAAGACACTATTCCAAATTTGTAAGAATAATCGAAGCTAACATATTGCAGCAGTCCGTAAAAATGATGCACTATGTGCCAGTATACAAAGCAGCATATGAGCATTACAAGTCAAGAAAGCGACAAAGAATGGATAATATAAAAAATTTCAATCCAAGAATGCGGTAAACTTATACGGCGTTTTTAAATTGAATTAGTGCCATACTCCATACTGCATTTTTGAGTCAACCAGGCATGGAATTTTGCAATTATTAGGTACATTTTATTTATGTGTTTTACGCTGTGTAAATGTTGTTATCGGATTTTGGCAATTTAATTCAGTTCCTCACTCAAAAACTTAATTTTCTGGACTTAACGCCTGTTACACTTGCATGGCAGTATAACCCTATGTTAGAACATTGTTTAAAACAAGCAACTTGAAATGAATAAAAAATTATGTAAGTATTATGAACCAATATCGTCTAATGAAGCTATTTTAAATTATATTTTTACCGTAGGTATTGTAATCATAATGTACTTACCGCAAATATAGTTTTAGCGTCTTACACTTAGCGTCACTTACAATAAATATTAGTGTCACTATTGCAAGCTACAGATCACATCTACATACACGCACCAATGCTCGTGACACGTCGTACAAAATGTAAAAGTTGCTGTTATTCGACTCGTCAGAGGAAATAATAAATTAGGCTTATATTGGACGGGGAACACCCTATTGCGATTTGCTTAATATGTAACTTAAAAAGACATTACCTTATTTTTTGCGTTCTGGAGATTTGTTACCCAATCGAGGTCAGTAAGTCAGTAATTGAATAACTACTATTTATTTATTATTTATTTTTTTATTATTTAACACACAAACACATGGCCGACCAACAGGCAAAACGCCCAATAATAGATCGACCTAGAAAGTTACAATTTACAATGTTAAACAAGTAGTGATTAAATTGAAACAACAACAAAACAAAAAATTATTATTGTAAGCACACAATCACTTCAATTACAGTAGAGGGAAGTGGATGGTTCTGGAACCTCCCCCCACCATTTGACCTTGAGTTCAAGGAAAGGCCACGTTCAAGCCCAAGGTCACATGCAAGGCAAGGCCACGTGCAAGCCCAAGGTCACGTTCGAAGCGAGGCCATCAACAGTAACCTTGAAGACTGGGTATAACATGAGGTGTAGTTTTGTGTTCAGTAGTATATCGTGTGCTGTACTATCAAAAACAATGGATGAGGTACAAAAGGTTGGTGAAACTGTGAAGGGGTCAAAGAAAAAAGTGAAACTGTTATATCCAGTATTGTTAAACGCAACAAGTTATCCGTTAAATAAGTCAAGAAATAAATCTGTGAGTTTGGGTTTGACCTGTTTTGGATCGTTTGTGCCGGGAGTGCTAATTAGTGGGATTAACAACAATTTTATACTGCTAGACGAAGGAGAGTGGCAAGTCTTTCTTAAAAATGAAGATGTGATAAACAGACATTTTAACTATGAAGATGGAGATTTAAAACCGGTGGATATAAGTCCAGGCAAACGAATATATTTCCAAAAAATCGGAAATAAGAAAGTGATTGTGCTGCAGGAACTTAAGCGATCCCAAGTGTATCTCGGTATGCAATCAGTAGCAGAATTGTGGGGGTTGCTACAGCTGCTAAATTCTAAAGCTGAATTATTGAAAAGTCAGAATTTTGAACAATTTTACACTAGTGTAATAGACGCGGTTTCGAATTTACCCGGCGACTTTAAAAGAAGCATTGAGGATGCGTTACCGCCAATAAAATCCGAAAATGTATACTGCATGCATGAAATGCTAAAGTATGCTTTGGACGTCATTAGATATGATATTGTGTTTAAACAATACGCCCAACAACAGCAAACGTTGGAACAATAAGTGTTTATCATGTAGTTATAACGATGTAATAAAAAAATTAAAAATTTTAAAACGTTTATTATATATATTACAAACTAACTTACTAACTAACCTAACCTAGAAAGCTGTGGGTGGCCTCACATTTGCTGTAAAAAAGAACACTTAGTTTCTTCAAAGAAGCAAATCAAGTTATAATCACGTAGATCACCCAGAGCATGTCAAGCAAGTCGGGGTCCCTGTAGACCTTGTACCTACATCCCAGAAACCACCCCACCTCTAGCAGGGTGGCTTCCGGGATGTAGGTTGAGTTCTTCATTAAAGCAATGTCTTGCTAAAAAGAAATTTATTGTGAACCAGATTTATATATATATATTTTCTTACAGTGTCATATTTCTCGGCTATATGTGCCACCAGCTGCAGTTCTAAAATTATAAAAAGTTATTACATCAACTATTAAAAATTAACACAATATTACCGAACGCTGACATGGCAGCCCCAAGAATTATAGAGTTTAAAAATTCTTTTGTAAATTTCTTATATGTATACTGTTTAGAATACAAAAAAAAATAAGCGTCTTACCCATTCTGTTTAATCTGAAAAATATTTTAGAATTTAGAATAGCGAAGTAACAGTACAATGCAAAAAAATCCAATCAAATATCTTAATAATGATGATACGAGCATTTTATTTTGCTTAGAAACATTAGAAAAAATATTAGAAATGGTGTATATGGAAGTAGGCACAAAAGATGGGGATCAAATATCTTAATAAAGAAGGGAGATGTGAGCATTTACATTAGAAAAGTAAAAAAACTTTTTTCAGAACTTTTCCTATTACATTTTTCAAAGACATAGACATATAAAATAAAACATCTATACAAATATATCTTACCAATGGAGCAGATTGTTGCAGCTGAAGAAACTGTGATTTTGTCATGCAACAGCGGCTGGTTTATATACAAATCTCTCCTACCTACATCTCGACTTGGAGGTAAGGGTTGACAAATTATGCTGCAGATTCTAATTTTGCGTTTATCTCAGTTATTTTAAATAATAGAAATTTTTTTGCGACACCCTCATATTCCTCGTTAAAAAACGAACCGTTTGATACTAAATAGTAATACATTTGGCAGTTATTAGGAATGTATGCATAATTATAAAATATCCATCTGTTTACGTTTGCTACAGTATTAGAAAACCTAATAATGAAATAAACTAGAATTATAATTTTTTCAAGTTAAATAATATATAAATAAACCGACATGTAGAAATAGAGCGAAGTATTCGAATGATCATTTTTAATTATAAACAACAGTTTGTTTATCAGTCTAAGAATATGCAGCAAACCGGTGAAAGTTGTAGCAGTCTCGAATGAAAAATAATTACTCAGAGCTCTGTAAATGTAATTATGTCTTTATAAGCAAGTATTAAAAAACAAATTGTTGCAATTTCCCATAGATAGGTTGTCAATTAAAATCTAAATAAACGTCTCGAACGAAAAATAATTACTCAGAGGTCTTTATAAGCAAGTATTAAAAAACAAATTGTTACAATTTCCCATAGATTGGTTGTCAATTAAAATCTAAATAAACGTCTCGAACGAAAAATAATTACTCAGAGCTCTTTATAAGCAAGTATTAAAAAACAAATTGTTACAATTTCCCATAGATTGGTTGTCAATTAAAATCTAAATAAACGTCTCGAACGAAAAATAATTACTCAGAGCTCTTTATAAGCAAGTATTAAAAAACAAATTGTTACAATTTCCCATAGATTGGTTATCAATTAAAATCTAAATAAACTTAAATATTACTTAAACGTGATTTACCACATCTGAAATAATAAATACGTCTTTGTTGATAGAACAACTGCAAAAAATATAGGCCTGCTGATCAGGTGCAATAAGTGATAGATGCAAACTAATAAACAGCAAACTAATTTGTTGATGATTTTGAGATGCTTCAATAATTTCAAGATACCGCTGATTTGTCTAAAAATGGCAATTTTATGTCTTTAAATTTTCGGTTTTCCGAAAGAATGACAAATGCTGGCATAAAATTAGATGCGCTGTTAAAATGTAAGCAATCGTTCTGCATGCACGCATTTCCTTGAATATAAAGCGCCGCATTTAACGTTTTGCACGTTCCTTAGTGCAAGTGAATACTAATGAAAAATATTTTTTTAATTGACTGACACTGAAACGCACGCGTTATGTCTGCATATTAAGCAGTCTCTGAACCCAGTATCGTGTATGAATTTTAAACGCAAACTGCACGTATAAATACCTACATTTTAAATTGAATTACCAGTGCAGTGTCAGCGAATGTAAAGGTAGATATTTATTACTTATATGTAGGAGTTATAATTGATAATAGATTGAAATTTAAACAACATATTGAGTGTATTGTAATTAAAGCTGTGAAAAAGATAGGTTTGTTTGGTCGAATAAGTTCCAAAATTAATCATTAAGCAAAGGATTTAATTAATACGCTAGTTTTAATTATTAAAATTATTAATAATAAACTGTCATAATTATAAGACTAGATTTGTAAATGACTTTAGATCGCCCTTAACAGCAAAATCATGTTCTCAAAAAACTTATTCTATAATGGACTCAAATTATATAATGAAATGGCGAACGAAACTAAACAGACTGTTAATTTATATCAGTTTAAAAAGCTTTGTTCAATTTAAATATGTTTGTTAAATAACAATATATGGATAAACCGACATGTAGAAATAGAGCGAAGTATTCGAATGATCATTTTTAATTATAAACAACAGTTTGTTTATCAGTCTAAAAATATGCAGCAAACCGGTGAAAGTTGTAGCAGTCTCGAATGAAAAATAATTACTCAGAGCTCTGTAAATGTAATTATGTCTTTATAAGCAAGTATTAAAAAACAAATTGTTGCAATTTCCCATAGATAGGTTGTCAATTAAAATCTAAATAAACGTCTCGAACGAAAAATAATTACTCAGAGCTCTTTATAAGCAAGTATTAAAAAACAAATTGTTACAATTTCCCATAGATTGGTTGTCAATTAAAATCTAAATAAACGTCTCGAACGAAAAATAATTACTCAGAGCTCTTTATAAGCAAGTATTAAAACAAATTGTTACAATTTCCCATAGATTGGTTATCAATTAAAATCTAAATAAACTTAAATATTACTTAAACGTGATTTACCACATCTGAAATAATAAATACGTCTTTGTTGATAGAACAACTGCAAAAAATATAGGCTGTGTACGTTTTTCTATTCTCATAACCAGTAGGAAATTAATAGGTTGATAGATATTAAGGCAATTAAATGTATCACATTTTAATGAATGTTACTGTAAAATATAATATCACTCTCGTCTGTATTAACTTGCAAACTGTGTTTGAAAAATACTTTTTGTTGCCTTTGCACGCGCAGTCTGCAAAAATTTAGACATACAGCAAACGTAAAGGTATTTCAAGGCTAACTTCCTTTGTGTAAGCTAAGTTTCAAGAAAAGTGTAGGTTGCAACGACCTCAACTGGTTTGCGTGCGAAAGTCGTCCTTCCGCCCCACCAAGTTTACTATATATACACCTAGCTAAGGTGGGAGCAGTCATTATCTTGTGTTTGCAATGGCTAGCAACAGCGCTGTTTGTCAGTTTTGCGAGTGTTCGATTTTACCGAAAATTTTTTCAAAATTTAATAGGCTCAGTTTGAAAAAAACGGGTACAGTTAAACTTTGCGCCTGCACGGAACCAAGCGGTTCCGTACAGACGTCGCCGCAAACCGCCATTAAGGTTTTAAGTGACGTATTAATTGCTCCTAATTACGAAATTATTTCTCCAAGTAGTCAAGGTTCGAGCAAAATTTTAAAATCAGCTTTAAAGAAAGGTCAGAAAATAAAAAAAACCGGCAAAATTCAATTTGGCGAAGTATGTCAAGTGTATGAATGAGGAGACTGATGTTCCTGTGGCAAAAATCCAAAATATGCCGATGCAATCTGAGTCTCCTCATTTATCGCAAACGGATATGTTTATGGAAACGTTCGATTTTGATGACATTCAATTGGAAAAGGTGGCTTCGGGCGACGGTGCGGCGCAAGAGTTTAGAGCCCTTGTAGATGGTTTGGAGATCGACTCCGGCTCAAGTCGACCGACCAGTCGAATTTCGAAGCAGCCAACAATCCAACCTTCGGAAAATGCGACCGCAGCACCGTCTGTAATTGTGCAGTCTCCGGTTTCGGGTGGTGTAGCTGTTGTAGCCACTGGGAGTAACGTAGTCGACACTGTGGTGTCGATTACGTCTACCCCGCAGGAGGAAGACATGGATGACATTTCGCCATCCCAGCGTGCCGAACGTGAATACGTGTCTAATCGCAATGCAATAGATGCTAAAGCAGCCGATCTTCGCAGCGGTGAACATTATATAAGGTATATTAGATATTAGATATTAGATATTAGATATTATTTTTCTATCCATATATGTTATTTAACATTGAAGGTGTTCAGAACGTGCTTTTCCCAGTTTAATAGCTTATATTGTTATTAGCTCACTAGAAATTCGAGCCGCCAGCCTAGAAACGACGATGCACGATGAGTACCTAAAAAGCATAGCCGCTTTACCTAAGATCCGCCACGGCCACAGCGCAACTAACATGGACATCTTTAAGAATGCTGCGTTAGCACGGCTGGAGCTAATCCAAGATCTGTTAGCTGTGGAGAGCGCGATTCGTGCAAGACGTCAGGAGCTCGATAAAAAGGCTAAGTAACGAGTAGATAATCGTTTAACATATCATACACCCCTAACACAAATAACCTCCCCCCCCCTATCCTCTCCAGGGTGTCCAAAGCGAATCCTCCCCGTGGTGACACCTGGGTATTCCGTTCGAGGTTTAATTTGTTAATCAGTGTTTGTAAATAAAGGTGTTCATTTCGTTTGTGGATAGTAAGCCTCGAGCTGGGTAGCTAATCGCGCAATTAGCATATTAACCGATTGCGCGAGACTAATTTGCCAGTATGTTCAGGTGCACTGCTTGTGGAGAGTCCTTCACCAGAGCTGACAATTTGTTTCGCCATAGAAGAGATAGCTGTCGCCACGAGGTTGGCCACCCATCGACGAGTGGTAAGTGGAAACGTGTTGATTGCTGCTGATTATATCAATTGTGTGTTTCCTAAAGGTGACGCTATGGAGGCTTCGGTAGCAGCTGGTGAGGGACCATCGGCGAGTAAACGCCCAAGACTTAATGACTCCAGCGGTGGTGAGTGTGTCTCTATTGTAGTGTTTCATGTTTTCTAACGTTTGGTTTAACAGAACAGCTCCCCAGGACGCAATACTGCGACGTGTGTGATGAAAATGTTCCTCGGACTTGTTTCGTTGGACACCTGAGGAGCAATCGTCACACGAGGCGGTGTGATGTCGTCCATCTGGGGAAAGGAGTGGTGGCCCTTCCAACCGCCTTCAAGTCCCGTGTTGCCAGCTACAGGGTGTCCACGGAAAATTATCATATAAGTGTTGTAGAATATATGACCGAACTGAAAGACAAAATTATAGGTCTTATAGAAGGGCAACTGACCAAATTAAACAGTATAAAATTCAATTTCGAACTTTTCGGGTATTTTATTTTGGAGACTCAAGATGTACAAGACGTCAAAAGTTTTAATACGACCAACGAGGTGGTCACTCGCGGTACAGACTTGAACGAATTATATGATAATTTAACGGGGATATTGGACCAGAAGGTGTCCGAATTTGAGGAACGCGATTCAGGTGTGTATTACAACTGTAATTCTTGTTAATGTTACTAACCGCAAAATGTTTACAGGGTGGATCTTGAAGCAGTTGCTGTACCTAGAATTAAATATAAATAAATTCAATCCGTTTCGGGCGTCTTCGTATATCCCGCTCCCGAAGCAGATTCAGTCCAAGAAAGCGATCATGAACGTCCAAAACGTCGATGACGAGCGTTGTTTCGGGTGGGCGGTAACCTCGGCCATCTGCGAACCAGATGGACCGTCTAATCGAACGAGTTCGTATCGAGATTGCGGCGAGTTTTTAAATTTTAAGGACATTGAATTCCCTGTTAGATTGCGCGATATTTCTAAATTTGAAAAAAATAACCCTCAACTTTCTATAAATGTATACGCTTTGGAAAAGACTTTTCAAAACGATATTACCATATATGAAGTTGTGGGACCTCTGTACTATTCGCCACGTATAAAAAACGGACATATAAATTTGCTGCTTCTAACAGATGGCGAAGGTAATAACCACTACTGTTGGATCACCAATTTGTCTAGGTTAGTTTCGCGGCAAATAACGGCTAGGGAAAATGCAAAACATTTTTGTAATGGTTGTCTAAATTACTTTCGCACCGATGCCCATCTGGAGAACCATAAGCTTTTTGACTGTAATCATGTGTGCACAAAGTTGCCTACGACAGAGCCGATCACGGATAAGTGTGGGGAGGTGAGGCCCCAGAACATTCTTAAATTTGATAATTATCATAAGCAATTGAAACTGCCCTATGTGTGCTACGCAGATTTCGAGGCCGTTTTATCACCTGTCGATGGTGGGGATCAGGAGCCGGATCGCGAAAGACCATATACGATCAAAACGTGCGAGCACAAACCGTATTCTTTCGCGTATTATTTGAAATGTTCTTTTGATGATACTCTATCCAAATTCGAAATTTATAGGGGCGAGGATGCTGTGGACTTGTTTGTTGAGCGTCTAGACAGAGACGTTCGCGCCTTATATTCCAACAGTTTAAAGCATGTTGTACCCCTCAAGCCTCTGGCTCCGCAAGAAATTCAAAATTTTAAGGATGCTGCTTCATGTCATATTTGCAATCGTCCTTTTGGAGAGGGGGACGTAAAGGTTCGCGATCACGACCATTTGACCGGAGAATATCGGGGAGCTGCCCATTCCAATTGCAATCTGAATTATAAACTTCCAAATTTTATTCCCGTATTTTTTCACAATTTAAATTACGATTCCCACCTTTTTGTCAAACAGTTAGCTCAAAATAACGAGGAGCTTGATGTCATTCCGGAAAATAAGGAAAAATATATTTCATTTGGTAAACGTCTTTGGGTAGATGAAGTCGTTGTTGACGGAAAACGAAAAAACGTTTATATGCAAATTCGATTTTTAGATAGTTACAGATTTTTAAGTGCTTCTTTAGCATCGCTGGCCGCCACATTATCAGATGATCAGTGTGTTGAAATTCATAAGCAATTCGGACATGACATCAAATTCGAACTGATGAGACAGAAAGGTGTGTTTCCCTATTCGTATCTGGATTCATTTACAAAATTAGACGATCATTTAACCGAGACGCATATTACTGAGGTCGATTACGAACGCGCCGTTAAGGTCTGGAAAACTTTCGAATGTCAAACGTTGGGCGACTATTCCGATGTTTACCTCAAATGTGACGTGTTTATATTGGCAGACGTTTTCGAAAACTTTCGAAATTTTTATTTAAATCAATATAATTTAGATCCGGCGCAGTACTTCACCGCCCCCGGTTTAAGTTGGGACGCCATGTTAAAATATACGGGGGTTGAGTTGGAGCTGTTGACGGATATGGATATGTTTCACTTTTTTAGAAAGGGTATTCGTGGAGGAGTCAGTACTTGCGTCGGGCGAAAGGCTATTGCCAACAATAAATTTGCGGGTAACTATGACGCTTTCAAACCCACTTCTTTTATTGCTTATTTGGATGCAACGAATTTGTATGCTCATAGTATGAGGCAGTTTCTACCGCAAGGTGGTTTTGTTTGGTTGACTGACGACGAAATTGATAGTTTTGAAGTATTTAAAATTGTGGACGACTCAGATACTGGGTACGTGTTGGAAGTTGACTTGCGGTACCCCGAATATTTACATGACGATCACAATGACTTTCCCTTTTGCCCCGAGCTATTGGTGCCTCCACAGGGAAAATTTAAAAATGCAAAATTAATTCCAAATTTGTATGACAAACACAATTATATTATTCACTACAGAAATTTGAGGCAATGCTTAGAGGCTGGTTTGATTTTGGTTAAAACACATAAAATACTTAAGTTTAGACAATCTCCTTGGCTCAGATCCTACATCGATTTAAACACAAAATTACGTAACAAGTCTGACAATGAATTTCATCGAAATTCATTCAAACTAGCTAACAATAGCGTCTTTGGTAAAACCATGGAAAACGTGGACAAAAGGGTTCTTGTAAAGTTAATTAGTCATTGGGAGAAAATTGGTAATAGAATGGGGGCAGAAGCTTTGATATCGAAACCTAACTTTAAAGATAGAATTCGGTTTGGGGAAAATTTAATAGCAGTGGAAATGAACAGAACATCGGTTTTATATAACAAACCCATTTATGTTGGTTTCTCAGTTTTAGATCTTTCGAAAACGGTAATGTACGATTTTTATTACAAATTTTTGAAGCATAAATACGGCCGTAATGTGTCTCTACTCTATTCGGACACGGACTCATTCATCCTGGAAATTTTTACTGAAAATTTTTACGTCGACATGCAAGAGCACCTTGATCTCTTTGATACATCAAATTACAAGAATGGTCTGCACGGAATTTCGAGAACCAAGTCCGTTGTTGGCAAATTTAAGGATGAGTACGCGGGGGTGGCTGTGTGTAGCTATTACGGGGTCGGCGCAAAAACATACTGTGTAAACGCTGTTGGTAAAGAAGACAAAAAGGCGAAGGGAGTTAGAAAGAGTGCTGCTCGGAATAACCTCACCACCGAAATTTATAAATCTGTAGTCGAAAACAAGAGGGAAGTTGTATTTTGTCAGATGTATGTGTTTCGTTCCCGTTTACACACTATGTACACCGAATTAATGAATAAGGTTGCGCTTTCTTCGCGAGATGATAAACGCTTCCTTATTCCTAATACTACCAAAACCTTAGCGTGGGGTCACCGTGATATAGATGTTTACAGTCGTCTAGACAACTTGCTGCGCATTGCCGAAACCATGACGTAGCAATATGTTCGCGGAACAGTATTCGTTATTACTTAACAGCAGAGGTCCTACACGGCTTTCTTGTACTTTGTAGGTTTAGTTATTGTATATAGCAATTATAGTATAGGTTAAGAACACTAGCTTGTATGATATAGGTAGTAAGTTAAATTTTAAGAAAAATCTGATTGTTTGGGTCCGCATTACCAAGTATATTTGTTATTTAACACTGTAGTCACTCATGTTTAGCATTTACAATAATAAATTACTGTAAAACATAAAAAGTTTTTATTTAAAGAAAATAAATGGTAGTAAAACAAAAAAAGTGTTTTATTGAAAGAGTTCTATAGAATCATAATAAGTTATACAACATTGTTTTTGGATATCCAGGAATTGTGACGATTATCGAATCCCAACCACTTTACGTAAAGCTGATTACCCTTCTTCTTCAACACCTTTTCTACCAGGTATACGTCCGAGTGTTTGGTTTTCTGTAATTCGTGCTCGTAAAATCCACCTTTGATTTCTTGCCCTTCCTGATCGGTGAGTCTGTAGGTGGTAGGATTTGTAAGTCGCACTGTGGCTATTTTGAATATTTCGTTGCTCCAGCTAGGTGTGTAGCTCTTGCTAAATATCGAACGATATTTACTAATGCGTACAGAATCTCCTTTATGAAACTTTTGAGGTGTCGGATCTACAGTTTTTGTGTGGCTGTACACGGTGTGTAACAGACGTTTGGCATTTTTAAGATTAACTTCAGCCGGCTTCATACCTGTTGTGCTATGCCTGGTTGTGTTATATTTGCTTAAAAGTTGGGGCAGAATGTCCAACCATTTGTAGGACCCTTGCAAACTAAACTGCTTCCACATCATGTTCTTAAGGGTGCGGTTACATCTTTCTATGATGCTGCTTTTCATAGTTGAATACGTGCTGTAATGATTTATCTTGTAACGTCGCATCAATGCTTGAAAATCGCTGTTATAAAATTCTTTTCCCAAATCGGTTTGTACGTTTTTTGGAGATACCTTCATATTAGCAAGAACTTTTCGCATAGCTGCCGCTACATCTTTTCCCGTTTTCCGTTTTACCGGGAGAGCCCACAAGTATTTAGAAAACGCATTAATAACAGCTAAAATGTATCGATAACCTTTATTGCTTCGTGCATATGGTTGCATCTCCACCAAATCCGCTTGTAGTAAATCATGCAATCCTTTGAGAATCACCCGTCGTCTCTTGAAATTTCTTCGCGCTGGTTTGTGAAGTTCTGCAACTAGATCCTCCTTAGGACTCATTGCCGAATGTTGCTGTATCGACTGCTATGGGACATTTAAGCAGCAGTTGCACGTATAACTTAGCGTTTATGGATTCGAATTTCAGTTTATCTCCTCGCCGCAATGTCTTACCGACAAGCGTGTCGTGTTTGATGCCGTTGATGTGTGATACTACCAAAGGTCCGTTGACTTGAACACTTATGATCTCACCGATCGTTAACGGAAAAATGTACTCATTATTACCGAAAATTTTGGAATATCCGCTTTCATCATAACCACGCCCCACTAGCAGCAGTGGTACCTCTATATGGAGTCGGTTTACATTTTCAACTTTCATAAAGATATGTTTGCGATGAGAACCGTAGCGCGCGCTATGGTAGTGGCGTCCAAATTTGTCTATGGGCATTACTCTATCGTCTAACACCTTCTGATCGTAATTCAATAGGTCCTCTGCTTTTTGTACTCGTCTTAGTGAATTATTTTTGCATCTCGTAGAACTTGGGTGATGCTTACGATTTCGTTGGAATGGCCGGTGTGCCCCGCTACCTGAGAGGCTAGTAATATGCGCAGACGATCCACTAATGAATTTGGATCTTTCCAAGGAACAAATTCCACTTTTTTATTGGTTACTGTTAATAACCCCCTACCGGTACGCTGCACCCTCGATGCGGCTCTGGTAGGTTGTCTAATGCCGGACGATGTAGCCAGGGGGCGTACTACTTTCATATATTTTGCGCCGGCGTTGCCGCTTATCCCTTGGGTTGGATCGTAGTTCTTACGATTTGCGGCGGATCGGTTCACTATGTCATAGTAATTTTCACGGTCTTTGGTTGTATAAGTTATCGGTTTCTTTAAGAACATTAATTCGTAAAAGCCGGGGGTGCCTTTGTATACTATTCTATTTCCGTGATCTGTAATAACCATGTCCTGACCCTCAAAAGTAAGCTGTTTATTCCCAATTGCAAACTTATCAGTGTCTATGTCCCATCGAACTCCATAGTGGAGATCGTACTTGCTCTCTGTATCTCGTATCATTCCCTCGATATATTTTCTAGCTAACCCTGAGAACTGTTCCAGGTATTCCCCTAGAACTTCCGGTTCCATCATTTGTCGCACGGTTTCCCGAGCCTCTGCTACTGAACTTTCAATTGCCGCTTCTTCGTCTTGAACTTCTATCTGTTGCTCCTCATCTGGTAAACTCTCATACAATACTTCTCTGTCAAGAAATCTAGGTGTGGATGTTACCAACGCTGAGGTCGATGGTCCGGGAATGGCAATGTCGGGGGTTGACGCTCGTACGGGGGTTTTGCCATTTCTCGGACGGGGTAGGATAGATGGTGTGGACACTCGTCGTTTGATGGTTCTCAGCATAGGTCCTACTTCTTGCTGTATTGTTTGACCTCCTTCTTGCTTAATGGATGTTAGCAATTCCGTGAGTGGTTGGGAAATTGGTTTAAATTGCTCCGCAAGAGCCGTCTGCGATTCGGCGATATCTGCTTTTAAAGTTTCATATTTCCGCCTCACAGCCTTTCTAGCTTTAATAAGATCGCTTACTAACCGTTTGTCCATGTTGCTATTACTGTCGTTGTTCGTAGACTAATAATTTGTACAACAGTGGTCCATGCCTATATAGTGAAATAACTGTCAAACCCTTTTCTATAACGACCGGCGTTGATTTCGCTTTCTTTGTCGATAACTAAAAATCCATGATCTTTGATCCAACAGTGGGAACATAAGTTTTTAAACTTTTCGAATGACATGTCTGTGTTTACATGATCATCGTAAATGTGTTTAAGATTGGTGTGGTCTTGCCGGAATACGATTATGATATTCGCATTATCTCGTACCAGTTGTTTCGGGATTGATGAGTAAGTCTGACAGAGGTAAAAACAATCTTTATTTCGATGACGTCCGAAACTAAAATAATCTCCAATTATGCTTTGAGTGTCGCATGCCACATCATCAAACACAATAACAGAATTTTCTTTCGCCTCGTGTGGTTTGATAACCTCACACCCCTCGCTGAATTCGTAGAATCCGATTTCTTTTAGTGACTTCAGAAGTATCTTCAGAAATTTGTATTTAGGTTGGTCAAGGGTTTTGGAATACAAATACAAGTTGTGAAACCGCACCCCATTGCGGTGCACCAAAAGACTGATCATCGCATTGGTTTTCCCAGAGCCGGAAGGACCAATGATCAAACCCCTTTTACATCCTATACCCAGTAAAGTGCCGTGTCGTCTGAACCTCTGTGACATGGAATTTACTGTATGATTTACTACCGGCAGCGAACATTTTTGTTTCACAAGTTTGACGTTCTTCATCGTTTTCGGACGGGGGCGAACTAGCTTCTAACCGCGCTGTGCTAAGTATATATCTACCCCTTTGAGCTTCACATCGTCAGTCGCTCTTCGACGAGCGTTTCTTTAAGATGAGTTATACTAGACGTAAAACTCGTAGTCGTCGTCGAATCGTAAGACGGAAAGGTCGCGGTTTGTTGAACACCCTTATTGACAAGTTGCCTTTCGAATTACATATACCAGGTTACAAGTTTTGCGGACCTGGCACTCGTTTAAACAAACGACTTTCTCGAGGTGATCGAGGAAGAAACCCTCTGGACGAGGCTTGCAAGCAACACGACATCGCATACTCACAATCCAACAATCTTTCGACACGTCACGCGGCGGATAAAGTTCTTGCACAGAAAGCTTGGGAACGCGTTAAAGCAAAAGACTCTACTCTTAGAGAAAGAGCGGCAGCTCTTGCTGTTACAGGGATTATGAAAGGGAAAACCAAACTCGGCATGGGAGTCTCCCGGAAACGGAAGCGTACAGAACCCATTGCTGCTATGGAAACACCCCGGAAACGAAGACGTACACTACCTATTGCCGCGCAAAAATTTGGTACGGGGGTATCTAGAAAACGGAAGCGTACACAACCCACTGTTGGTGTGAGAGTCTCCCGGAAACGAAAGCGTGCACTACCTATGGCCGGTATTGCGCAAAAATTTGGTATTTGGGTATCTAGAAAACGGAAGCGTACAAGGTGTAGTAAGCGTAAACGTATTGGAGGCGCGGTCGTTTTTAAATCGCAAAGGAAACGCCGAATTCGTTCTAGAGTAGTACCTGTTCCCAAGAGAGGAGGTATATTGCCGCTTGTACCCATACTTGCTGCATTAGGAGCATTGGGGTCTCTCGGAGGCGGTGCTGCAGCAGTCGCTAAAGCGGTTGGCGACTCAAAGGCTTCTAAAAAGGATCTCCAGGAAAAAGAGCGACATAACAAAGCTATGGAATCCATTGCTCGAGGAAAAGGGCTATATCTACGACCGTATCAGTCAAAAAACTACCGTTGAAGCTACCACGCCGAGCGTTGACGAACATCGATATTGCACAGTACGTTAAACGCTTAGAAATTCCCCATTTTAGGGGGATATTTATGCGAGATGCCCTACCTGACAAAATTCGTCAACGAGAATGTGGTGTTACTAACTTAGACGATGATGTTGGACCTGGCACACATTGGACAGCCTACGTTAAAGCTGATCGATTTGTTCTGTATTTCGATAGCATAGGTCGCTTACAACCTCCTCCCGAATTAGTAAACTACTTTCTCAGCGATGGTAGCAACAACACAATTATGTACAACTCTAATAGATATCAAAAACTCGCATCATACACATGTGGACATTTGTGTCTCAAATTCTTATATAACTTTGCGAAACCGCTTTTGTCGTCAGTTTAAGTGCCGCGCTTCATCATGTCCAGTATATTCACTCTTACGGGAAATTCATCTGTTCTTACTGCAAATTTTGACCCTCCCATTTTCTTAGACGATGGTAGCGAATACGTCTTGGGATTGTTAAGTTTCGAAACCTACTATACTATTCCAAACGTTAGACCTCCCAACAATGAATTTCATCTTGTTGGAGAACCTCCTATTATTATACCGGAGGGAGCATATGAAATTACCGACATTGCTGAATTTTTACATAACCAACTCGATTCTGATGTGGGTATTAAACAGGTACTGCTACGTGGAAACAACAGCACCTTAAAAACCGAAATAAAGTCCACCGTTCCAATCGACTTTCAAAGCGACAATACTATCCGGGACATGTTAGGCTTTGAGAAAAAAGTTTATGCTGCAGATAGGTGGCACACAGCTGAACATGTTACGAAAATTTTGAACATCAACTCGATTCTTATTCATTGCAACATCTCCGTTGGTTCATATAAAAATGGTAAGCCCGGCCATATCATTCACCAATTCTTCCCCATAGTACCACCCGGGTACAAAATAGTGGAAACCCCTAACCCTGTCATCTATCTACCGATCAGCACGAAACAGATCACTAACTTAACTATTAAAATACTAGACCAATCGGATAATCCTGTCAGTTTTAGTAAGGAGACCGTTGCGGTAACATTACATTTAAAGAAACTGTAATGGGTTTTCGATTCACCACTCCGTACCACCCCTGCTTTACTTCCTATAAGAATCGTCGCCCACACCCTAGTAAGATCAGTACGGCTTCGTCCACCACGCAGCTAACTAAAGCAAACAGAAACTTCTTGCGGTCCTTAGGCTTTATAATAGTGTAATGAGTATTTTAAATATTGGAGAGCGAGTCCTCGTCGACACTTCTATCATTAGCAATCAATTGCACACACATCAACCGTATACAAACCGTTTTGACTATAACGATAAAATTCGAATTCCAATTCCCGAAGATATGTCAACTCTTCCCGGCCTGAGCTATCTGTACCTAGAGGGAAAGTTGCGGAAGGAAAACGGTGAAGTTACAACGGCTAAATTCCTTAACAATGGTTTGGCTCACTTATTTAGCGAAATCCGATACGAAATCAATGGCGTCGTTGTCGACTCTGTTACCAAACCTGGTATTACGTCTACTCTTAAGGGATATGTGTCCTACAGTTCCGCTGACGTTAAAAAGCTTCAAAATGCAGGTTGGTTTGCCGGCGGCGATCCTCCCATTACCGATCAGGAAGGTAACTTTAGTGCCTGCATACCGTTGAGAATGCTGTTAGGATTCGCCGAAGATTATGGTAAAGTAATACTTAACATCCGACAAGAACTCGTATTAATTCGCAGCAATACCGATGCCGACGCCGTATTCAGTGCTACCGTAGGGGAGACGGCTAAAGTTACGATTGACAAACTATATTGGAAGGTTCCTCATATCACTCCAGGTCTTGCTCAAGAATTAGCCCTGACCAAATACATCGATAAAAATATTGACACTCAAGTCGCATTTCGCAGCTGGCAGCTTCATATCATACCCGGTGTTCATGCTGTGACTCAACATTCTCACGCTATCGCTACAAGCACAAAATTACAAACCCCCAGATATGTCATCGTAGGGTTTCGATCAGATCGTTCGGGGCTAATCGCTAAAGACAATGCTAATTTCGATAAAATTGGTCTTACTAATTTCCGAGTTTATCTGAACACCGAACGATTCCCATACGACAATTTACATAACAATTATGCACTCAATCATTACGCAACATTATACGACATGTATTCCAAGTTTCAATCATCTTATTATAGCAAAATCGATGAGCCCTTCTTCTCCCGCCATGACTTTGCAGACAAGGCGCCCATTGTTGTAATCGATTGTTCCCATCAAAAAGACTACCTTCATGCAAACGCTGTCGTTTTTCGTGTTGAATTTGAAACTTCCGCTAACGTACCAGCCAACACAACTGCGTATTGTCTCGTTCTTCACGATCGGGTTTTTACTTACAACGCATTGTCAAAAGCAGTTAAACAACTGTAATTTCGCAAAACACTTCAGTTGCACCTCGACTTTTAGCGTAACTAGACCATGCTCCCTATACCTAATACGATGAAGATCATTATCGATATTCAAGGTTTTAAGACGTCCGATAAGCACTTTACCCCAAAAGAATTGGCCTCCTACGACGGTACCTCAGTATCTCACCACATTTTTAAACCCCCTTTCGCCCTCCATTCCTTAACACCTCATTTACAACAACAAGCCCGCTGGGTAATGACTAATCACCATTGCATCGACTGGAATGAGGGATTTACTCCAGCATACATGTTTCCTGCAATCTTGCGACGTCTTCTGCAAGGTGCCACCGAAGTATATGTGAAAGGTCGAGAAAAGGCAACGTTTCTACGCCGCTTTACTACCATCCCAATCATCGAAGTGGAAGAAAGACCGGCCCTCACCCCATCACAACCCGCTTGTTTATATCATTCCAAACCGATTTGTTATTGCGCTTTATCTAACGCGTATCATATTTATAATCACTACATAATGGAATAAAACAACCTTTTTAATTTTTATTGTTTTTTATTTGTTTACAATATATATAGTTTAACTACATGGATTAAACATCTACGTACTAGTGGAAAAGCGTTCTACATAAATTGTCTGCCTATGTTCGGCGCACAAGACGTCTCGCAGTACTTCATCCATAGTAAGTATCCTCCGATGGAAACGCAACCTATCCATACCTGCATATTCCCACCGTCCTTTTCGAGCTTCTCGATACGCATACGTCCACGTATGCAAATTATAAATCTTATTCTTCGAGTCGTCAAACTGCACGCTCTTCTTCATTTTCCTTCCTCTCTATAAAGGCTTTTACTTCACAGATATGCCATTTTAGGCCAAGACTATCCATTAAATCTACAAGGAGGCCTTCATTTATGGCTCCGTCTAAAAATAGTTGACCGACAGCTGCCCCATTTTTGTACTGTTTTTCTTTTTTATACAACTCTTCGTCACTGAATCCGGAACGTCCTAATCCATATATGACTTCGTGCGACGCTTCAAAAGCTAAATCCTTTAACGAACTCACTAATCGTTCAACCGCACTAGGTACGTCTCTTGCAACCGGTCGAGCAGCCTCTCTATAATTCATCCACATAACTACACTGCCAACTGACGACTCAGGGCTTCCACTTCGATGTCGCACTTTACCATAGAACTCGCGAACGTTAGCACTTCCACCATACACACAGTCTTTTCAGTGTTCTCCTCCAGCTGATCCACTACAGACCATACATTTACCAGACAGTCTCCACAAAGGTTTGCTACACCCTTCACTATCTCTTTATAGAAACTCCCAAAGTGTAACGCTTTTAATTGTGCGAATCGCACTTCCACGAGTTTCTGCAATCGCCACAATTCTTCTATAGTTTCGCTCGCTAAACGCACCTCTGACAAGCCCACTTCCTCCAATTTGATTATTTTCCTTGTCTGGATCTCTTCAAATACAATCCTCTTCTTTCCTATTTCCAGAGCTGGCCACTCACCGTCGAGAGAATAGAAGTAGTTGGAAATCACTCCTTGATTTGCAATCAGGGCTGTCCACTCCCATTCATTTAACTGCACCCAGTCATTTTTGGCACCCCGTATTATAATACTTGGGTTAAATTGCGAACTCCAATCAAACCCTACACTCACGTACTTAGAACTTGATTTATTTAATTTGTACGTCCTACTATTCAGTTCTGGACAGAACAGTGGTTGCGGCTTTCTTGCTTTATTACTCTGAACTACCTCGATAGCTTTCAACAAGGCTTCCATTTCTGCACGACTATCGGATGCTACTACCCTTGCAGACTCTTCTACGCGCTTTTATTTTCACATTTCCAAGGTTATATGTGGTAGGAGGTGAGCGTAAACGCAACCTTGAAGTCATGTTTACTGCACTACCTTTTTGGACTCAACAATTATGGAAACCTTGAGTTGAAATTCCACATATAACATATTTGGCTTGACTGCCCAAAATTTTAGCATATCACCCTTTTTTAATGTCATCCCAATCATTTCGCGAAAGTTATATGACCCCAACTTGTTGATATAAATTTCGGTATTTTCGGGATAAAGTAAGACGTTTGTTATTTCAGCTTCACGGAAGGGAATAGTATATTCGATGTCACCATGCGGTAGGATGTACCATCTATCATCATTGACGGCAATGGATACTAGTTGTAAATCTCGTTCATAATATAAAGGCTCGCTTAGCTCTTCAACCACAAACACCTGCGGGTGTGACGTGGAATTCGCATGCATATGTTTGCCAAATTTATCGATAGGCATTGCTCAAGCGTCGAACTGGATATGAATACTGAAAGCGTGGGCTTCTACTTATAAAATATCAATAATCATAGACGTCGCTAGGAGTGCAATAAAAACACAGACCCCTTTATATACATATATTTAATTAAGCCAACAATAAGTAATATACACTACATCCCCATTTGCTAGCCGAGCGAGAAAGCGCTGGATGGGGACCTCTACATGCCGCCGCCACCACAGGAATGGGTCACCCTCGTATGTGGTGGGTAGCGTCCTCAGGAGGGTCGACTGCCATAGGCGCTCGCTTCCAAGACTCATGGAATAGTCTATTGTTACGACAGCCTGGAGTTGACGAGCTGATGGAGGTCTCGGTTCGGAGGTGATGAAGTATTCAAACTCCTTGTAAAATGTGGGAGCATCTTCAAAGAGCGCATCAACAACAATATCAGGCATGATGACTGGTAGCCGTGGTGGAAAAACGTTACGCTTTATATGTGAATCTCAAGGTAAGACCATTGACCTTCTACGTTCCCATCCTTGACTACGCTCCTATATTAAGTTGCCTGTTTTCTGTAACAGTCATCATAATCCTCCAGCACCTACCATAATCATCAAGAAGCTATGGCAACTAACTTTAAGAATGCAGAACAATTTTACCGTCATTTTCGCCGGTTTTTGGCTAGTTGCCCTCCAGCATCCTCTCAACGGTCTCTCCAGGCAGTGGTCACAATGGAGTACGCCTTGAACCTACAAGGAGAGACCCTAGCGGAGACGACCACCTTACGGACGTGGCCTGCAGTCTTCGACGGATCGTCAGCTGTGTGGTGACAGACCAACATCTTCAAGCCAGTGGACCGGTACCTAGGCCTACTGGAGGATGGGAAAGTTACATATATAACTTATACTTGGAAATAAATAAATATATTTAGAAATATTTTTGTGGTTTTATTTTAAAGTTTCGAGATTGTGACCTTGAATTGTAGAATATAAAACTTTCACAAACGTGTGCGTAGTTAGCTGCCATCATGAGCTCAGAACCTCGATATCCAGAATTTGGGAGCTACTCCAAACGGCTACGAACATTCGGCGATTGGAGTCGAGGTCAAACTCCAGAATCGCTAGCAGGTGCCGGTTTCTTTTGCATCAGCGACACGATTAATTGTGTACAGTGTTTCTACTGCGGAGTTCAAATTTCTGGTTGGGAGCGCAATGACAAACCCCTATCTGAACACCTCCGTTGGTCACCCAACTGCAAAATTGCCAAGGTCTACCAGCAATTACAAACCATCGAAGACTTGACTATGCAACTTTTCGATGCGTTGCATTTTTCCCCAGGAGTAGATGTGGCTGGCAACAATGGAACGGGTGCAGCCGACAAAACAAAAGGTTGCTGTTGTCATAAGTGATGCAAAGTGCGGCGCCAAACCATTCACTAGTTGCCATCGACTTGTTGAACATGCTACCAATACAATTTTTGGTTGCTCTCGCTGCAGTTCATGATGGGATTCTCTACGTCCTTCAACCGCCGCGGTGCAGTTCAGCTTCTTTCGCCTACAATGATGGAGTGCACAACGTGACGTGGCGTAAAATGGATACCAGTTCCTTGACAACTATTTCCGTTTTTAAAATACAAGTGAACAACTTTACTGAACATAACGTTTTAACGTTCAAGATAAAATACCATTTCCCTTCATATGCGGTAGATACGAATTGGCAAACGATTTTGCTAAAAAATAAACCTGATGTCTTGAAGAAGCTGCTCTCGCCCGCGGATAATTCCTGCTGTATATCTACTATTGTTTTAAGCACTATTTTATTCGCTCTAATGTGTATGTCTGTAACGTATTTCTTAATCTGTTGGTATTATAATCATTTAGTCTAGCCACTACTGTAATTACTCTTTGTATGTGCATCTTAAATATAACTTTTTTTATTAAATTATGTGTATCTTTCACTCTACGAAGGTACTCTGGATGAGTAACCAAATATTCTATCCCACTCGATGGTCTAGAGGTAAAGATACCCTCGGCTGCAGATTGCGGATATACAGGGAGACCTAGGTTCGAATCCTAGTCGAGTCATAATTTAGACATGAAGTATTCTAGGCGTTTACTTCATGCCTAATTTTTTAAATAAATATGTTAAGCGCAGTCTGTTCTAAGCACTACTTAACTCTTTCTATGCCCTTGGCCGTAAACGCGATCTTGACCTTGAATTTTTTTAAAGTAGCCTCAACCTCGAACGCAGGTTTGACCTTGAACGTGGCCTCGCTTCGAACGTGGCCTCGCTTCGAACGTGACCTTGGGCTTGCACGTGGCCTTGCTGTGCATGTGACCTTGGGCTTGAACGTGGCCTTGCCTTGAACTCAAGGTCAAGTGGTGGGGGGAGGTTCCAGAACCATCCACTTCCCTCTACTAATTACCTCGAGTAATTTCAATTACCACAGGTAAGTCAAATACTTGTAAAGTATTTTAAATACTTTTTCAGTATATAAACTGACCAATACTAGACGGGGGCAATGAAGTGAAGAGCTGCGCGAAAAATTTAAACATGCTCAGAATTTTTTTTTGTTAAGTACATATAAATTTACAAAAAATAATTTATCTTTGATAAATAGGATGTAATAGATCTATTTTGCTTTTAAAACAATTGTATGCATGAAACAATAGGTAATTTTTAATAAATTTGACAAAAATCGTTTTACCCTAATTTTTCCAATATGGCCGCTCGAGCACACTTTGTGCTGCTCGGGACTCATCGGAATCTTTAATTTTATATATTTTTCTATAACTCTGTAAATTTTCAAGAGTCGCGTACGTTTTTTGTTTATTTGGCGAATTTTGATGTACTTTGCCTGGACTATTTGTGATTATAACCGTTACATTTATAACATCTAGTGACAGTCACAGCATCGTAAACTTTGCATTGGTCCCAACCTATAATTACTTTTCCTTCTTGCAATATTTTTTTGTAAGATTCTGCATCAATTTCTGCATAGGCAAAATAACTACAATACCCTCTGTTTCTTATTATACCTCCTTTACTTGCATGTTTAACACCGGATATTTAGTAGTAGGGTCAATATTTTTCTTAATTTCTTCTTTAGTTGTAAGACTCCTTTGATTTTCATTTTTTGGTTTGATCACAATAACTGATCAATGCTTCTTATAATATAAATAAGAGACTTTTAATTGCTCTGCCAGATCAAAACAACGATATGACCTCCGACGCAGAGAAGTGACATATAATGTGGGCGACAGAGTTTACCGACGCAATTTTGTGTTGTCCGACGCCAGCAAACACTTCACCGCAAAGCTCGCTCCAAAATTTATTGGGCCTTTAATTATACGAAGGAAATTATCACCTGTTACGTGACATTTCGTGGTACGTGGCATGTTAAAGATATAAAGCAACAACCGCCAGATGAAGAAAATTAGATTCTGTTGGATTGTCGTAACGAAGACAAACTTCGCATTAGGACTTTGCATTCGCGTTTGGTATTAGGATTTTGAATGTTAAATTAAGCTTTGGGACTTAGGGTTTTTAGTTGAGCCCCTCTGTAAGTTAGACAGCGACATTCCATCATGTCATACAGCAGTGAGACATTTTTGCCGTCTCATTTCCGGTGTTCCGCCATGTGGTCACTGGATGGTGTTTCAGTGTGTAGTCGTTCCTGGGCTGCATAGTTTCCTCGACTAGTAGGGTGTAGGGTTATTATTTTGTCTTCCTGGAGGGTAGTTGCCTATGATCGCGGTGTATTCTACGGGGTCCCGCCCCTGGTACCTATGTTCTGCGATGACTTCAAACTTTTTCGGCTTTACCCACTTAGAAATTTTCAGTTAGCTTTTCTTTATACCATCCTACGTTGACTGATTGACGTGACATAGAATAAATCCTTTCTAATCCTTCTTCTGTGTTGTCCCCTATTCTCTTTTCTGGAGCTTTTGATCCCATTCCCGTTTCCCTTCATTTTTGGTTTTTTTCTTCTTGTTAGGCAGCTTTTCCAGTGGACATTGTCTCGAATTGGGCTTGGATCAGTTTATCCACCTAACAGCGACGGATGTTCTGATGTCCTTTTCGAAGCGGCATTTATTGTGAGTGCTGCTTATCCCTTCCTTCTGTTCTTTGGTTTTCTTTTGTTCTTCTTAATTGTGTGGGTTCGAGTTAGATTGCTGGAATTTATTTTGGATACCGCTTTGAGGTTTTGGATGTGTAGCTGATGTTGTCCTGTTGCCTTCAGTTTTACGTTTTGCGTTTGGTTTTGTTGCGGTATCCTTTCGCGTATGCGGATTTTCGTTTCACAATCGAATTTCGTTCCTGGCTTACGTTTTGTTTTTGGGCGTGTTTGGTGATTGAGAACGGTTTCTTTTGCTCTTATGTAGTGTCGACTTTTGTTGGATTCATGAAACCCGACTCTTGCTAAGCCACGATCCTATTCTGAACTCCATTTTTTACATCCCTTTCTAATTTCCCCTTTTTCCTTTCGCCTTCTATTTTGGAGATTCTTTTAGGCTGCTCATCCTTTTCTAAATTATTTGGTACTGCGTTAGTTGTACGTGGTGACCACATTTCTTTTGTGTGTTGGGTTTGTTGGAGATCATCGTGATAGCTGCAAATTTTTAAAGCTTCATTATGGTGCAGGTATAGGTTCTACGTCGGTAAATTTGAGAAATTCACCTATTTTTTTGGTTGGGGTGGAAAATTTGTTACAGTGTTGAAATCATTTAGATGCAGTCAAGATTAGTTTCGAATAATTTTTTGCTTAAATACATACAGATGCAGTTTAGAGGTTCCGAGTAACCTGCAGTTCCTAGCAGTGTATTTGGTTGCATACTCACTTTTACATTTTTGGATGATTTTGAAAAACTTTGATATTTAGGATTATAGTAATAGTTTTCAAAATACATTGACCTGTTGCACATGAAGTTATTTCAACTAGTGGATAGCATCTCCGTGTAGCTACCCTGCATGGCTGCTCTGACGAAGCTGCGCTACTGTGCATCCCAAGGTATCTGCTAGCGTTTTAGTCATCTCATCGTTTAAACTAGAAATATTGTTCGGGCTAATTTTATGAAAGCTTATGCGATTTGTCTACCTTGTGTAATGGTGATCTTCCTAACCGGTGTTACCGAGAAATTAAGAAATTCTGTGTAACTGTAATGTTTACCTCGTGCAATTACTTATGTGGAATAGAATTTATAGTTTATGAGTACATTTAATATTTCTTCGATATGTTAACCTAAATGTTAGCAGTTTTGGTCGCGTTCAGTACCTCAACATTTTAAAATTTAACTAGACCTTTTTTCGAGGGTTTATCGGGAGCTTGAATATTGCAATTAACTCCTTGTTAGCGCTGAAAATACACAATTTTAAGTGTAAAACCCCTAGGCGAAATGGTACCAATTCGAATAGTTCGCGATTAGACAAATTAATTGATTGTTGAAGCGATTTAATGAGAACTTGAGGACTCCCGTATACCGCTATCGCAGTACTTGAATGTTTGAGTCACTACCGTACAGTTGAGATACGTGTACTCGAGCGAAATGAGAGTTAAGATCGTAGAGTTCTGTTTTTGACTTCAATTTTATTAACATAAAAACCTTGTACATTCTATAAATAAAACTAAAATTACATCTACTATTCCATTTATAAACAAATTATTCTATCCAGATTTGTGTTGCCTTTATCAAGTATGGTGCAGAGTTTGTATGTGTACATACTGTAAATAAATAATTAGGTTATTTCAAGCTATGGTGTTTTCTGTCTTATTATTTTTATGAAACAGCTAAGTGGTTTAGGAACTCACACGGCCACCTGTAGGTTTTCTGGTTTCGGCCGTCTCGAACCAGTGGCGCTTTCAGACAACCCCCCCCCCCTCCCATTCCTGCTCAGGAACTAGCTGGCGAAAATTTGCTACACTACTAGACAATTCCTGAACTGCCGTGTTGTGAAGTATACCGGGTGCTGACTTGCGCGACGCACCATAGGAATTTGAATAGTAAATTCTTTATGTTCAATTATTTGCTTCCTTAATTATTTTAGAGCTAACGTGTAAATACATTTTTTGTAGAGAAAAAAATACTGCATCCATCCATACTGTTGCTAACAATTTTTCATTTTCCGGAACAGAGGGAATGCAAAAAACAAACTAGCATTTTCACAAAAATCAGTGATGCCATGGAATTATTGAAACAAGCCAATGCCCACGCAAGTGCGTGCGGGGCGATCATCCAGTCACTGCCGTCAAAAGATTGAACGTATTGTCGTTTTTCTCGTTTTGGTGTAAGTTCTGAACCTCATTATTGCACCTACAATTATTTAATAACGTGCCTGTAGCTTTATTATTAATGGTTGTACTGTCGATACGGATATTTTACAATAAAAACGGAGCTTACTTAACGAACGTCCACCATACTGGTAAAACCATTTTGTTATGAACAAGGTCTAGGTACCTTAGAGACATTAAGCAGAACATAATTAATAATGAACTATTATAAACGTCAAACAGCAATGACAAACAAAC
The DNA here is from genome assembly GCA_940337035.1 of Agriotes lineatus. NCBI lineage: Eukaryota > Metazoa > Arthropoda > Insecta > Coleoptera > Elateridae > Agriotes > Agriotes lineatus. The sequence goes on along the minus strand of CALNHX010000184.1, from coordinate 270,456 downwards.
AAACAACACATATTGTCGCGCCGCACGCATTTGCGTTGGCATTGGCTTGTTTCAATAATTCCATGGCATCACTGATTTTTGTGAAAATGCTAGTTTGTTTTTTGCATTCCTTCTGTTCCGGAAAATGAAAAATTGTTAGCAACAGTATGGATGGATGCAGTATTTTTTTCTCTACAAAAAATGTATTTACACTTTAGCTCTAAAATAATTAAGGGAGCAAATAATTGAACATAAAGAATTTACTATTCAAATTCCTATGGTGCGTCGCGGAAGTCAGCACCCGGTATATTATTTTCTTTTTCTTTTGTGTACAAATAAATTCCCCGTGTAGCAATTAACAAGCCTCGCGTACATACTAAATTGAAAAAAAAATGTCGAAATGATTTGGCTGTAGGATTCGAACAGTGTCCACCTTTACGCCGTGGAGTAGCAAAGAAATTTTCAATGAGATCTTGATTTAATCTACTTGTCAATAGAAACGCATAACCAGGTTTAGGATAATTATGCATTTGTATATCTGCATATGCAAATGCATATTCTTAGTGTTTTATACTATAAATGCATATTTTGAAGCTTTCTAATTAATGCCGCATATTTCTAAAAAAATTGATTTCAAGTTGCATTAAATGTAATTATTTTGAAAGTTTTAAGTACTTTGTAACGCCCGTCAGGCAAAAGTCACAGTCGTAGAGCACAAACGAAGTATCTAGGGGTGGTTCAGAGAAACCACGTGGAATTCACTGTTACTTCTTTGAAAAGAATTTAATAAATAAACAAAACTGGGCGCCATGGACATAATAAGTTCAAAATTGAATAGAGTAATTTAATTATATTGTAATCAAAAATTGGATTTAACATAAACATTGTTTCTTATGGTTTTGGTTGAAAGAAACCCGCTTCTAGAATTTATAGCGGTACAATTCATCGTAATAAAACATATCTGTATATTAAATAAAGGCTGCAAAAAAAAACTAGTATGGCCATACCTCACATTGTTATATCAGCCGGAAAATTAGGCATATAAACAAAATACATACTACCTCCAGTACTTAATAAGCAGCAACTAAAAAAATTATTGTAAATGGTCTAATCAATCAAATTTTGATAAAACATTGCTCATTGTAATCCCGTACAAGGAGACGAATCTGCTTATTAACCAACTAACAGGCCTAATAGATAATATCGATAAAGCAGTCTGTAATATTTAGCTTAGGCGGGTCTTCAACCAATTTCCTTACTTAAATAAAATTGTAATAATTACTTTTCAATTAAATAAATATAAATCAAAAATCGCGTAGTACCACACATTCAACATATTCATACATACAGGGTATTCTCAAAGGATTTGTAGATTAGTATATGAATAACGATATTAAATCGTTACAACTTTCAAAGCAGAACAGCATGAAAAACACTTTGTTTACATTTTTAGTCGAATATTGGTAATTTTTAAGATTGAGCAATTACAGAGATCCATCCTTTTAATAGGAAATGCAAATTCTTTTTTGTCATATCTTAGAACGGTTTGGCTAGGGATTCGGCCCAGGTAAACTTATGTTTTGGTCAAGTCAAACTAATGAGGCTTTACAATGAGCCGTTCTATGCGAGGGGCGGTTGACCTCAACAGGGATTTATTCAAAACATTTGCAGCTGACGTCAGTTAGTTTACAGAAACCCTTTACAAAGATATAGGAAGCCGTATAAATTCACAAATCGCAGGAATCAGATCTTTCAGTACGAATGATATTATTATAATAAACAAAACAAAGTGTTAGGCGATAAAAGGGAATCCACATCATTTATCGTTTGTTGTAGCAACTTATTGGTGATAATAAGAAACTGAGTTATTTATTTTATTTTGCCATTTCAATTATAAATAAATATAGAAACAACGAAATAAAATAAAACCACGATAAAAACATTCATTCATTCATAATCTATAGCCTCTTTTACCTTTCGGAGTCGAGGACCATTCATCAAATAATTGCTAATTTCAAAGCAATAATTGCTTGATGCAAACGTATCAGGAATTATGTACTTATTTCTAAAATCGACTTATTTTTAATGTAATGTCTAAGAGACAGTGAGGAATGTTGTCTGCTTGGGTTTTGTAACCCAAGTTATTATCTTTCGAATGATGTGTTAACCTTCGCAACATCGTACGTCAGTTTGAAGGAACGGATTCTAGAATCATGGTTCTGCTCTGAGATCTTCGAATTTCCTCAGCTATGTTTAACTGGGATCCCTACCGTCAGAGGGCTAAGACCTGGGAGCCTAGGGGGCGGGAGTTTTTAAGCTATACGCTAATACTGCCCAGCGCTGAGTCTCTTCTAATTATATGCTCTTTGGTAATAGTTCGAATTATACATTTATATATTTTAAGTTTTGTTCTTCTACTCAGCTTTGTGTCTATCAATAATCCTTTGTACCTGTAACATGACCTGTTTCTTGCTTGTATTCGATTTTCAATCCTTTTGCTTCTTTCGTTGGTTCCGTTGATTACCGTACCTACGTATTTGAAGCTTTCTACTTCTTCAAATTGGTAATTACCTATCTGTATCATTCATAACGTGCTCGTTACATTTTTGCAACGCTGCATGTACATCGTTTTGTCTTGATTTACTTCTAAACCTCGAGCTCTTGTTTCTTCTATCAATTTTGTAATTGCCTCAATCATGCTCTTCTGGTCTCTTGCTAGCACCACAATATTATCAGCGTAGGCAACTATTTGTACTGCTTTCCGATTGACTTCGCCCGTTTTTTATTCCTACTGCTTTCTTGCTCCGTCCAGGACCATATTAAATATCGTTACTGAGAGGACATCTCAATGTCACAACCTTTATTTATTGCAAACTCTTCACTGCTTCCTTCTTCTGTTATCACCACCGCATTCGACCCTTCCATTGACATTTGTATTAGCCTTATCAATTTTGTAGGCACTTCCATCTTCAAAGCATCTTCACTTTTTTTTATCGTCGTAGGTTATCAAAAGCTTGCTTGTAATCGATAAATAGCATATATATTCCAATTCCGTGCTTGTGACATTTCTCTATAGTTATTATGTGTATTGTATCCACTATTGAACGTCCTTTTCTAAATTCATACTGGTATTCTCTAATCTCTTTTTCGGTGTGTGCTTGTAGTCTGTTTTGGATAAATGATGTTAAAACTTTATATGCTGCGTTCAACAGAGTTATCCCGCTATAATTGCTGCATATTGCTGGGTCTCCCTTTTTCAATATTGCCATCATTACCTCCCTCCATATTTCGCTGAATAGCTTAAACAATCTATCTTTCAGTTGCTCTCCGCCGTATTTTATGGGCTCATTGTTTATCTCTAATGCACAATCGCTGCGTAGGCCGCTCACCTGCTATGTGGAGCAACATAGCACAGGTAGCAGGAAACAAATGTAGGCACACGGCTAGGGAAAGCAAAGCGGAAAAATTTAAGTGGAGGACGATGTTCGAAAATGGATTTATGTTTCAAAAAGAAGAGAAACGTACAAGGTATTTTGTAAGTAATGACCATTAGGGAGCCTTGATGTCAATCTGTCCGAGTGTTATGGTATTAATACTGGGGTTTAAAAATCAGATTAGTAAGATTAAAAGAATACAGTATTATACATTACAAAGATAAATTTAGATGTGAAATGGATATCAAAATTATTAAGATGTATTTAGAAAAGAAAGGAAATAGAATGTTACGATACTTTTGGAGTGTCCCCCGTAGTATTGAACTTTCGCTAGCTGAATTTTTGAACTTGAATATTTATGGTTGGCTTTTGTCAATTTTTGCATGCTTTAAACTAGGTATAATTAGCTGTATCTTATTTTTAATTATTTTCCTATAATTACCAAGCAGTTTGGTAAGCAACTCTTCGAATAATTACCCATATTCTACTAATTAAATTTATTTTGGTCATATTCCTACAGATATTTGTATATGGCGCTTAGGCAACCCTTGCTGCAAATTATTCTGCACTATTCTATTTGTTGCTAGATAAAGGATATCATTTCTTGCAGTCACACTTTTCAGGCTGGTTTTTTCGCATCTTCTGGCCCAAAAATTTTGGAAAGTTTTGATAACTGGTAGCTGGTGGATTTTTGAGCTCTTTCTCATTTTAAACTTGGTGCAGGCTGCTAGTGCCTCGGCCGTGTGCTTAAATTTGTGAGCTAATTAGTATAGCTCAGCTCCGTTTTGATTTTTCGGAGGATCTGAAAAAGCACATGTGCCCTTAAGACGTTCGTATTTGATTTGGTTATACTTACGTCCTTCGCAACTGCGGATTCGTTTGAGGCCGGCTTTGTTTCTGCCCTTTCTTCTGGCTCAATTCCAGCGTGAGGTAAGATAAGGCCAGTTTCTTCTTATTTGGGACTTATTTGGGCGTTGTGCGTTATAGCCATTTACTGTCGGATGCCATTCATTTACTGTGGGATGCCATTTCCTGTCGGCTACGATCTCGGGAGAGTTTGGACGCTTCCTGCGAGAGGTTGGACTCCTATCTGAAGAGGCTTAGCATTCCTCGTTCGGCTGCTGTCCGCGGGCACCCAAACAGGTTGGACTCCTATCTGAAGAGGCTTAGCATTCCTCGTTCGGCTGCTCTCCGCGGGCACCCAAACCGTCGATTCGGGCTCCTGAAATTAGCGAGTAGTCAAGGAATTCTGCAATTCCCTGGGAGCTACGCTAGAGGGTGTAGCACTGCACTCACCTGCGACACAATCACCGCTTCCTCGGTCCACTGGGCCACCCGCTGTGTCTGCTGGAACCTCCGTTGCTTCGGCCGTCGTCGGCCCCCCCGCAAGCCACAGGTTAGGAGCCGACATGTTTTTTTACTACAGGCAAGAAACTGATTTAGTTATCACTCCTTGTGCTTGGTGTAATCTTATAGTTAGTTATTAGAATCTCGTCTCGTTAACAGATAGGGCATGTATGATATTTTTGGCATAGCAATGCTTCGTCTAGTTAGATGTTAGTGCATGCTTTTGTATAATTTTAATGCGTTATTATGATAGGGCTATTGCAAATTTCGAGCGCCCATTTTGTGCAGGCTACTGATCTTTATTGAATCTTTAATCGAGCTTACCCGAATTGGTAAAGACAACTCTGCTGCTCAACCCTGTAGGAGCCTTCGGTTTTGAATTGGCCCCGAACCACGGCGTCTCCGTGGAACCGCGCCCCATTGAGCTCCCCTGCAAATTGTATGTTAGGTCACCCGCGCTAGTATTTCAGTTTTAAGGCAGTACTTACCGCATGTTGCCTACGGTTTGCTCGATATCCTCAGGTTTATTTCGACGCCATTTGCATGTCGGTCGCTGAGGTCTGACGTCATATTTAGCGTATAGTGGCTAGAGAACCGATTACGGTAGCCGATTGTCTTACTTTGGAGTCGCGTGAACCCGTTAATTATTTTGTCGGAACTCTGTTTGCGGCGTTCGCGATTTTTCCGCGTTATTGTAATTTATTTGCGAGCCTCTGCGTAGGTACAAGTTTGCCGAGGGTTTATTCAAGCGATTGCTTTAGCGTTCATTTATGTACCTGATGTATTTCCACTGAGAAAACTGCTCTGTCACTATATGGGCATAAATCCTGGTAGTTTTGACATTAGAAATTTTGGGATAATTACTTTAGAATCTTTCTGAGCTGATATTCGGGGTTTCGCATCAGCTGAGCGCTTGCATAACCTGGCCCTGCTATATCCTGCCTCACAGGGATTAATCTATTTTTTTTTGTAATTTAATACTCGCTACGCTCCGTTTTTAACCGCGCAATGTTTTAATGTGTTAGCCCATTCACAGGTCATAGTTATTACTGCTCGTGGGCTACTGTTTGCTCGATATTTATATTTATTATTGCATGTCGCATACTGTGTGTTTTCTTTGTTGTTGCTAGAAATATACAAAGGTTCATACTTATTGCCAAGTATCGCCTTTGCTACTTGTAACTAATTTTGCCTACTGCCTGCTGTGATTTATATACCGGGTGTCAACGAATTTATTAGACAAGTCATAACTTCTAGAGTATTAGATGTATCAAAATGAGATTTGGTATAGGTAAATGGTATAGGGAGAGGAGAGTTTTTGCATATTTTTCACTTTCCGGTCACTTCCGGTTTCACCGGAAATGGCTCCCGTTTCGATTTTTTAAATGGAACACCCTGTATATTTTTGCATATTTGGATTTGTGAGACAATTTTGGACCAGCATGTGACATTTTAAAAACTTATCCATGGCACACTTGACAAAAGTAAATAAATTATTATTCAGTATTTTGTTTAGAAATATTTAACTTATGAGCTTAGTTTTAATCCAATCGCAAATAAATTAGTATCGTTAGATTCGCCAAAAAATCCTCTTTTCGGAAAGTGCTTGTCAAAAAAGGGTCACCATTTGAAAAAAAATAGTTAGACAAGAAAACGTGATTTTGCCAACTTGTCTTATTCCTATCTATCATACTAATCACTAAAACTTTGCGATTGTAATTTTCAGACATCACCTGAGGTCCTTAGATTAGTTTGCGTCCGATCATGGCCACCTAGATGCCATATTAAAAGTGGCTCTAAAAAAATCAAGTAGGCTTAAAAACTCTTTAAAATGTCACATTCTGATCCAAAATTGTCTCAGAAATCCAAATATGCAAAAATATACAGGGTGTTCCATTTAAAAATTCGAAATCGGAGCCATTTCCGGTGAAACCGGAAGTGACCGGAAAGTGAAAAATATGCGGAAACCCTCCTCTCCCTATACCATTTACCTATACCAAATCTCATTTTAATACACCTAATACTCTAGAAGATATGACTTGTCTAATAAATTCGTTGACACCCGGTATATATATATGTTAGCCATGCACTATAGTACCCACCAATATTTAAATAAAGCTGTGATCTATTCATTGGTTGTTGATTTGCTTATTTTTGACTTGCTGGTTTTTATCTTCGACCTTGTGTGAGGTCCGGCACAAGGAATTGGATCTGAGTCTAGGACCTGGCGCCCACTCCTTTATTTTTTTTTGTATTCTCTTTCAGCATAGCTGGAACCCTGCGACCCTCGCGGCGAGCTAGCCCAACTAGGCCGATAGTTACCAGCCGGCAAAATAACCAATATAACTTTCGCCAAAAGGTAAGGCCGACCGTCTATCTTCCCTTACAAGAATTTGTAATTTAATTAAATGAACCTAATTGGGAAACGGTAGGATTTTAACATAATTTTATATCTGAAATGAAACTGGAAGTTAATAACAAATACTATTTTGAAATATACTATTTAACATATAGTAGGTATTAGACATAATAAAGCTTCAATAGTGTGTTGAACTGTAAAAAATAAGCTAGATCGCTAAGGAGATAGTTTATTGATGAGAATAAAAATGTTGATAAAAAAATGATGTAATACAGTTTATAGCGTTTGAAATTAAGAAATAAACCCCTTTATAAAAGTTCTTTAAAATATATTTGGTAAATAAAAGGGTTAAAATTGGAAATAAAATTCGAGTGGGAAAAAAATCAAAAGTAAAATGTTAAAAGAAGAAGATTAGCAGACTAGATGGATGAAGATTAGAATGTGGTGAGAAGACAAATCGAATACAGTTATAATCTACAAAGGCAAATAAAAGTAAGGGAATGCCGAATTGAGTTTATTGTGGAATTACATTGCGTGACTGAATTGGATAACAAGGAATGGTTTACAAAGGAAGTAGTTTAAATCGACATCATTAGCAGAGTGAGCGTATTTGTGGGGATTGTGAAGTGACATCTTGTGGCTTGCATCTGGTCAAGCTTCGTGGTGCCTGGTTGTAGCAGGTTTTGTACTTGTGATTTGGTTGAGCATCAGAGTAAACACGTCTACAGCTGTGGTCGCTTAGGATACATACTGAGGTAGAGGTGTGAATGCTGTTTTAAAAAGGCGAGCTGTTTTCGTGGGTTCCTGTGTTGATTTGGATCCGGATTCTGGACATCTTGGCAGTTGGTTGTCGGTTGAAGCCTTCACCGTGGCTTTGATTGGAGCAGTTCTTGGAACGTGGTGAGTTGCAGAGCTGAATGCATTGGGTTTGGTAGAGAAGAGTGTTAAGTACAATAACAAGTAACATAATACAGGTATTTAAAATAAGAACTGAAAGAAAATAAAGAGTGAAGTAAGTTAATTTTAATTAAGGGAGTACTTACCATTTGAGATTCTGGAATGACAAATGTAACAAGAAAATATTTGTAATTGGTTTTTCAAAACCAGTTTGAAGTGTCAGTTGACAGATGTATTGAGTTGTCATATAAAATAAGAACATCAAATTTCAGAATATAAGCAATCTAGATTATAAAGAACCCGACCTGATTTTCAGTCAAGTGTTCTTCTGAGGCTAGCAGTAAATATTTTTATTATCCATAATAAAAATAGGGCAAATAAATTAATTAAAATTGAATTTTAAAAAGACTTGATTGAGAATAAACTAAAGTAAAACTGTAAGTCAATTATAACATAACATAGGAAGTAGTGTACCTACACGGGTTCTGGACAACTTTGCATGTCACCCGAACGAATCTTGTAAAAATTTCAAAAATTAGACTTTTAGCCTCAAAACTCATCATGGGAATCTTGTAAAAATGAGACTTTTAGCCCTCCAAAAATTTATCATCATTTTCAGACAATGACATCTCCCAGACAATAAGATTCGGCCTGACGCCCACAGCCGCTTAAACATCTGGCGATGCGCAAATATAGCCCCTCTGTCAAATCTAAATTGGTTCATTTGTACTGAGTCAAATTTGAATTTATCGTCAAAATGATGCGCAGAATTTGAATTTACCACCAAAAACCTGATCATAATTTAAATTTACCGCCAAACCTACGCAGAATTTGAATTTTTTTAGTATAATTATATATTGTTGCCCCCAATCTTGTGTCGCGAAAATGTTTCCATTAATCAGGTATCCGGGACAATTGATAAAGTCGATAATGGACTTATATATCTTAATTCGAGTTCATTCATATGATACAGTCAATCCCCCTCACCGTACAATTTCTCAACCTCTGTCTGTCTACCTGCATGTCTGTCTGCCTGCCTGGCTGCTCGCCTGCCTGCCTGCCTGCCTGTCTACCTGTCTAGCTGTCTACCTGTTTATCTGTCTACCTGTCTAGCTGTCTACCTGTCTACCTGTCTAGCTGTCTACCTGTCTAGCTGTCTACCTGTCTACCTGTCTGTCTGTCTGTCTGTCAGCAGTGCTTTCGAACCTATATTAAAAACAAATAATATTTCTTTAGGAACTTGCTTATTGCTAAAGTGAGGGAATGTTGTCCTTCTGTACATAAATCCAACCGAAATAAATAACTATCGCCCAATTTCTAAACTTTGTGTATTTACAAGAGAAACACTTAATATTTACATTCGGTACTTACAAACAGTGTCTGTAAATTTTCAGTCAATTTTAAGCAAATTTCTTAACCATACATTTATTAGCAACTTTGCACATTCCCAGATTTACCGCCAAAACCTGCGCAGAATTTGAATTTACCGCCAAACCTGCACAAAATTTTAATTTACCGCCAAGCATGCGCAAAAACTCTCGCGCAGACCTCCGCGCTGACCTGCGCAGAAACCCCAGACATCCGGTTCATTTTTAGCAACCTTGCACATTCCCAGACGCTCACATCCACAAGTCTTGACAGGTCTGACATCTGGCGACACGCAAATATAGCCTGCAACACTGATAAAGGAGATGATAGGATAACTTATAAAAACTGAAAGATGCTGGGTGGCTACAAAATTATGATCAACAAACGACTATTTCATCGCTCCGTTTTGTATTATAAAATTCTGCTATTTAAAACTACCAGTTTAGGATTGGCTTGCGGATGTCTTATACTGCAAAAACCAACTTTTATGCCTTGCTGTATTATTTACTTGATCCAAGAATCTGGCCTGTAGGAGCTTTAGTTTTTTCGTGGAAACTTGACACAGTCAACCTAACGACTTAAAGATTTTTACGTAGGACCCAAATTTTAAATTCGATTAGAAATTCAAGAAAATGTTTCCATTAAACAGGTATCTGGACCTGATTTCTAAGCAATCTAGATAAGTTTTTATGCGGTAAAAATGAACTGTCCCTCGCCGTTGGGTATCGTGTATAACATCCTTATTAATTAGAGTATTTTTTTTTACTAATATATTGTTGTGGCCTGATAGCTTTTATTTGGTTTTATTTAATTTAGTTCTTATTTTCAGGGCTTTGTTTTAAAATTTTTGATTTTAGTCTTACCTTTTGTCTGCAGTCTTTAGCATGTAATTGTAATAATCTTGTGTATTAGTCGTGCAGATTTTTCAAATGTATTATCTGCTAATATTTTCTTTAAGTATTTTATCACCCCTCTTAAATATCTCTCTACCAGATTGGCTTGAAGATGTCTTATACTGCAAAAAAAACAACTTTTACATTCTTAAAGCCAAGGTGCTAACACAAGAACAAAGAAAGTGTTTGTTTTTACGAGATTGATATGCTAAAGTTGCCGAATCGGATAAATTGAAAAATTCTGAGTGGTACACACGATTATTTTATCGCCCCTGTTTTGTATTATAAAATTCTGCTGTCTAAAACCCACTGTACTTATGTGTGTTAGCTTCCTACCAGAGTTTACTGCTGGAATTATATATTGCGATGGTATTTGGCCCTCAAATCGGCTCTGATTGCAGTACAAGCAAATGACAAATTATATCATTAAAGCACAGAGTTGTAATAATGCAAGCATCTGAGAAAATTCTCATAAATTGCCAAATCATATTAACACTGGTATAATTCGCCAATGAAATTGATTGTAATTGAATAAGCACAGAAATATGGAAGCTCAAATTCCGTGTATTGGGTTTAGCAATATAATTTTAATCGTAATGTAATAGATTTGCACAAACTAAAAGTCGAATCTAAATTAAATTCAGAACTGGCACAAAAAGTTCAAGTTAGACACAGCTTAAAAATGGAAGCGTAGAAAGTAGTCATTATAGAATGGGTAGCAAATGAACATTTTTAAATAAAAGGTGAGAACAAGAATGACTAGAAGAATAAGGCAAAGAACATAGAAAAGCCAGGCAAGTCATTTATGACATGAAAATACAAGACTTGGGGATTTGAAGAGGTTGAAATAGCAAGAAATTAGATGGAATTCAAATAAACAAGAAATTAGACAATGTTGGTGGATTAAAAACTTAGTCAGTGTAGTGATAAACAATGGGCATTTAAGTGTTATAAAAATCAAGTGAGTGGCACATTAAAAAACATTGAGAAATGAACAATTTCAAAAGACAATAATTTTAGTACATAAGAGTTTGTAAATAACTGATAAAATTTGTTAAATTAGATTATAAGTTATGTTTTTGTACCTGGTTGATTTCCTACAATTCAAATCTGTAGACAGTGTTTTGTCAATAACAACGAGAGAGCAATTGTTCTAAATAAATTGGTGAAAGTGCTTGGTTTTTGCTCTATCTTTAATTACCAGAATTTCATAGAAAACATAAATGTATAAAAAAATAAATAGCACCATCGGAATCAGCGAATTCGAGTGTATCAGCACAATTGGAGGCAAGAGATTCCAGGTATTTGAGTTTTTGGCGTTCCGAGGCGACGACGGCAGCCACGGCTTGGAGGCGATTTCCCGCAGCATCAATCTGCAGCATCGTGGGAAGGCATAGGGTGTCAGGATTCTTCCGGCAGCTCCACACATCAGGCCAGAACATAATCCAGCATCACGAGCAGCCCGGGGAGCAAGATTACAGCCAGATTCACCATCAAAAGGGGGTCCCGAATCTACGAAAGTGAGGTTAGTGAATTGTCCTATTTTGATCTGCCCGATCGGTGTGAAAATTTGAGCATACGTTAATTACGACCTGGAGAACACGAAAATCGTAACAGTTCCCGTGGATGGCGAGGTATTTTCCCAGGATTTTCAATTAAAATCGTCAATTGGAGGCACCAAGAGACAAATGCGAATACGGCGTCCTTTTTAAGAATGCACCAATAGCTAACGATCTGGAAAAACAAAAGATTGCCTAGAAGCCGCTTGAAGGCAATTATTCAAAATCTTACCATCAAAATTTGTTCATTTAATTGTTGATAAATCAATTTCACACGCGAGCTGAAAATAACTAGAACTTGTTGTGATAGATTTGACGTACAAACGGCACATTACGCCTACATTTCAGGTCAATCTGCCTACTTTTCAGAGGCGTACCGTAGAATTTTAACTTGGAAAGTCAGGAACCCAACACCCGAGATTTTGAGTTTTAGTTTCATGTCTCTATTTAAAATTGAGCTAGCGAAGTTAGGAAATCAGATGAATGGATTAGAAAAAGGGCAAACTACCATAAGAGTAATTCTCAATTTTGGCGTACCCAACGAAATTAATTAATCAGTTAGTTTGATTTAGCAAGTGGTAGAATTAAAATTAAATATTGTGTGGTGACTCTTTTTATTTATCACATTAACTATAAACATACAAATATTATCCGTACAGGGTCATTGCAATATGTGTATCAGATTGGCTAAAACTACATCAAACCTGCTAACTGAAGGGTATTTTTTACTAATATATGTTGCTGTTCAATGTTTGACAAGGCCCGGTTTGGCAGCTGCATTACAAGTTTTCTGCCTGTCTGTCAGCAGTGCTTTCGAACCTATATTAAAACAATCGAATCTAAAATTTGGGTCTTACGTAAAAGAAAACAACATACAATTAAATGGTACTGTTGCTAATAGCGGTATAGAAATTTAACTCAGTTTACACTCCGAACTGTAACCTGTAAATCTCTACAGCATAATAATATTTCTTTAGGAACTTGCTTATTGCTAAAGTGAGGGATGCTGTATTTTGTACATAAATCCAACAACAAAAGCGAAATAAATAACTATCAGCTCAATTTCGAGACTGTGTATTTAATAAAGTACGGGAAAAAACACGTAATATTTACTTTGCTTACAAACATTGTTGAGGATTTCTCTCAATGTCTCTAAGCCCCAACATTTTTGTATTATGTTAAATACTGTCTACCGCTTAAACAGTCCTCCAGTGGGATGGAACACATTACCTATCTACTAAAGGATGCTTCCAATCGGCCTATTCGAGGATGTTTCTACGATTTTAAGTTTCAAAAAGTTAAATATCCAGACATACATCTCGTTGAACGCGTAATAAAACAAAAACCTAACAAGGTATTTAAAATGGTTTGGATTTTCATATTTTGAGTGTTGCATCTTTTTAGCTGGAAATAATTCGATATATACAGTGTGGTCCATTAAGTGTGCAACAAATGGGACATTTTTTATTAGTTGTACAATCGAAATTTAAATACAGCCACAAGTTAGTGCATGTTCGATAACCATATCAGATGCCCTTAAAATGGCTTCAAGTCAAACAATATACAGGGCAGGACAAAAATATGAAATTCGTTCAAGAATAAAGTTACCTTACTTCAAAAAATATTGCAAAATTTTATTGAGAAAAGTTGTTTAGAATCAAAAGTTATGTTCAAATACAAAGTCACGGCCTCCTATTCGAATTTTGATTCTTTTTTATAAAATTTTGTATTGTCCCCGTATGATACATATTTTTACTATTCTGATTTTATTAGGAGTTTTTTCATATGTAAATTATTATTAGTAAAACAGTTGCCTTGTTAAAAAGAATATTTACGAAATTTTAAAGTTCTGTTAAATATCGTTGCAACAAACATGAAGTGGACGCTTACCTAAAAAAATATAAATCCAAGTAAATTTTACAAATACGCTTCAAGTTGCTAAAAGTTATTTAAAAGTGATGTGGTTGTGGCTACTTTAAATACATATAAAATCAGAATAATAAAAATATGTATCATGCGGGGGTAATACAAAATTTTCCAAAAAAAAATCAAAATTCGAGTAGGATGCAGTGACTGTATTTGAGCATAACTTTTGATTCTAAACAACTTTTCTCAATAAAATTTTGCTATATTTTTTAAATAAGGTAACTTTATTCTTGAACGAATTTCGTATCTTTTGTCCTGCCCTGTATATTGTTTGACTTGAAACCATTCTAAGGGCATCTGATATGGTTGTAGAACATGCACTAACTTTTGGCGGTATTTAAATTTTGATTGTACAACTAATAAAAAAAATCCCATTTGTTGCACAATTAATGGACCACACTGTATACTATTACACCACAATGACTCCATACAATTAATTCGGTTCTTTTTGCAACCTTGCACATTTCTCAAACAATGGCTTCATTGTTTAATTGCGCAGAAGATAGACAGGCAGGCAGGCAGGCAGGTTTTGACAAGTCTGACATTTCCAGACAATGACTCACATCCGGTATAGGAATCTTGTAAAAATTTCAAAATTAGACTCAATCTCAAAATTCATCTTGGGAATCTTGTAAAAATTTCAAAATTAGAATTTTAACAGCGTCAGCAAAAATTTTCAAACAAAGACAGCATTCAATTTAGCAGTTGTGCTGATTTTTCGCAAACAATGAGTTTCATTGTTCAATCTTTACCGGCTTTGCACATTTCTCAAACATGTCTGGACAAGTCTGAAGCTTCAGACAATAACATCCTGTCCCGAGTGGTGTACCTTGAACAAGCGTCCACGTTCGATCAGCAGAGTTAAGCAACGCTGTCTCTGGTCAGAACTTGGATGGGAGTTCCACGGCTGCATCTCTCGGCGCCTCGTGGTACGGCTATCACGGAAAAAAGTTGGTCCCGGCGGTCTAACAACATCATGACAGTCGTTAGTGGGGTTGGAAGTCCTCATAACTGCACAGCGACGCCTATAATTGGCCTAACGGCTGTTGGCTGAGTGCGAATTAAATAAATAAATAAATAAATAATGGAGGTCAGCAAAAATTCATCCAGACAACAAAGACTTCATTGTCCAATTATCGTACAGATTTCTCAAAAAATATGTTAATGTTCAATAACATCCTGCAAGAATGGACATGTTTGCATTGTCAGACGATGACTCACATCCTGTTGAGCCTGGATAAGCGTAGAAATCTTGTAAAATTTCAAAATGACGCTTTTAACTCCAAAAATTCATCGTCGGAACCGGAAGTGGCACGTGACCTAGGTGAGACCAATGACCTTGACCTTGGCTAGGACAACGACCTTGGCTAGGTCAACGAGCTTGGCCCCGGCTAGGCCGTGACCTCGACCTTCGTTCGGGTGACATGCAAAGTGGTCCAGAACCCGTGTAGGTACACTACTATAGGACTTACAACGTGGTAGAGTCAACGTCAACATAAGTTGGGCACACAAAGTGGAGCTAATTAATAATTTACTAGAGTTGGGCCAACAGCTTGATTTGGCATAAATTTTTGATACAAATTAGATATTTGACATATGTCGAGCAAAGACCTTATGAGAACCAATTTTGCTAGAGCTTGCTTCAAATGGGCTAGTTTTCAGAGCATTGGCCATTATTAGGATCACTAGAACCGATTATAAGGTATATACGGCCAACCTAGTTAAAATTTAGATTTGCATGTGTGAAGCCATCGGTCATAACATATTACAAAATAGCACTTTTATCACACGTCTTGCAAGAAATGTTCCAACCAATCAAAATGTATTTGCCCAACTCTTGGTAAACTATAATACCTACAGCGACTCTTCAGTAGGTACGGATCATAGTGCCCTCTCACTCTAAAATACTTTTTAATAAGAATTTTCTTTGTTTAATTTTACTTTTTAGTACTGATAACCAAATACTTGACACTATAGTTTACACTACATCGTGATACAGTACATTGCATAGCAGAGGTAATTTAACTTCATCATAAATTAAACGTCATAACAATTATGATTTAATACGATAACTGTCAGATGCACAGCCGGCTGTAATCCAAGAGTCACTACAGAGCCAAACTGAAAATTTGCAGTCTTTCTTGAAACTGTTATTTTAATCACTTATGTATTATCAAACCATCTGACAATTTTATGACTTGTATTTTAAGTAAGTTTGATTTTGTGTGGCTTGATGTAGTGGTAGCCGGCTGCCACTTGACATGGCAGTTTTGTGTGTGCTAGCTTAAAGAAAAAGGTAACAGTCCTAGAAGAAAAGCTGAAAATATCTGAAGAAGAAAAAAAAGTAAACAGAAGCCATTGGAAAATTCCATCAATAATGTTTGTGGCAAGGCAAATATCACACCAGGTTTAGCTCAAGAGAACTACTGTAACAGCCCTGGTAGCTCAAATGAGCTGGTGCTACCCATATATATAATACACATATATTGCTGGTAGGGCCTGGAAACTTCAGAAAACATTACGGCGCCGACATAGTCTCACTTAGAGTATAACGCGTCTCGTGCGCATGCGTGGGAATTCGAACTCCGCCTTTAGAAGCGAATTTTAAACTTGACCACTTCCCCATTGGGCGGACGACGCCGCCGCGCTTGCGCACAGCTCACCGTATACATCAAGGAGTTGGTTGTGCGTCTCACTTCATCGGTGAGTTTCCCACTCATAGCCGCTAGCAATATAGTAAGTATTAGATATATGGTGCTACCAAAACTAACAGAAAGGAGGAACTTAACCTCACAATCAGAGAATGATGTTCCAAATATAAACAATATAAATCGGGATGTAAACCTAGTTAAAAGCAATGAAGAAAATGTACCAGAGAACCAATAAGATGGCTGGAAAGTTGTAAGAAGACGTCGAGGAAACAACAACCCACGAAATAATACCAGGCCTCCTATCCAGGTCTTAAATACAGAGGGCAGTCTAGAGGTCGCACAAAGATTGCACTGGCTGTTTATTTCAGGGTTATCGAAAAAGTCCGACACTAAGAACATCCTAGACTATCTAAAAAAGCATAACATTGATTGTGAACAGTGTATATGTGAAAAAATGGTTACTAGAAACAATAATATGACTTGCTTCAAACTTGGGATACCGAAAGACCTAAAAAATACCATTATGAGTTCTGAATTTTGGCCTAGTGGAATATGGGTCAACCATTTTTTGAACCTCGTGCGCCTACGAGCAAGAACATAACAGACCCAGTAAGTGTTAAAAATCCCAAAAGGGAAATTAAGATATTACATGCCAATGTACAAAGTATAAAAAATAAATTTCTAGAATATGAGGTGCTACTCAGGGAAAAAATGTCGATTTCTTTTGTGTTAATGAACACTGGCTCACTACAAGTAAATTTAATGTCACTAGTGTCAGTGGCTACAGGGCAGCTGTGGATTTTTGCAGGTCTGCGAAAACTCATGGTGGGGTCGGAATATACTTGAAATATAATATTGAGTATCAGGAACACAACATCTCTGGTTTCTCTGAGGAGTTGCACTGTGAGATTGTAGGAGTGTCTCTTAAATCATTAAAGCTTCAGCTGCTTACAGTATATAGATCTCCCAACGGTTCCTTTGATTTATTTATTGAAAGAATTACCTTTATACGACGCCCTTGATTTTAGTAAAACCATTGTTATTACAGGAGACTTTAATGTCCATTTTTCAGCAGACACTAGCAATCATGGTGTACTTTCTTTAAGCAGCCTCTTAAACTTGTATGGTTTGTTTCAAACCCAGAAACAATGCATGCTTAGACAATTATATACACTAATATATGCTTTGACAGCCTTAAGGCTGAGCCGTGTGATCTCTGTGAGCTTTCCGATCATATGGGCATTCTACTCGGATGCAGTCTATCTATGAGCCCTACTACAAGCAGTGCTAGAGTTGTGTACAGACCAATATCTGATGAGGGGATTTTTAATTTTTATAACTTGATTGATGCTGTGGATTAGGGTTTTGTGACTGGGCTCGGTGGAGATGTTGATAGTCAGTTTAGTAGGTTTTTTGGTGTGCTCGCTGAAGCTGTGGACAAATGTTTTCCACTTAAATCTAAATTAGCTAGTAATCATTCATCTATTATCTCGGGTAATTGGTTTACTGATGAACTCAGAGATATGACGAAACGGTTAAGACTGTTAACAGTTTTAAATAAACAAAATCCTATCCTCCTATCAAAAGCTAAAAAAGCTGCTTATGATGGATGTATCAATGCATCATCCAATAAACAACGTGCTATGTGAACTGGAATAAAGTCTAATTCAAATAATAATGGTAAAAATTTGTCAACCAGTTTGAACGCTGAAACATTTAATATCTTTTTTGTTCATGTTGCTGATAGTATAATTTCTGAACTGCCTAGCCCCAATACAACTTTTGATGAGTACATTCCTGGCAGATTTGGAAATCCTAGAAATGAACCTTTTATGTTTTCACCTGTGACACATAACATGGTTAGGGAAAGAATAAATTGCTTAAGAAACACTGAGAGCAGGGACTGTTATGAATTAACTGTAAAGATTATAAAGAAAATAAAGAATATTATCATCTCTCCTCTTACCAAACGAATTAACTTGTGCATATCTCAAAATATATTTCCCACAGCTCTAAAGATAGCAAGGATAGTACCTACCTGTTTTTAAAAATAAGGGGTCCATGGATGATCAAGGAAATTACAGCCCTATATCTCTACTACCTATCGTATCAAAAATATTTTAATCTCTTATGAAGGAGCAGATAATTGATTACCTTGAGAAAAATAACATCTTTACTCAGAAACAGTATGGCTTTAGGAATAAAAGATCACCCACAGTGGCAATCGACAACCTGACGGAAGGTGTTTCAGATGATTTTGAGCGGGAACTGGATACTTACGCATCATTCTTTGACTTAACAAAGGCCTTTGGCTGTGTCTCTTTTGATATTCTACTTCATAAACTCCTAATTTATAATTTCCATGCTAATAGTATTGCTCTACTAAAGTCTTACCTGTATGAGCGTACTCAGTACCTATGTATCATACAATGGGAAGATTTCAAAAAAACTATCTATCGAATATGGAGTACCTCAGGGTTTAGTCTTGGGGTCTTGTTTCTAATTTTTATTAACGATCGACCCGACTCTGTCCCAAATTCAGACTTAATTCTCTTCGCAGATGACACCACCAACTTGCAGCAGTATCATCCCGCTGAACCTACTAATGAAATTGTATCTGAAAGAGAGCTAGATATTCAAAAGTGGTTCCAGACTAATAAGCTTAGTCTGAATTACACCAAGACCCAACACATAAAAAGTCCAACTCATCATCCTTCCACCTTGTAAGGAATACGGAAATCAATTGGTAATAAATAATTGCCCTTGTTGTTCACATAGCTAGCTCAGTACACATCCAAATATTAATTTACCTTAGTTAGTGGATGTCAATAATTGCCAAAAACAGGAAGCTGATCTGCACTTGTAGTACTCTCAGACTGAAACTGACTTCAAGCAATATGCACAAAAAAGCCAATTTGTTTACACAAACACAGATATATTAACCTTCTAAATATACATACGTAAGACAATAAAGAAAATAGGATTAAATCTTATAATAAACAGCCATTCCTAAATACAATAGCGTTAACTTAAGAATATATAATCTACGTGCATTAGATAGCTTCTACTCGCTTTTACTCGTCAAATATTAATAGATTCATTACTATATCTGAAATACATTCTTTAAACAATTTCAAAAAGACGTTGAAATAACTGTCTTTAATATGTGAACCTTAAACTGCATCGAAATCCACCGTTGGAGTTTGATGCATAAAAACCCGGCTTCACGATTCACGTACATATTTGTCTATGAAGCGCATTTCTTTACAATTGTGAAATCTTTACAACTCAGCCTGAAGTGAACGCTTATCGCTCAAACTGCACACATGCCCTGTATAAGGTTACCTTAAACTCGAGGCTGACCTGTATTTGACCTGCCTTTGAATACTCATATGGAACTTTACCACAAATACTGTGACAGAGAAGTATCTGCTAATGTCCCCTCTCTGGCAGCTGATGTCACCATACAATCAGGACGTCACAAAACTCTTTGGCAGCTTTGCTATCGTGTACTTATTCTGTACAAGGTTGGCAAGTCTCTGTTTTGATTGTTAATTTCAACAACTATAGGAGATATGAAAAAATGGATCCCCATCTTCCATCCCTTTTTTCAAAAAAGGCTTAATAGTGAAAACCAAAATTGCCTTTCCATTTTGTGGCTATATCGCGCTTATTTATGAAAATAGAGAAAAGTAATTTTTTTACGTTCTTTATACATTATTTTGATAGAATGCCGTGACTTAGTCAATATTTCAAAACAAATTTCAAATGTTGAGTTATATCATCTAGTTGTATATTTTTATACGGAACTCAGTTAGTTGCGGCATCATGAGAAAGAGGATTTTTTCCCATTACAGTGATATACACTGTTTCAAAATTCCTTCCCCAAGTCTTTTCATTCCACACACAAAAATTTATACCTAAAAATTTTGAAGTTTATAAGTTTGACAGAAGTAAACAAATTGCAGTTCAAGTAATTGTTCTTTGTTTTGTTTGTTATGAACAAGGCTAGAAACACGAACCAAGTGTTTTCCGTTGTTGCTGACATACATATAATCTTTGAACGCGAGAGTATGAAATCTAGACCTGCAGCAAGAGTCTACCCTGCACAGATTTCTGGTCAAAGGCATCCAACTCACAAAACATTTTTATTTTGAACAATAGACAGCGAACAACTGGTATCCCAATTCCAGCAAGAACTGCAGGTAGACAAGAACAGCAGAGTTGGAGGAAGCGATTTTGGATTTTGTTACCAACATTCCAGGCTGGAATTTTGTCAGTGGTTAATAAACCAAAATGATCTTGATCCAAATTTTATTTTATAAATTCTCTGAAGGTACGAGCGTTTCTTTTAGTAGAAACGGATGTGTTACTATTCACAACATCCATCGAGTAGCTGAAAACCCACACATATATTAACCTGGAAGACATCAATGTGGAAGATTTTCAATTAATGTTTGGGTGAGTATTTCCAATAATCAGGTATTAATTAGCACCAATTTTGCTCCCAAACATAATTTGAGGTGACAATTTTTTTCCAATTCCTGAATGAGGATTTAGAAGAGCAATAGATAATTTACCATTGACTGAATTGGTAAATTTATGATTGCAGTTAGATGGTGCACCACCACATTTTGAGCTAAAGTTCGGGAATAGTTACACTTAAATTTTCCAATTCGCTGGATAGGTCGTAGAAGTCTTGTGATTTAGATGTTTTTGTGTGGGGTTAGTGAAAAATAGAGTTTATCAAAAGCCAGTAAATACCCAGGAAGTACACCAACAGGGAATTGAACATTTATTGTAACAATTCTGCTGTTCTATTTGTTATTTTGTTACATAAATTAATTACTAACATTTTTGAAAAACGTAATAATTTTTAATTAGGATAACAAGAAACTTATCAGTTAATCACGTGCACATTTTAATGTAATTTAATCGACATACCGTACCATGATTATATCAACAATGCTAAATTGTTAAAAACTGGAATATCTCAATACTGAACCGCCATACGTACATCTGTTCTGTTTGAATATTTGGGTTCAGTTTAACACCTATTTGAACCACCTTTCCCAAGGGAAAGGAATTATGAAACACCCTGTATATCCATAGAATGTCTCTGTAATTGGTTAAAATTTGAAAAAACTTGCAAGTTAAGATGGCACCTTTAGATCAAGCTCCGGAAGCCATCATTTGAACCAGACTGAGGGATGGGGTAAGCATTAAGGACAGATGCGTGTGAGCCCAGTGTTAAGAAGAACATGGATTTACTCGCTAAGAAGAACTCGTGATACTGAAACAATTAAAAAAAAATAAAAAATAAGGCACAATTATGCAACTAAAATTTTCAAAAATGATATCTTGATATTTTTACTGTCTTAGTTTTCTATGAAGGTAATCGTACATATTTATTACAATAAAAAAATATACAATAGTCAACAATAATATGTTACAGTATAATATAAAGGTTCCTCGGCCAATTTATTGCAGCAGGGGTCACATCTACAAAATCATCTGGGTGCCCTGAAATGCTGTATGTGTGCACTGGCAGGTCATATACCTTAATTCGTTATAGTGTTTAAAATGTATGGTAAAGATTCATATAATGCATATGCAATAGTATATTACATAACAAGCTGCGAAAGTGGTATATATCGTGCGAGTATAGGTATTTGAGAAACGAGACAAAGCCGAGTAACTTTATATACGAGCGTACAATACACTTTCGAGCGAGTTACTTGCGGTATTTCTTCTACTACCAAAAAAGACACATTTTTGCAATTTAATGAATGACAGCTTTATTGTGACAACTGACAGTCAGTAGTTTTTACGTTAAAATGACATATACCGGGTGTCCATTCTCAAAGTCAAACATAGGTAACCAACACTGTGCATTCGATTTTTAGGTGTTTTGTCATTATTTCTATACTACAGAAGTAAATATTATTATTATTATTATTAGTATCATTTAATGCGAAATAACTTTATCTTTCCATTGATGTCATTATCTTTCCTGTAACTTCAATTGGCGAGCAGGGGTCAGCAAAAACGTCCAATGCTATGTTAAATTCCTATGTTCAAGTTTGAGAACGGACACCCGGTATACAAAACAGTCATTTCACTCAGCCAAAATAATATCCTTGGATCCCAGAGCGCATATTCCAACGTTTAGACTCCTAGTATATGCGCAGTAGTTACAGTAGGCGTGTTTTTGATATTGGCGGTTGACGGTTAAGTTCAACAACCGCAACCTTTTCGAAATGCCAACAAAGGAGTGATCCGACTGTTTTGTATATAGACTGTAGTATGACTGCGAATTGTGCATTTTTCCTAACAAATGCGTTCATTATGATAACGAATGGGTGAATGATATTGTTATTTTTCGTTTCTACTTGACTGTACGGAAACTACCACTTTCATATGTGGGCATGGGGAAAATGCTTTTCTGTACCAGACTACATTCGCAAATAATAAGATTATTTCCTAAGCGATATGTTGTGTGTAGCGCTACAGAATTAGAACCCATATGTGTAACTAAACTACTTTTTTCTACAACTGTCAAACAAAGATGACATTTACGCATAGCTATCGATACGCAGAGCTTGCCTTTTTTTAATCTGACAAAAATAAGTTATATATTTTACGTTACCATTGGGACGTGAAAAAATGCATTTTGCACATCTTTCTTGTTTCGTGGTACTAGAAAAATATTGTCTGTAGTTCTATGAGTGCTTTTTTGGTGCACTCGAATTACTTTTTTGCCTCAACCTAATGGTCTTGGATAAAACTGACATTCTCATGCACAGCAAAAAACAATCATTTCACGTGCTTAATTTTTGCACTCTTCTGTGCAGAACAACTGTAAGGTTTTTGTCCTGTATCAGTGCTTACATGTGTAATTAAATTATATTTGTGTTGCTTTATATCCACCAACAGTGCAAGTATACGGCTTTTCTCCTGTATGATTCTTCGCATGTCTAACTAACTTATATTTATCTGCTGTTCGGTATTCACAAACCGAGCAATTGTATGGCTTTTCTCCTGTATGAGATCTCATATGTGTAACTAAATTAATTTTCTGTGCTGTTCTGTATTCACAAACCGAGCAATTGTATGGCTTTTCTCCTGTATGAGATCTCATATGTATAACTAAATGATTTTTCTGTGCTGTTCTGTATTCACAAACAGAGCAATTGTTATGGTTTTTCTCCTGCATGGATTTTCATATGTCTAACTAAATTCCTTTTATCTGCTGTTCTGTATTCACAAACTGAGCAATTGTATGGCTTTTCATCTGTATGAGATCTCATATGTGTAACTAAATTACTTTTCACTGCTGTTCTGTATTCACAAACCGAGCAATTGTATGGCTTTTCTCCTGTATGAGATCTCATATGTATAACTAAATGATTTTTCTGTGCTGCTCTGTATTCACAAACCGAGCAATTGTATGGTTTTTCTCCTGCATGGATTTTCATATGACTAACTAAATTCCTTTTCCTTGCTGTTCTGTATTCACAAACTGAGCAATTGTATGGCTTTTCATCTGTATGAGATCTCATATGTGTAACTAAATTACTTTTCCATGCTGTTCTGTATTCACAAACCGAGCAATTGTATGGCTTTTCTCCTGTATGAGATCTCATATGTATAACTAAATGATTTTTCTGTGCTGTTCTGTATTCACAAACAGAGCAATTGTTATGGTTTTTCTCCTGCATGGATTTTCATATGTCTAACTAAATTCCTTTTATCTGCTGTTCTGTATTCACAAACTGAGCAATTGTATGGCTTTTCATCTGTATGAGATCTCATATGTGTAACTAAATTACTTTTCACTGCTGTTCTGTATTCACAAACCGAGCAATTGTATGGCTTTTCTCCTGTATGAGATCTCATATGTATAACTAAATGATTTTTCTGTGCTGCTCTGTATTCACAAACCGAGCAATTGTATGGTTTTTCTCCTGCATGGATTTTCATATGACTAACTAAATTCCTTTTCCTTGCTGTTCTGTATTCACAAACTGAGCAATTGTATGGCTTTTCATCTGTATGAGATCTCATATGTGTAACTAAATTACTTTTCCATGCTGTTTTGAATTCACAAACTGAGCAATTGTATGGTTTTTCTCCTACATGACTCTTCACATGTATAACTAAATCACTTTTCCTTGCTGTTCTGTATTCACAAACCGAGCAATTGTATGGCTTTTCTCCTGTATGAGATGTCATATGTGTAATTAAATTAATTTTCTGTGCTGTTCTGTATTCACAAACCGAGCAATTGTATGGCTTTTCTCCTGTATGAGATCTCGTATGTATAACTAAATTATTTTTCTGTGCTGTTCTGTATTCACAAACTGAGCAATTGTACGGCTTTTCTCCTGTATGAGTTTTCATATGTCTAACTAAATGACTTTTCGATGCTGTTCTGTATCCACAAACCGAGCAAGTATAAGATTTCTCTTCACTACAAGCAACATTTACGTTCTTTTTGTCAAATGTTTTGTTTTCATAATTTTCATCCTTTAATTCGATGACTTCTTGTTTAATAGATAGCTTATCAAAACTTTCATTGCTATCCATGCTTTGTGATCTACACGGTGTAGTTCCTGCAGAAGTAGAATACTGATTTTCCATAGATCCTTATTTAATGGTGATTATGTTTGTTTGAAGGTTTCTTTTAATGATAGATCAGCCAAGGAAAGTTTGATATCTTCACATCTAGAACAAAAGCAGATTGTCATTAAATAATAATAATAATTTTGCAAGCTGCTCTGTTACTTAACCCTCTATTTAACTTTCTAAATTCAGCGTCACATTGTGTTTCTCATTCATATTATTTAGTTAAAATTATTAACATAACTAAAAGCAAATATTAGTTATTTTGACCACTGCGTAGTAGATTATTGATCCATGAAAACAGGAAGGTGTCGTTAAATAATATGCTGACTTAGTGCATGGTTTGCTACATCAATTAATTACCATTATGCAGAAGACAACAAGCTAAAATACCTAAGTGATTTTTTTTTGCAAATTTATCTTCAATTTATAGTTTTTTTCAAGGAAACAAGCAGTATAAGAGCAGGAAAATGGGTGAAAAGGAAAGGACAGGTTTAAAATGGCATTGTGAGAAAATTGATTTTAATAGAAAAGTTAAGAGGTTATGGGAAGCCAGTAATAAGGAAGAAAATTCCATGTGCTAATAGAGATAAAAAAAGATTAGTGGAAATCGCTAGGCAACACATTATTTATGCACAACAAAGCTTGTGGGGTTGCCTAAATTTAGGCTATTATAATAATTCATGTAAAAAGTGGTGTTAAACCAGAAGAGAAAAAAAAACATGTGATACAAATAAAACACCCCATGGCAAGAAAACTTATAAGCCAGAAAGAAAAAATAAATATTGTAGCAAAAGGTCCAGTCCCCAAGATGTTAAACCGGACGATGTCTCATATCGTGTTGCGGGAACATTAGTAAACAAGAAGCAGGGCTGTACTGCGAACCGCACGCGTTAAAGAGAAAGTCAGAAGATATTAAGTTTAAACAATAGAGGGTTGGAATGCATAACCACTGAATAAAACGCAAAATACATATGTAGCTGAACTGAATATGATATTAAAAATATAAAACAACCTAACAGAGAATCACAAAAAAATAAAACATGAGCTATAGCAAATAAGGGATGAACAAAAGATGTTTAGTGAGAAAGTAAATAAACTAAAAAAGAAAAATGAAAAGAAAAAATAACATAAAGTGGATGGAAAAGAAGACAACGAAAAACACTAGAGCCAGTTAAGATGGAGGACAACACTCACAGAAGGAAAATTAATTTTGAAATACAAAAATAAATAAAAGGGGAGGACATGCTAAAAGATACATAAAAGCACAAAGACTGAACTCGTTAGGACATATGCAATGTCAAATCACTAGAACCATTAGAAAAATAACAGAATGGAAGCCAGATGGGAAAAAGGTATAGAGGAAGACCAAAATGCAAGTGGCAGGAAGAAGTGCCCAAAAATTTAAGACAAATGGCATAAACAGATTCTGTACCAATAGAAAGGAATGGAGTAAAATAGTAGAGGAAGCCAAATCACACCATAAGTCACAGTACAGGAAAGATACACGAGGACTAGTCCACCTCACAATTCACAAACAAGGATTTTTACAACATCCTGAAAGAATGAGGCTATAACCGACATGGGGTTGAAAAGCCATATAATAATATTAATAATAATTGCTAGAAATAAAGAGCTCCCCAAATACCATCTGTTCAAAAATAAATTACGTAAGGGTAGGACATGGAAAGAAAAATTAATGTCAACCGCAAGCTTTAGAGACAACAAACTTTAGAATTTCCATATCAGATTATAATATAAAGTTACGACAACAACAACAATTACATTTAATGAATTCTAAAGGTTGCTGTTTACATTACTTCTAGTTTCCACGGTCAACCCTTATGTAATTTATTTTTGAGCACAAGGTATAATTATCACGTGCTTTTACTGACTCGCTACATCTTATTGATTGATAATTTCAGATTTCAGGTGTTTAAATTTTAATAAGAAAATGTTGACCAATAATGTGAAGTGCGTTGTAACTGTAAAATTAAAATCATGTACCGTACAGTTTGTAGTATTAACTACAATTTATATGTAAGTGTCCTTTCATCAATGCGAAAGTCAAATTGATTATTAATTGTCATTAAAGTATTGTCCCTGTACTACATAAAACATTGATATAAGCATGGCATAGTATGTTGACTATATCCCATTAAAATGAACATACGATTAACTGAAGGGTTTCCTTTATGTTGTATATGTTACAGTAAATGTGATTAATCCGGTGATTATGTATAATTGCCGGTTATTTTTTATATATAATCACCACTAAATTTGGTAAATGTGATAAATGATTGAATATTTATCAAATTAACAGGCGAGTTTATATAATTCCCAACTCATAATAGCGAATGTGACAAAAGTCCATAACTTTACCAAATTTCTCTCGCTTTCTAGAGGTCAGGGACATCAGCGATGTGTTTGCAAGGGACAATGCACGTCAGGCAAGTGCAAATGTAAACAATCTGGCAAACTTTGTAATTCTAAATGTCATAACAGTCTAACATGTCTAAATAAATAAACTTAAAATATTTAATAATTTGTAGTAGTAGCAATAAACGTTATTTGGATTTTTTTTTCTCTAGAGCATGAGTTTAGTTTGTTTTTGATATGTACCTGTTTTGTATAAGTTCTAATAATAAAATTATGTTGTCTACTTAGGGCTTTCATTTGACAAGAGATGTCAGTCCCTTATTCAAATTTCGTTCAGGCTACATCCATGTGACTTAAAATAACCATTTATTGAATTTTGAATTGTAAATTATAAAATACAGGCAAACGTTCCAGAAGAATGCCGCGAAGTGCAATACCGCGATGCGCAAGTAAACACATAAATGATAAAAACGGGGTTAGGTTCCATTAACTAGATTTATTTATACTAAGCAACCTGAAAAAACCAAAACTTTTCTGCGTTTTTTGTCTGGCAAATCTGAAGCAGGAACTTTACGCTTTGAAACGCTCGAGAAGACAGTAAAGCTTGAACTAAAATTCTATATGTAACGTAAGTCTGCCACTTGAATCTAGAGCTCAAATGTACATTTGTTTATTCAAGTTATAATTTTACAATCTATTTCAGGTCCAATTTGATAATAAGAGATTCAAAGGAATAAGCTCGATAAGTGTGTTTACAAGTTTATTATAAATAATGTTATTTAGGTGTTCATGACATAAACCGCATACATCTGCTTTATTTACTTATGGCCAGTCTTATAAAGCTCACTAATGTGACGTTAACTTTAAGTCACTGTTAAAATAAACAAAAGCTCATCAAAACGATGGCGCCTATGACATATTATTCATTAGTAAACACATTTTTAAGCACTTGTTTATTTTAACAGCGAATTAAAGTTAACATCAGATTAGTGACCTTTATAAGACCGGCCGTTAGTGTGTGAAAGTTGAAACAGTTGGCAATTCCTTCCGCGAACGGCAAAGAAAAGGGAGCACAAAAGTGCCCCGCTTAAAATCAAATCAGGGCACCGCAAAGCCGCGAACAGCGAGGTCTGCCTGTATTGTTATTCGCAGCCTCTCGCGCCATAGTATCCAACGAAAATTCTCCTCATTAAACAAACTGATTCGAGTAACAGCATATTGCATGTGATAGTTAAATAATTTTAGAAATAAAAATAATAAAATTCTGGAACTTACAACAGTTGACGAAAAACGAAGAAAGTTGTCAGCATTAATTCGACTAGCTCAAACACAAGAAATTAAAGAGTTAAGTAATAATAATCAACTTAGAAAACCTCACAATCTTTCATCTCTCAACCCATTTATAGATAAAAAGGGCATAAAACGCATAGGTGGAAGGTTAAGAAACACAGATCTCGTTTACGAAGAAAAACATCCCATTATTTTGCCTAGCAAGCACAAATTAACAGAATTAATCGCAACAGACGTTCACGTTACTCAGCTTCATTGCGAACCGCAAACAATATTGTAAAAATTGTGTGAAAATTACTGGCCACTAAACGGCAAAAATTTGGCAAGGAAAATATTTCACAGATGTGTCACGTGTTTTAAATTAAATCCTAAGGGTGTCATGCCTCCGATGGCCGATATACCTGCAGAGGGGCTTGCTCCCTTCGAAATTTGCAGAATAGATTATTGTGGTCATTTTCTGTTGAAGGACAAGAAAACCCGCAGTTGGAAGGTTCTTAAGTGTTATGTTTGTGTATTTGTTTGTTTCTACGACAAAGGCTATACACCTTGAATTAGTTAGTTCCCTAAGCATTGAAGTTTTTATAGCTGCACTTTGCAGATTTGTGTCAAGAAGGGGTATTCCGCGCAAGATTTGGAGCTATAATGCCACAAATTTTATTGAAGCGAGGAGGCAATTGTGTGAATTGCACAATTTTATAAATTCAGAGGAAACCGATCAAAAAATTAAGAATTATTGTCTCTCAAGGAAAATAGTATAGAAAAATATTCCACCGCGAGCACCACATATGGGCGGGCTTTAGGAAAGTTCTGTCAAATTGTTTAAATTTCACCTAAAAACAATAGCTGGTAATGCACATTTGGTGTATGAAGAATTTAACGCTCTTATTATACAAATTCAAGCACGTCCCATTCAACCCTTAATTTCCGACCCTTTAGACCTGAATCTTCCAACTCCCGGCCACTTTCTTATTGGTCGACCAATTACCAGCGTCGTGGATAAAGACTTACGGAATGCCAAGGAAAATCGACTCGTGGATTTCCAAAGGGTTCAGTTACTGACCCAACATTTTTGGAACTGTTGGGCGAAAAAATATTTGTCAACGCTGCAGCAACGACCTAAAAAACGGGCCACTTACCAAACCATTGAAATTGGGTCTTTGGTTATCGTAAAAGAAGACAATTTACCGCCTTGTCAATGGTCATTACCCAGGGTCCTCAACCTACGCCCCAGTGCAGATGGAATCGTTAAGGTAGCTACAGTGAAGACCTCCAACAGCATCTTGAAGCGACTGTTAGTGAAATTGTGCCCTTTGCCATCTGGTGAAGGACAATAGCAAAAGTGCGCTCAATTAAACCAAGAACTTCCATTAAATATCGAAACCGTGTTAGATTTAAGCAAAATTCTTTAACCTCTCCGAGGAACGAACTTTATGAGTACCTAGTTATTTTAGAAGCGTTCCGGTTATCTTTCGCATAGATTTAGATTGTAATTCATGTACATTTTATACTTTTATTTTGGTTTGAATAGATTAACTTTTATATAATGTTGAAATCATAAATGTTTCAAGGTGGCGAGTATGTTTAATATTAAGAAGTGACAAACTGCGACGCTGTT
The DNA here is from genome assembly GCA_940337035.1 of Agriotes lineatus. NCBI lineage: Eukaryota > Metazoa > Arthropoda > Insecta > Coleoptera > Elateridae > Agriotes > Agriotes lineatus. Next base: position 240,134 of record CALNHX010000184.1, on the reverse strand, counting down.
TGTGCCGGTTACTTGTTTGTTGACATCTGGACATTTCTATGACTAGTAGCCCCAAAATCTAAAAGGACAGACTCGAACCGACGTTAGCCCTGGTTGGTCGCATAGAATATATAGGTTTTAGCGTTCTTGTACAGAAAATTTTCGTTCGTGGATTTGTAGTTAAATAAAGTATTTTTAAAACGTTTGCTACCAAAATCAATTATTGTTTAGCATACAGTCCACTACTGAACTCTTCAGGATCGTACAAGTATTATCCCTGTTTAATAATACACAGGTAGAAGGATTCCAATCAATACTAATCAATAATCATTTGAGAGATAATGAAACAAAATTTAAAGTTTTTTTTGAATTCCAGGTTATCACTTTAACTGGGTCATGTGTGGAAAGTGGCATTTTTAAAAACAGAGTGTCCATTCATACCATAATTAATAAAAATTGTTTTTGACTTTGCTTATGTCCATTTATTTATTTCCATGTTAGTGGTGTATAAAAACATTTTGCTACCTTCACTCTGACTGTAAATAGGAACAAGCAAAGGCAACCGACTTCTCAGCCGGAACTGGTTGTGGGTAAAACAAAAGACTAAAATCTGCAGCTGTAAAATAAAATATGGACGCCAAGTAGCAAGTAACCCAGTAGGGGAATTGTGTCTAAAACGACATACTTTTTCTTAGAACATATATAAACTCCTTACAGTAAGCGAAAAAAGGCTGCAAATTGGAGACTTTATTCTTCGAACACTTTACAACATTACACACTACATAAAAGAAACCTGAATTTACATTTTATAATAATTTTTTTTTAAATTATGTTAGGTACTGCTATGTCATTTTACCTGTACATACTAAGGTAAAATGACATACCCGTGTTTAAGCATGGTTTAAGCACACAGTTCACAAATGAAGCTTTTTATCTTGGAAGAAACATCCGAACAGGCTGTGTGGCACCAGTTTTTACACGCCTGACATTGTATCCATTTTTCTTTGCCTTTAGATTGCGAATAGACTTCATTGCAGTAGATGCATGCCACATCATCTTCGTCCTCTGCATTTTCAAAAATGTTCACCTCGTCTTCGCCGTCGCTTTCAATCAAAATTTTTTTTTCACTGACTTAGCAGCTTTCCTTTCCTGTTGTCTTCTTTCCTTTAGCTGTTTCTCTTCTTGTTTTCTCCTACTAGGATAAAATGACATACCTGTGTCATTCTACCTTTGCACTGCATATGTCATTTTATCAGAGAAACACCTTACATATAACCTAAAAACATTCCATTATTTACAGTATCCACAAAAGCGAACCGAATCATTAACGTGATCACTAATGAAGTCCCACAATTAATATGTGAGTTTTAGAACAAAATAATCACACATACCTGAGAAATTCGTTGTCAAACTAGCGCAGCAAAAAAACTTTTCACTAAGCACAACACACATTTGACGGTAAAACATGCAGTTTAGTTCAGATCACAATCAAAGTTCGACTGATACACAGTGGCATCATGTTTTTCATGTAGATGGCAGCATATATTGCACAAAAAGCATCCAAATATTAAAAATCGTACTATGTCATTTGAACTTGATATGTCATTTTAGACACAATTCCCCTACTTTGCTAATCAAAAGGTACACTACAGAAGGTGCTATTAACCAAACCTCAAAATTAAAGGTAACAGCAAAGGCACAAATCAGATACCCTGGCATAGATGTCAAGTCAGTATAATATCACAAAATAAGAGTAGTTGGTAGTACATACACAAATAAAATACACACATGGCAAACCAGAATAAAATATCACATGGAGAAAATATCACAGCAACTAAGGGCCGAATTCAGAGACTAAATCGAGCAACACTCACACTCATCTCATACTAACTTCACCCTAATCTTACCAAGTGGTATTCACAGTCAAATAGTGACCGATGAATCACTAAAATTTGCCTAATAAGTGAGTGACAGATAAGTGTGATGTAAGCTAGGGTAAGGGCAGCCTAAAGTTCCGCTCAAAGCATAATTTGAGGTTACATTGTACCTTTTCACCTACAATGGATTAGGGATGTCAGCGGGTACCCGGGTATATTTTCAGGACCCGGGTACCCGACTAGTAAATTATGTAATGCCCAGAAAGTCAGCTTTTTTCGGAGAAGATAATAAAAACTTAAATCGAATAGGAATAAGCTCTAGAAAAACACAAAAATGCAGTAATAACAAGAATCAACACATCCCATACCACAGAATGTTGATTCTTGTTTCATGTAAGGCAATAAATCCGCTTCACAGGAATATTCAACCCGTCAATAGTACCATTAAACGCATCAGTATTGGTTGAATTAACATAAACATCCTCTGTGTGATGTTGATGCTGCTACCAATTTCAGATAAAAAGTCACGTACTTGAATTTGATAACACTTGGAAGTCTGAAAATATTTAGGACAGAAGACTTGCAGTTTGAATTGGCGCGTAGGTACTATTTCAAATTAGTTCACTTTAAAACTCGCGGTGTTAAAATGCGTGCAGCATAGAGCTTGAACATTGTATGAAACTACAAAAATACAAATAAGAAAACAATGTCATAAAAAAATCGCCTGTATGAAAATATTTTCATTCGCCAGAAAATAATAAGGCAAAATGTAAAATTTACTGCTTTCGGGTACCTGGGTTTGATTTTAGACGGGGTACGACATCCCTACAATGGATAATTGTTGGGAATTTGTTGATTATGCTCATAAGGATGATTTTTTACAAATACGAAGGTAGTGTTTGATGTGAAAAATCCATAAAACAAAATTTTTATGTCGACACTTTTTTTGCAGATTTATCTTACGGAATAACTTAAATCGATTAGTAAGATACACAAATACAGGGCTTGTACAAAGAGTGCGGTTTTGTAGGTAAACGATAAATGACATTATTTTACCAAGTGTGTATCCACAGATTGAAAATTGAAACAATTGTGGAGTTCCAATCCTACCTATTTTGAAATTGTATGTAGCTTTGGGTTGCTGTGCAACCGGTAGCTATCAGGTATGTCGTAAAATGTGTCAGAATTTTCTAAGTAATAAACACTATATCTACTGTTTTAATATTTTCAGAGGGTATGTGGTGATATTTTATCTGTCAGCCAGTCATACGTCTGCAGGATAATTAAAGAAGTCAGCGAGCAGTCAGCAAGGAATTTGGGACAACATAAAATTGTCCTAACAATGTATTGGGTCTAGGACATATCGCCGAATGGACAAAACGCCGAATCGTATTTTAATGCCCAAAACGCCGAATCGTGCCCAAAACGCCGAATTCGCTTGAGTGGACAAATCGCCGAAAATGCCCAAAACGCCGAATGCTGTCGGTGGACATATCGCCGAAAATGGACAAATCGCCGAATTAGTTGGCGTGGACAAAACGCCGAAAATGCCCAAAACGCCGAATTCTCTCGGTGGACATATCGCCGAAAATGGACAAATCGCCGAATTAGTTATCGTGGACAAAACGCCGAAAATGCCCAAAACGCCGAATTCTGTCTGTGGACATATCGCCGAAAATGGACAAATCGCCGAACCGTGTAAAATGACCCCACATGGATCGGAAAGTTGGCATCGCTCGATTTTGTTCAAAACCCCCGTTTGTGTCGGTGGACATATCGCCGAAAATGGACAAATCGCCGAATTAGTTAGCGTGGACAAAACGCCGAAAATGCCCAAAACGCCGAATGTTGTCGGTGGACACAACGCCGAAAATGGACAAATCGAAGAATTAGTTAGCGTGGACAAAACGCCGAAAATGCCCAAAACGCCGAATGCTGCCGGTGGACACATCGCCGAAAATGGACAAATCGCCGAATTAGTTACCGTGGACAAAACGCCGAAAATGCCCAAAACGCCGAATCCTGTGAGTGGACATATCGCCGAAAATGTCCAAAACGTCGAATTAGTGGGCGTGTACCAAACGTCAAAGATGTCGAAATCACCAATTCCTGTTAGTGGGTATGGTACAAATTAAGGATGCAGAATATTTTACGGCCAAACAAATAGCGAGAATTGTTTTTAAGTTATTTCTAAATTACAACAATAATATGTCCACCGACAGAATTCGGCGTTTTGGGAATTTTCGGCGTTTTGTCCACGGTAACTAATTCGGCGATTTGTCCATTTTCGGCGATATGTCCACCGACAGAATTCGGCGTTTTGGGCATTTTCGGCGTTTTGTCCACGCTAACTAATTCGGCGATTTGTCTATTTTCGGCGATATGTCCACCGACACAAACCGGGGTTTTGAACAAAATCGAGCGATGCCAACTTTCCGATCCATGTGGGGTCATTTTACACGGTTCGGCGATTTGTCCATTTTCGGCGATATGTCCACGGACAGAATTCGGCGTTTTGGGCATTTTCGGCGTTTTGTCCACGATAACTAATTCGGCGATTTGTCCATTTTCGGCGATATGTCCACCGAGAGAATTCGGCGTTTTGGACATTTTCGGCGTTTTGGACATTTTCGGCGTTTTGTCCACACCAACTAATTCGGCGATTTGTCCATTTTCGGCGATATGTCCACCGACAGCATTCGGCGTTTTGGGCATTTTCGGCGATTTGTCCACTCAAACGAATTCGGCGTTTTGGGCACGATTCGGCGTTTTGTCCATTCGGCGATATGTCCAGGTCTCAAAAATAGCTGCCGAATATTTCTTGCAAATATTTCCATAGGGATTTTTTCAGGATGCGTTGTATTTGTATACAGAATATCACGAATGAAAAACAAACAGTAAACATTTTTTTAAAAATAATAAAACAAATGTCTAAATACTAAAATGTTAGTTTTTTGCCAAAACTACAGTAAGTGGATCAATAAATTTCCAAAAATGTGCGATTATCAATAATCGCCATTGCTATGAAAAATTTCCCACTAAATATGCATAAGCGATATTCTCGAATACAAAAGCACCCTAAATCGCCAAGTTATAGGTTATAGCACATTATACAGCTGAAATGTTTATCATGAAGTTTATGTTTGAGTGATTTCTAGTGCTACCTCACAGTTATTTGGTAAAATCTCCGCTGCCAATCGTTCCCCCATCAAACATTTTGACAATTGCACCACTCAACGTTCACTTACATTAGTCACTCACACTAACTTGAGTACTCAATGAGGAACGGTTGAGATGAGTGTTAGTGTTAGTTAAGTTACGTCTATGAATTTGGCCCTAAGCGTTGTATTAAGAACTCACCAAACTATTTTTACATAATTTAAATAACTACAGCGTGAGGGAAATATTGATATATATATATACAGGGTGTTTCATTAATAATTGGAAATATTTTAACTGTAGAATCCTGGGCTCAAAATATTAATATTTAACCCAAATTACTTAGATAAAATGTGGCTCCTTACTGAGATATAGGGTGTTTTATTTAAAAATTTTAAAGATTTTTCCCCTTTACTTTAAAACTATTTGACGTATCCGTATCATATTTGGCAGGAAGTATAGACACTGTAAACCATGTTAAATTATGTGAAATAATCGTTTCTGGCTACTACCATAGGCGTACGACAGGGGCAAGTGATTGGTTGACCCTTTCCAAATTCTACGCCACTGGCGGAATTGCCATTTTAGCACAATTTTTTGATTCTCCAATACTTTATATGTAAATAACACACTCTTCCTTTGTAACGATAAAGTTATTATTTTTCGAGATATTTAAAGTTAAACATAAAGCTGAACAGTTATTTTGATTTTAATATGTATTAATTATCTCGGTGTTTTTTTGTCACAAGATTGCATTTATTACGCGAATGAAAGTTTAATCCGTATTAACAAATCAACATAATGTTATTTATTAAAATTGTTCTTTTATTTAGATTATAACAAAATGGTTTTTTTTCAGAACCTCAATTTGTTTTTATGTTGAATGCATCTATGTATTCGTTTCAATAAATTTCATTAAAGAGCTTACTACGTCCACGTCGTTGTTTCTGGGTAATGCTAAAAGTAAGATTTACCGACAATAGTGAGATTTTTTATTTAAAGGACAAGATGGTCAAGGTTATTGTCCCCTAAGTCTACTCAAATATTTTTTCGCCCTTAAATCATCCAAATTCGAAAAAACAGCTTCTGGACGAATTTTTAACATTTAACCTTGAATTTACCTTTTCAATGTCACTTCAACGAGTTATAAACTATCATTTTGGACATAAAATTTTTTGCTCTTCCCGAATTCGGCGTCAAAAATAGGGGTTCTCATTAAAAAAAAATATTTTGACCTTCAAATGCCCTTGAAAGTTGACGCCAAGGTCAAAGTTATTAGTATAGTCAAATGACCTCCATCGTCCTGAATAACTTTTGTCTGCACAATTTTTTTTTATTCGGCTTACCAACGGAGATATTCGGATGCGTCGATTAAAATGGCCCACCCTGTATATATATATATTACAGCACTTCAGGCCTCTAGGGCCCATGGCTTGGTACAATACATAAAGTATTTTTTTCGTTGACCGCTTGTTAATTTCAATATTAATGAATTATTTTTCCTAAAAAAGGATGGATTAATAGATCTATTAATACACTATTTTTGATTAATACACTCTTTTTCATTAATTAACTGTTTTTGTGATTTTGACGTTTTGATATTTTGCATGGAGGTTAGTTGCATTAATCAAATTTTTCGCCACAAAAAAAAAGATTTTGCGGTCAACGAAAAAATTTTGTAATCAACTCGTTTGTTAATGGGCGATTAATAATCTCAACTATTAAAGGCACTCACTCGCTATCGCTCGTTTGTGCTTTAAACAGTTTCGATTATTAATCGCCTTCATTAACACACTTGTTGGTTAAATAACTATTACATTAATTTAAACAAATGTCGATTAATCAGGTAAATTAACAAAAGTAATCACTCTGTGGTACTTAAGATATTTGATCCAATATACTGGGTGAGTCATTTTAATCTTTGGAAGCGTTTATTCAGTGAGGGAAGCAAGATGGTGAAAAATACCCCGGGACAAAATTGTTCGGGGTGAAGAGGGACAACTTTTGGCACCAAAATCCACTCTCCCCTCGTACTCCCCCCCGCGAAGGGGGGTTAACTTTCAAATTTCAAATGGAACCCCCCATTTTTTTCCATGGATTCGGGTTCCTGATAAAAAAATATGAAATTTTTGTCCGAACAATTTTTCATGAAAATGCTTTCTTCGGTCAGTTTTAGCGCAATCCCACCCTTGGCGTTACCCAGGAACAACGACGTGGACGTGGTGGGATTTTGTTCCCATCGGGGTGCTTTTTTTGCGTGAGTCCCCTTGCCTCTCACGTACGGGGTGCTTTTTTTCGTGTGAGTCTCCTTGCCTCTCACGTACGGGGTGCGAATCCGAGTAGCGTGTGCAGCAATACCGCGTAGGGTAAAACTAAAACTGACCGAAGAAAGCATTTTCATGAAAAATTGTTCGGACAAAAATTTCATATTTTTTTATCAGGAACCCGAATCCATGGAAAAAAATGGGGGGTTCCATTTGAAATTTAAAAGTTGACCCCCCTCCGCGGGGGGAGTACGAGAGGAGAGTGGGTTTTGGTGCCAAGTTGTCCCCCTTCACCCCGAACAATTTTGTCCCGGGGTATTTTTCACCATCTTGCTTCCCTCACTGGATAAACCCTTCCAAAGATTAAAATGACTCACCCAGTACTTATACTAATTAAACACAATTTTACTTAAAACTAAATTATTTGTAATTGTCATTCGAACAGTAAATATCAAAATATATCGTTGATTCTAATTATTGACTGGATACGGAAGTAAAACTTGGTTACACGATAAACTTCATGTGGATCGCACACAATAATAAAATCAATTACTGTAACCTTTATCACTGTCTATTTGACACCCAATATCTTTGTAAATCAGCGGCTAGCCAGGTGTGAAGGTAATACATATTTAACACTTGGGTATCCTTTAGAATTAATGTTTTAGTACACTATGTCATTTAAAATTTACTTATTTTGCACGGGAAGGTATATTTATATATAATTTGGCACTACAGCCCAAGTAGGTTCATGGCTTGGTTCACTATCACTTTCCACGTTTTTCTATCCTGCGTCTTTATCTTCCAATTACTAATGTTGGTTACTTGTATGTCTTTCACTACTTCCTCTTGCCATCTTGACCTGGGCCTTCCTCTTCTTTTTTTCCCTCCAATTCTGCTTTCTATGAGCCTTTTTGGTACTCTATCATTATGCATTCTTGAGATATGGCCTATCCATCTTAGTCTTTGTCCTTTCACTATTCCGACTATATTTGGCTCTTTATACAGCTCTTGTAGTTCGCGATTGGTTCTTCTTTCCCATACGTTATTTATTTTATTTCCTCCATATACCTTCCTAAGTATTTTCCTTTCCCATACTTCCAGCATTTTTTGTTCTGCCGTGCCCACTGTCCACACTTCACATGCGTATGTCGCTACTGGCCCTATGATGGTTTTATACATTTTCAGTTTCAGTCCTCGTGATATGTTTTTGTTGTGCATGAATCTCTTGAGTGCATAGCCTCTTCTGGATTTCTTTTCTAATGCCCGGCGTTCTATAAAATTCTGTTCCTAGATAAGTGTATTGTTCTACTTCCTTGAAGGTATATGTTTTTCCATTACTTGTTATACTTAATTTCCCTAAATTGTTGTAATCTTGGTCTGTCCATGTCATATAGTTTGTTTTGTTTTCATTTATAATTAGCCCCATTTTTTGAGCTTCTTCTTGTAATTTTTGGGTTACAATTTTTAGTTCTAGTCTTGCTTCGTGCTAGGATTACCAGGTCATTCGCAAATGCGAGACATTGGTGCTTGTTGTGGTATAGTAAACCTGCCCTATTTAACCCTGCTCTTCTTATAATGTACTCTAATGCACAGTTGAAAAGTATAGAAGATAGGGGGTCCCCTTGTCTTAGTCCCTCGCTTACCTTGAATTTTCCAGATATGTTATTCCCCATTCGCACCATATTATCTGTTTCTTTTAAGGTTAATTTTATTAAATTTAAAAGTTTTCCATATATCCCTAGTTCCTCTAGCGCCTTATATAGTTCTTTTCTGTTTACTCTGTCGAACGCTTGTTTGAAATCGATGAAAATTGCATATGTTTCCTTCTTGTGCTTGTAGCTTTCAGCTTGTATCTCTCTTAGTACAAATATCTGGTCCACCACCGATCTTCCCTTCCTAAACCCCAATTGATATTCACCGATTTTGCTCTCTATTTTTGTTATCCAAACATTTTTCAACTGGATGGCAAGGACTTTATATGCCACGTTTAATAGGGCTATTCCTCTGTAGTTCATACAGTCTGTTTTATCTCCCTTTTTGTGTATCGGTAGTAGTATTGCTTCGTTCCATTCTTGCGGTAATTTTTCTTGCGCCCATATCTTCTTTAGTAGTTGCATGCATTTAGCTAGTTGTTTTCCACCATATTTGAATAATTCTGCAGTTATTTGGTCATTTCCGGGACTTTTATTCATTTTCAAAATATAAGAATGTATAAAAATGGGGACGTGGAATGTAAGAGGAACGCATGAGGAAGGAGCCTTGAAACAGATAACAAGACAAATGAAGTTATACAAATTTAAAATAATAGCTCTACAAGAAACTAATCAAAAAGGAACCGAAATTATGGAAATTGAAGATTACATATATTTTAATAGCAGAGGAGACGATAGAAGATTAAGACAGGCTTCATTATAGAAAAAAAACTAAAAACTGCAGTAGTAGAATTTAAACCTATAACAAACAGAATGTGCCACTTGAGATTGAGAGGAAAATATCAGAAAATCACGCTTGTAAACATACACGCACCAACAGAGAAAATAGACATTGATATGAAAGAAGATTTCTATAACCGCCTAGACGAAAATTATGAAAGGATAGGTACCCAGATATGACCTCAAAATTATACTGGGCGACGCAAAAGCAAAAATAAGAAAAGAAGAGCATTTCAGACCAACCATTGGCACGCATAGTAAACATGAAATTACAAATGAAAATGGGCAACTATTAATCGATTTCGCTAAAAAGAAAGACTTGATAATAAAGAGCACATATTTTGAGAAGAAGGATATATACAAGGGAACCTGGAGATCACCGGATGGATCCTATCTAAACCAGATAGACCATTTTCTCATCGAAAGAGACGAAGAAAGATCCATAAAAGATATACGAACTTATAGAGGACCAGATGCTGACACCGACCACTTCTTAGTTGGCATAATAATGAAACAAGAACTACCGATACAAAGAAACAAGAAGAAATTAGAAATAAACCAAAACAGAATAACCAGACTAACAAAACATGAGCATAGAATGGAGTATGAAGAAAAATTAAGCAATAGCCTAAAAAATATAAAAGACACCAATGACATAGAAAAATTGTGGCTACAAATAAGTACAACAATAAAACAAATGGCAAGACATTATAACGAAAGTAGCAACAAAAATAATAAGCAGTCGTTCGATGGAGAATGTGAGGAAGAGCTGGACAAAAGAAACACACTACGAATGAAAATGTTAAAAACAGAAACCAAGCAAGCAAACGAAGTCTACATAACGCAAAAGAAAAAAATGTAAACAAATATTACGAGAAAAGAAAAAAACATAGCGAAAAATTGATGGACAGCTTAGAAGAAAACTACCAAAACAAAGAGAAAAGAAATCTATATCAGGCAATAAAAAAGAAAAGGCAGGATACCAACAAAAACTTATATTTTATAAAAACAATCAAGGTTTACATGTTGGAGGAACAGAAGACATTCTAGAGCTATGGAGAGATCACTTCCGCGAGCTACTAAACATAACAATAGAGTACCAAGAACAGAGTGAAGATGGAAATAGAAACGAAGAAAAACACAACCAAGACACAGAAAACCCACCAACCCTCGAAGAAATAGAAAATATAATGAATACATTGAAATATTGATATAATACAATTAAATAATGTACGAATGTTTAATGTAAATAGAGAAACTACAAAATTACTATCGAAATGGCAAATTGCACTACTAGAAGGTTATCGGTAGCACGAATGACTACAACAAAATTATTACATATAAAATTTTGGGTGTCGAGCTGAATTCGACTATATACCCACCAATACAACAGCATTCAAACGTTGACAGTAATTAACAATATAGCTCTCACAGACTCAAGATCTTGTTTCTGATATAAGGCGCTTCATAACCCGGATTATAACCTGTAGTTAATTTTAATCTAATCAGATTCCAGCGTGTCGCATGAAAGTATTACGCAAAATTCTTGCAAATGCAGGGATAACCAAAAGTTGGATTCAATCGAGCTCTATTTCACTAGCCTGACGTGAAAGCCGAGATCGAATTAGTTTTGTCAAGATCACCCCAAGACAGGGGAGACGATGAAATTAGGAAGCACATGAGGTCAATCACTTACACTGGAAGACGTACAAAAAACTAGATAAGGAAAATAACAGGACTGCTAATAAATTAAACAACCGCTATGAAAATGGAAAGACAGAAGAGAAGGTTGAAAAGAGCAAGAAAATGATTACTAAGTGGAATGGAAATGAAAATAAAGTAGTAGATACATTTAAACAAATACAAATAAATTGGAAGAAAAAAAAGATAAGAATAGGGATATGGAATATAAACACCCTGAATGGAAAAGAAATTGAGATAGTGGATAACATGAAGGAATACAATCTACAGATTCTGGGAATAAGCGAAACATAAATATAACAGATGAATATACACTATACTACTCAGGGGTACAAGGAGGATGTAGAGCCAAAGAATGAGTGGGCATCATTCTAAACAAAGAAATAAACAACAGGCTAATAAAGTTTGAAGCAATAAACTCAAGAACAATAAAAATAAGCATACTACTACAAGAAGTAGTGAACATAATACAAATCTATGCACCAGTAGAAGAAGAAAAAAAATTCAATAAAGGAATTCTATGAAAAAGTACAACAGACAATAGACCAGGTGAGAGAAAAAAATTTGAAAATTGTTTGGAATTACAGAATAGGAAAAGACAAAGAAAGAGGCTTGGGCTGTATGGGAGAATACGGCGAAGAAATACAATATCGAAATGGAAAAACAATGATAGACTTTTGCATAGAAAATAAATTGATAATCGGAAATACCTTCTGGAAACAAAAAATAGAAGACAGATATACCTTTGTGGCAAAAGAAAGAAACGCAAGAAGCATCATAGACTGCATCACGTATATGAGAAACATGCAACACGAAGTAAAACGCATTGAGACAATAACAACGGCAGAAATAAAATCAAACCATAGATTAGTCGTAGCAAATATGTTGATAACTGAAATGGAAATAGAAGAAGATAAGGAATACATCAAAAATAAATATGTAAACTAAAAGATGAAGAAACCAGGAAAGCTTTCCAAATAGAGACAGATGGCTCACTAAAGGATATAGAAAGGACTAGAAAAGAATGGAATCTGGATGAAAGATGGGAAAAGCTGAAACAAACCTTATACCAAAACGCGGAGATAATATGTGGAAAGAGGAAAAGAAACTTCAGCCAAAAACGAACAAATTGGTGGATAATAGTTAAAAGAAAAAAATCAAAAGAAAAAAAGAAGCGTGGAAGAAATACAGTAAAACAAAAGAAGCACGAGACAAAACAGAGTATGCAAAATTAAGAAATGAGGTGAAGATAGCAGTTAGGGAAGAAAAACGAAGAAGCTGGGAGAAATTTGGGACAGAGCTAAATGAGGACTTCAAAAATAATACTAAAAAATTCTGGAATAGAATAAGAAATATGAGAGGGATAAAGAAAAAAGAAATAAGAGGAATGAAGAATAAAGAAAATGAGATAACGATTAAATGACAAGAAATTCTAGAAATATGGAAAAATCACTATACGGAAAAATTTGAATAAAGACCAAATGAGGGGAATACAAGAAATGACAAGTAATGTTAAATACTATAATATTACCAATCCACAAAAAGGGCGACCATACAATCTGGGAAAATTACAGAGCGATCTGCCTATCATCAGTAGGTTTTAAAGTTTATACAAGAATGGTAGAGAAAAGATTAAGAAAACAAGTAGAAAAAGAATTGGAAGATAGACAAGCGGCATTCAGAGCGAACAAACAGACAAATGATTATATTAGCATAGTGAAAATCCTTGTAGAAAGAGCAATGGATACTAGTGGAGAACAACTATGTCTGACTTTCATAGATTTAAGATCCGTATTTGATATGATAGAAAGAGAAGTAATATGGAAAAGCCTAATGAACCTTAAAATCGACAAAAAATTAATACAAGTAATAAAAAACATCTCAAAATGTAATAGCAAAATACTTTGAAATGAAAAAAGAGGTGAAGCAAGGGGATAGCTTAAGCCCACTACTATTCATTATAGTAATCGATAGGTTAATAAAAATACACGACGCAAAGTATAGAAACCTCATTCCCACAAAACTAGATAGCCTACTCTACACGGATGATATTGTACTAATAGCCAAGATACAAAGAAAAATGCAGTTCATGGTAGATGTGTGGACACAGGAAATTGAAAACCTAAAAATGGAAATTAATACAAATAAAAGCAAAGTAATGATAATAAATGGCAAACATAGAACAAAAGGAAAGAGTAATATTATGCAAACAAAAAACACTGAAAGAAGTAACAGTCTACGAATACTTGGAAAGTGTGATAGCTAATGATGGAAATCTAGACCTGGAAATAGCGAAGAGAAGGCAAAAGGCAACGAACATATACCATGCAGTAAATAAGCCTATACTACAGAAAAACGAAATAGACATGATCACAAAGATGAGGGTGTACAATGTAGTTGCCGTACCAACAATACTATACGCTAGCGAATCATGGGTGCCACTGAAAATACACGAATCCCAAATAAATGCTATTGAAATGAAATACTTGAGAAAAATAGTGGAAAAGACAAATTTTGATAGAGTAAGGAACTCACAGATAAGGAATACAATGAAACAAGAACCTATCATGACAAAATTGGAGTAAAGACGATTGAACTGGTATGATCACATAACTACAACAGTCAAGAAAGTGATAGACAGGAAAAGGAGGGAAACGAAAAAGAGGCAGACCAATGAGAACCTGGATGAAAAGGTTAGAGGAAGTGGGAACAAGTAGAGAAAAAATCCTAAACCAAATGAAAACCTTGGCACGAGACTGAAAGGAATGGAAGAAGTGGATAATGGAAATGGGAAATATGGAACCAAATCTGATGCCCTAAAGGACAAAACCCTCGCTGCGGATCAGCTCGAGGTATGCATTAGCTCAGGGGGAATTAGATTGAATGGAACAGACCTTCAACAGCAATCCTCTAGGTGGTAGCGGGTGTCTGAGAAAACCCAACAAGCGCCAGGTGATTACGCCAAATTTAACCAGTGCATAGAAGCCATCGACCCGCAGGTATTGTATTTCGACGATGGGCTTCGCAAGAAATGTAACTGCAATCCCTCTTGCAGTTAAGGATTCTTCACACACACACAAAACCCAAAGCGGCAGGTTACGTTAGGTCAAAGGCAAATTGCTGCAGTCTGTCCGAAGAGGGGGCCAAACTCTATCAGCACGAGAACAAAAAGTTATCTGCACCGGGACCAAAAAGAAGCCAGAAGAATGTAAAGCAATAGAATCTAACTAAATAGCACTAAAAAGAAACATAGCCTAGATGTTATGCTCCGTTTGCCAGAACGGTAACATGTGCTCTGCTCAGATAAATTGAAACCAAGTTTGAGCTAGGGAAATATCAAAAATACCTCTCACAAAAACTCCATGGAGATCTCCGGAAGGCTCACGATACGCCAAAATTAATTTCCCAAGCAGGATCCTTGTGACAAAACCCAATTAAGGCACGTTTCAAAACGTAGTTTCACAGAACAACCTCTCTGAAGCAGGACATCACGGCAAATGGCCAAAATCAAAATTTGAGAGCCTTGAAGAAAACTCCGCATATGCAACCCAAAAGCTCTATGCGTGGAGTGAAGCCTACTCAAACGTAAACTATTTATAAATTGTAACTCGAAGGTGGACTGAAAGCTTGGTTGTATCGTACGTACCTAAAAATTAGACTTGTGAAAGATAAGGCAAATAGTTACATAAATAATTATAAATGATTTTTGAATCGTAACAGTTTTTAATATAAGCTCAAATTTAATTTATTTTGATATTTGTAAAACTGGATTACACGGGAATGATGGCCATAACACGGGAACGACTAAAAGCCATGAACATAAAATATGAATGAAGTTTTAAACAAAATTAATTTAATACTACGAACAAATTCAAAACTGCAAATTAATAAGTCTTTTTTAAGCACGAGAACAAAAGTAATAATAAAACATTTAGGCTACAGTAACATTATTAATAGCTTAAAAGCTCAGATAATACTCGAATAATGTATCTAGGTTAGAGTAGGGACATGCCACGGAAATGGTAACCTGCAAATATTTTTTAAAATATAGTTATGTATATATTTTCATTTTTTTGAAAATTAAAACCCAATAGAAATTTACTTTTTTTAAACTTTTTTTTTAATGACTGCTACCTTTAATTTGTGTCAGGACTTCAAAATTGCCACTTTCCAGACATTGACCCAACTACGTATCGGAGCTCATAGAAAGCAATCCTACAATAATTAATAATTTTATTCATAAGAATTATGTTTAGTTAAAGACGGTAACATATTATTTAAGCACAAGACTCACAAACACAATGTCCAAAGAGCAAAATTTGCCAACGAATAAGTCGCTGGTCTGCTCAAAACGGTCTCCAGCGACTGACAAACGGATTTTGGTAATAACGAATCAGTAGCAGGTAGGAAAACAGACACACTTAAATGCATTGTAGAAGTCTTAATAAACCGGTCGCGGCTACTAGGTTGCAGTCATCAGTGACTGGCGAATGTGGAGAAAAACGCTGCTTTAATAAAGACAAATGCAGAAGTGATAACATACTGATTATTAATTTACAATTTAATAAACTTAAGCCGCTAATTCATTTTTATAGTTCAAGATGTTTAAGATATCTGACACCAAAATTGGTATATAAAAATGAACTAAAGCTGGTACTGGGCATGATGACTTACTTGATGATTCCAGAAAGATACTGCAATCAGTGAAACTTATTGCAATGCTACAAATGTCAAAGCCGACTGATGGTTGCTACAGGTGTCTTCTAGAATACTTCATTCAAAAATTCTGTTTGGCAACAATTTGTATGCCATTAAGGTTGAAATATAGGACCGTGAGAGTCGACTCGATCTTCAGATGTTAACTGTAACAAATAAACATTAATAATTAGCAAATTTCAATGTTAGTTTCCTACTTTAAAAGTTACGTCAGTTCATGCAAAAAATAAATTTATAGTCTTCTGGAATTAAATAACTAATTTCTGAAATGCAACTATGCATTTTGGACATTGCTCTGTGAAAATCTAAAATATGTAATATTAAATAAATAATACAATTTTGATCAAAACTTAAACACAACGTTTTCATAATTAAAACTCTTAATACACCGTCAATCATATTATAAGTATAACACAATAATAAATTTACACTAATAATTTCATTCAGCTCCCTGCATATACTCTGCATACTGTACATCATATCAGTACATACAAACTGTAAACAATCTAAATAAAAATCATACGACACTAGAAGGTAGATCTAACTATAAATCTAGAATTACAATACAGACGCAACTTCATCTGCAGATATTATTTAATTCTGTCTGCACTGGAACAAAAATCGCTATAAATTTAGCGAGGGTATATTGCAGGCCCCTAAGACTTGATGAAAGTTGAACAAAGCTAATTTCGTACATGGAATTAGTATTACAATAGTTGCTATTTACTTTTATACAGTAATTATCAATATTTTCAGATAAATGTTAACACTATTTATTTAGAATTAAAGAGTGTTTTTTTTAAATGTTAAAAAAGGGTTGAAAATTGTTGATAAGGAGAGCTATATTTAAGTGAAATTGAATACACTACTGACGTGGCGATATCAATAACAGCATATTGCATAAGGACAAGTGTGTTATATTATGAATAGACAATGGTCTCCTGTGTAAAACTGCAAGCTTGCAACCTTGAACGATAAATAGCTTCTTTATATGAATTGCAAGTCTGCAACCTTGAACGCACGTGGCTTCCTGTCTCACGCTCCCTTTTAGAGATAACGCTTATCTTAGCTGATTAGGCATAGTATATATACTAGTAGCTTGCACTTCTAAGTTAAGCTCCAGTCAGTCGATAAGTTCCATTGTGTTCGTATCATAGCTAGATGTAAGAAATTGTCCGGCGGCTAGCTGTGTGCTTCCAATGTTATATTTCATTGTAAAATAAAAATAAACGTTTTTTAAAAAGTCGTTTCGGCGGCCTTTTAATAAAACTGACGCAGTCGTTCGGATTTGTGGAGGAAAACCTGGAAAACTACAAACATCGAGTCGACCAGCAACTTTCCTTGAGGTTCAGCTCTTTGCCACAAATCGAAACCTACCACCCAGCGGATCTTCGGACATCTCCAACAGGGACAAACATCGCCCGATCGTGAGAAGCGCCCGTCGACCCAGCTCCTGCTCCTCCGTGGTTATTGGAACCATCTGGTCATTGGGACCACTCTTGATCATTGGGATCAGTCTCTGGTATTGGCAACGTCAACAACGACGACCCCAGGACAACTTTTGGATAACGCTCTAGCGCAAAGCTGGACTATCCAAGTCGGACTTCAGGACCTCTGTGCAGGCCAGCCGACATCAATAGGATCGACGCATCCTTTTTGAAGACAACAGGACGTAGCTTGATCGCACGCCGTTCGTCAATTTTAACGCACAATGTAAGTGCATATTTTTATAATAATTTTCAAGCTTTAGAGAAAAAGCAAAGGTATATTTTTAAAAAATAATAATTTTCAAGCTTTAGAGAAAAAGCAAAGGTATATTTTAAAGGCAACAAAGTAACGACTATTAAAGCGTTCGCCTAAGTAATAATTTACAAGTTTTAAAGAAAAAGCAAAATAATTTATTTTAAAGGCAACAAAGTAACGTAATATAATTTTCAAAAGTAATAATTATTAAAGCGTTCGCCTAAATAACAAAGTAAAAATTTCAAAGGCAACAAAGTAACGTAATATAATTTTCAAAAGTGATAATTATTAAAGCGTTCGCCTAAAACAACAAAGTTAACTAATATAAAGTTTTAAAAATTATACTAACATAGTTCTAATATTTATTTATAATATTAGGCAGAACGTAGTAAGCCAGACCAATTGCTGCACATAATAGGTGTGCTTAATTTGCATTTGTGCTTGCGTTCTTGCGCGTAGGATACCTACCCCTGTTAAACATCCCCTAGTCATTAAACTGTTTACTAACATAAATAAAAATTAAAAATCAAGTGAAATAAATAAAGTAAAATTAATTTTTGTCAACAAAATTTTTATGTTAAAGGAAATCTTGAATCATTACGTAAAACACTTATAATTATATTTTGAAACAATTGTAAAAATTTTATGTCACGAGATAGATCACGCTCACCAAGGAATTCAATCCCTAGAATTTTATTTTTAAATAATTGTAACAACTTAAATATGGTTGAACAAAACGCATCATTGTTTCCCCCACATTTTAATGTAGCTTTACTAAATGAAATTCCCACATATGATGGTAATCAAGCCACTCTTTCGGAATTTATCAGATCCGCAGAAATCATTGCAACTAAATTTTGTACAGAAAATTTAAACGATTATATCAACCAAGTAATTTTAAATTCGATAAGGAATAAATTAAAAGGTCAAGCGTTAGAAGTAATCACAGGTTACGAGTATGATACTTGGAAAGACTTAAAAAATGTCTTAATTGAAAATTTTGGCGACCAAAGGTCAGAATTGAATCTTTTAATTGATTTAACTAAATTAAAACAGAATAAAGACTCTCCCATAGAATTTTTCAATAAAGTTAGAACTCATTTAGCTATTTATAATTCAAAAGTTTCTCTGAGTCAAGAATCAAAAGACATTATCACTTATAAATTAAAGGCTAACAAAGATTTAGCACTTCGCACTTTTACAAGTGGACTAAATGAAAATTTAGGAAGCTTCGTAAGAAGTAGAAACCCAACTTCACTAGAACAAGCCTTAAGCATAGTAAAAGAAGAAATTGATATCAGATATTCTCAAAATCAAAATAATTTTCAAAGTCAGAAATTAAATAAATCAAATTTAACTTCCAATATTCAAACACAAAATTCATACCAATCTAAATTAAATAACCCAAATTTTATGCAAAGACCATTCCAACAAAATCGAAGTAATTTTAACCAAAATCCTAGAAGTAATTTTAACCAAAATCCTAAAAGTAATTTTAATCAAAATCCCAACTATTTTAAAAGTCCAACGAATTTTAACAATCCTAATAATTCTAGAATAACTCAAAATTCAAGCTTTAATGCATTTGCACCTAAACCAAATTTTTCACCAACAAATAAACCAGAACCTATGGACTTTAGCACTATAAAAAGACCAGCTACTCAACAAACAAATTTCCCTAATAAATATCGAGCAAACTCTCAAAACGTTAATAGAAATTTTAATCAACTATTTTATCACAGCAATGTTCAACAAGAAAATTCCCCTGTTGATCATGAAAATCTAACAGAAAATTTATTCGAAAACTCTCCTGAAGAAAATAAAAATTTCATTGAAAATTCATTCAAAAATTCTCAAGAAAATCCAGAATACAACCAATCAAACCTATATTTTCAAAATGAACCCCAAGACTTGGACATTACATCAGATTATTATGAATTTCCAGATCCAAACGATACAGTAAATTTTCATTAAGAGCCTCGGAAAAGCATATTTTAACTTTTAATATAAATTCAAAATCAGATCTTCCTTATATTATAATTCCCGCCACTGGCGATAAACTTTTAATTGATACAGGTAGCTCACAAACAATAATTTCTCCAGAATTTGTACAACAACATTTTCCAAATTATATTTATGAAACAGAATTCGAGATAATTACATCTCATGGAATTTCTCAACATAACTTAATTGCAGATTTACCAATCCCCAGTCTTTTTTATGAAAACGGAACACATACATGTTATTTATATAATTTTAACCCAGACTATATAGGACTTATTGGATCCGACTTACTTTCAAAATTATCCGCACGAATAGATTATAAATGGATGCACATTCAGACAGAAAGAGCTACGATACCATTTTATTACAACCCGTAAAAATTAAACAAAAAAAGTGAAACTAATGTAATTTTTCAAAACCTAAAAATTAAGATTTTTATTTTTCTCAACAAAACCTACAGTTAACCCTGTGTACAGAACTTTTCGTAAAATTTATCAGCATAAAAAAAATGTAACTAAAATAACTCCAAAATTAAAATTTAATGAAAAAGGCATGACTAAGCCTTCAGCAATTGAAACCATACAATAATCAATTTAAAACAAGCGTAATTAATACTTTAAATGAAATACAAGAAATTAATATTTATAATCCTTAATCTTATAAAAATAAAAATTATGAGCTCAACAAAAATCAGTCTATCAGATTTAACAACTTTAATATAAAAGCTTCAAACATTAAAAGTATTTTAGATAATTAATTTAAATAACAATTTTTTAACAACTTTAATATAAAAACTCCAAACAATAAAAGTATTTTAGATAATTAATTTAAATAACAATTTTTTAACAACTTTAATATAAAAACTCCAAACATTAAAAGTATCTTGGATAATTATTTTAAATAACAATTTAAAAAAACAATTTAAGACTAAAATCAATGCACATATAATTTCAAAACTGACGAAAAGTCAACTCATAAGGTTTAGTAATTCAAACATAAATTTGTAAAATATTTAGATTATATAGCTCCTTCTAAAGTAGGAATAAAATCAGATTCATCTAAAAATTCAATAATCAAAATTTCCCAGCACTTAAAAATCTAAATAAAATAATTTTTAACCAAATAGTCTACTAAAGAACATTTATCAAAAATTTTGCCAAAATAACTAAATTTTTAACCGTGTGTTTAAAGAAAAAAAATAAGATTGTTCACACCCTTGAATTTTTGAAAAACTTTAAGTATTACAAATAAATTCTAATAAATAAATCAGTAACTTCAAATATCAAAAGTATTTAAAAAAAATAACATCTTAAGAAAAAACTTAAGACTAAAATCATTTAAATCAGAAAAAACTCAAATAAAAATTATACTTAACAAACAAACAAGACCTAAGCTTGTATTAATCTAGTATTTACAATTTTAATAATCACAATATTTCTCGCGTTAAAACTAAGATGTTCACAGCAACATACCTTTATAATTGATATTGCTAAAGGAAAACAAAGAAAAACCTTTACAACCATTTAAAATTAAATTCAAATTCAGAAAAGTCAAACATTTCAATTAAACGAAAAAGTATTTATTAAAACAAATCTCAGAAGTAAAGATTAAATTTAAAATTAAAACCCATTCAGAAAGATCAAACATTTCAATTAAAAGAAGAAGTATTATTTAAAATAAATTTCAGAAGTAAAGATAAAATTTAAAATTAAAACCAATTCGGAAAAATCAAACATTCCAATTAAATGAAAAAATATTTGTTAGAACTAATTTCAGAAGTAAAATTGAAATTCAAAATTAAATCTAATTTTTTAAAAAATATGGAAATATAAAACACCCTGACTAAAAGGAACTATTGCTCTCTCTTTTTCAGGATTACTACACTCTTCATCGCCTGTACCCTGCTGACTCAATCACTAGTTATACAGAGCGATATTATTATTAAAAATTTAAAAGATAATCCTGGATTATATCCCTTAAACTTAGGAAACGTAGTGCTTAAACAAAGCGAATGGACGCTTATTAGAAATGTAGACTATACTCCTATATTTGTTAATTATGACACACTTAGAATTAATTTAATGAAAATAATACCGTTACTTGAAAATAAAAGTTACGTTATTGAATACACAAAATTTAAAAGAATTGACGATGTTATTATCAATCATAACAATTTACTCATAATATTAAAACAATATCTTGAAAAAGCAGATAAACTCTTAAGTCAATTATTTCCTGATGTTAAACACAAAATTAATAAGAGAGGAATTTTCGATGGACTTGGATCCGCTTTCAAATTTTTAACTGGAAACCTCGACGCCAACGATGGAGTCAGATATGAATCTATGATTACTAAATTGCAAGAAAGCAATAAAATTCAAAATGACGTTATATTAGAACAAACTAAAATTTTAAATGATACCATCTCAGTAATCAATGATATAGCAAAGAGTCAAGAATTATTAGACAGAAATATAAATAAAATAATTTTACAAAATGAGGAATTAGGCAAAAATCTCGCTACATACTCCTTAAAAACAGTCTTGCTAGAAGCAATTCAATTTTTGCAACTACTTATTAACACTTGTTTGGAACTAGAAAATGCATTAACTTTTGCTCAAAATCAACAGATGCATATGTCATTAATTGATAATGACGATTTAATTGAAAATCTAAATGAAATTTCGACGTATCTCAATAGCATATCAGAAAAAGCTTTAACTATTCCATATCCTGCAGAGTTACAGTATTTACATTTATACGAGTCAATTATCATTACAAAAGTTTATCAAGTTAAAAACAGAATTACATTTATATTCGAAATACCTCTTACTTCCAAAACTAACGATTATCAAATGATACAATTAATACCATTTCCGATTTTTATCCAAAATTATCAATTTCGTATGATTATACCTACTTATAGTACTTTATTATTTAACGTTAAAAACAGCATTCCCATTGAAATAAGTCATTGTAAACTTATAACTTTAGACACCTACTTTTGTAATCAAAATAACTACTTTGAAATCCCCAACGACAAATTGTGCGAAACACAACTTCTGTCATTTAATAAAAATAAAACATGTATCCCTTATTTATTCAATTTAACAGAAATCAAAATATCACAAATAAATCCTGCGACATGGTTAATATCTTCCCCATCTGAAGCAATATTGGACGTCAAATGTAAAAATCAGAATTTTAGAAAAGGAATATCTGGCACTAACCTCTTACACCTCAGTTCAGACTGTCTTGTTTCAATAAATCAAAAACACATGTTATTCACCGCAAAAAGAACCTCAAATGAAATTGTTAATTTAAAAATTTCAAACATTGACCGCTTAATAATTCCTGAATCAAACCACATAAATGTTTCAAAGATTGACTTGATACCTCTTGACACCCAGAAATTGGTTGAGGACCGAATTAAACTTAATAAATATGAAAATTTGTTAAAACCTGTTAATTATATTAAATCTGATAATTTAAGTGTGTCTGCAATTATATTTACTCTGTGTACTATTCTTATGTTAATAATTTTTATATTGTATTTGTATTATAATAGAAACACAATGAAGATTAAACTTATTAGATTTTTAAATAAAGATTTTGAACCGGTTAACGTAAATGCATAAGTTTAATTTTCTTTTCTCTTTGTAAGTTCAATGGAGGCATATTTGAATACCACCCATTGAACATTTTATCGGCGGACGTGTTATATTATGAATAGACAATGGTCTCCTGTGTAAAACTGCAAGCTTGCAACCTTGAACGATAAATAGCTTCTTTATATGAATTGCAAGTCTGCAACCTTGAACGCACGTGGCTTCCTGTCTCACGCTCCCTTTAGAGATAACGCTTATCTTAGCTGATTAGGCATAGTATATATACTAGTAGCTTGCACTTCTAAGTTAAGCTCCAGTCAGTCGATAAGTTCCATTGTGTTCGTATCATAGCTAGATGTAAGAAATTGTCCGGCGGCTAGCTGTGTGCTTCCAATGTTATATTTCATTGTAAAATAAAAATAAACGTTTTTTAAAAAGTCGTTTCGGCGGCCTTTTAATAAAACTAGTGTGAGTTATATAACTGTCAACAGTAATGCATAACAGTTTTATAAATCCATACAAATATTACTACTTTTTGAAAGAATAATAAAGTGCATTAAAAAACCCCGTTACCAAGTGGCCTTATGTCAAACAGTAATTTTTGAAAGTCATGTCGCACGCAACCTATTTTATGGAT
Organism: Agriotes lineatus; assembly: GCA_940337035.1. Lineage (NCBI taxonomy): Eukaryota > Metazoa > Arthropoda > Insecta > Coleoptera > Elateridae > Agriotes > Agriotes lineatus. The sequence continues at coordinate 216,011 of CALNHX010000184.1, read as the reverse complement.
TGTGTATGCACACCACCTCATTTTAACAACTGACAACTCAAGTGAACGAGCACGTTGAATTCTTAGTAGAGTGATGTAATAATCACCGACATGCAGTCGTAAGACAAAGTCTAGTTCAAAGCCTTATCGATAATGTTTCTTTTTAAACGCACATTAACAAATAACATTTGAAAGTTTGACTTATTTTAAAATTACTTGCTTGGTAATTTCACGTGTTAAATACCAACAAAAGTTTGTAATTTTAAATATTAATGTATTGTCAAATGGTAGTAAATTTTATTCAGAGCAAAAGTGTTATTACATAAGTAAATAATATTTACTTAGGCAAGTAACAATGAAATCAAGCTTGGCTTTGAAAATTCAAACGTATGTCGATTATTAATTCACATTACGTTGTATATGGACTATTATAATAACTGTCATATTTAAATTAAAAACATCTGAAATAGACCACATGACTTGGTTTTGTCAAAGCCAAGCTTGATTTCGTTTTTATTTGCTCACATGTTATATACAGTGACTGCCAAAAAGTCGGCATAATATGGGAACATCTTTTATTTTTGGTTTTTCAAAAAAACTTTTTTACATCAATAATTTGTGCTTGTCTAAAAACCTATTTAGCCCCTATCATATATACCGAGTGATTTTTACTTATTTAGAAAATGGAGTTTTTGACACTCTTGAATCTACCTGTGTTTACATAGCGTGAGGTCAAAAAGTGGTCAAAGAGTTTAAGCATGGAAAAGAATCTTCTAAAGATGCACCTCAATGTGGTGATCCAATATTGGTGTCGACTGAATAAAATTCCTGCTTGCAGAGAATTGTTGTGCTTGAGCATCGTTTGGAAAATTATATTGCTACTCAAGATGATTATGTTGAAAACATATTTTGATTCAAGCGTCTTGTTTGTTTCTTTATATGTTAGGCTGCGAATACATTGATCATTCCTCGTATATATATTTTGTCAGCACCTGCCATTGAAAGTTCATTTTTCTACATGCCGCACACTTTTAGGCACTTTCAGCAGTTTTTTGACATTCCACAATATACATGAAAATTTATATAAAACGCCAATTGTTTTAACATTTTAAATTGTGATTTTCGCATTTTTAAGCTTCCGTAGGTTGCAGGAGTAGACAAAACGGTGTGTATGACTCGTGTTGAAAGACCTTTAGGCCAGTCGATAAGTCTTTTAAAATGGCTGTTAGCGGGAGTAATTCCGGACAAGCTGGAATAAATTTTAATCTGTTCTGTTGGGACTCAGAAAATATATATTAATTTTGCACCCCTTGACAGGCCCGGATTTAACCGCTATGCTTAAAAAAAGGTCTAAATTTTTATATTTTTCCTAATATTAGTGAATATCTCGATTAATATCAACTTTTGAGCAAAATACGTAGTTATCAAAATTAAAGAAGAGTAAATTCTCTACAAAAAATGTTCTATACATTTTTGTCATACATTCGCTTGTTTCGAATTCATAGGCGTCGAAATATATTTTTTTTCGAGCATTTGCTTGTTACTTTCTTTTACGATAAAAGAAGTATTGGATTCACCCCAAAAATTCGAAATTGAGTTTTCAACAGATCTTCACGTTTTAAAGTCCCCTGAACCCAAAAAACATGTTTTTGTTCATTGCTCTGTCTGTGTGTCTGTCTGTCTGTTTGTTAGCAGAATATCTCAAAACGAAAAGAGGTATGACGTTTAAACTTCATATATACGTTTTGTGTACTATCTAGATGCGACAGCAAGCTTTTGAAGAAAATCGCATAACCGGAAGTAGGTGTTTACTCTTGTGATTTTTCAGTTTTGTTGGATTTTTTCAAATACGACTCTAACGATTTTTTTAAACTTTACAATTTTATTACATTTTGAATGTTTATTGATGTGAGATAGGTGATTTTCCAGTCGAATACCTCTAAAATGGGTTTCTTTTGTTTTCTTTTCAATTTTTTTTATTAACTCCTATTTTAAATAGAACACCCAGTATATTATTACATTCTTGAGTTCAGCTTAAAATTTTAGAGAAAATTTGTTTCTTGAACTAACGCTCTATTGTGTACGGTTTCTGTACAAATTGCAATTTTGAAAATTTTTACAAATCTTGTCATGTATGTATGTATGTATAATACTTGCGGTGTAGAACTGGTGCTTTATGTGCTTGCATCTGGCGGTACAATGCTCAACTTGCCCCGGATTCGGGGATACAAAGTTAAAGATTAAAAATCAAATTTTGGCTAATAGGCCATTCGATAAGTCTTTTGAAATGGCTGCTAGCGGAGTAATTCCGGACAAGCTGGAATTAATTTTAATATGTTTGAAACTAATTTCTTGTAAATGCGCCAAAGGTTGTAATGTATCTTGTAGCTGTCGCAAAGCAGGTTTTCAATGCTCAGTAATATGTGGTTTCTGTCAGGGCAAATCTTGTTTGAATACTGTGGACGTGATCGAAGTAGACGACGACGAGGACTTGCATATCGATCTAGAACAATCAATAGAACATTCCCAAGATTATGAATCAAATTCGGAACACGAGACAGATATTGTTGAAAGTCAAAGTGATATTGAACAACCACCAATATCAAAAAGGCAAAAAAAATTGATGAGCAGTCAACTTCAAAAGAAACTTGAAGTTAGTAAAGTTTGCATAGTGGATTAGGCCTATTGGGGATACCACTTAAAAAAACGCGGCGAGTACTCTACCTCTAGGTGGTGTGGAAGCGAGTACAAAGTACGCGACATAATTTCTTTACATGAGTAATAGAAATCGTATATAGTACGAACAAGAATTTTTTGTCGCATCGAACGTCAATAATAATAAAAAAAAATCTGGTGTGATACACACAACTTCCTTTCATAGTGATTTTATAATTACGCAAAATTTTATTTTTAATCTTTAACTTTGTATCCCGAATCCGGGGCAAGTTGAGCATTTGTACCGCCAGATGCAAGCACATAAAGCACCAGCCTCTACACCGCAAGGTAAACAAGGTTATCGATTATACATACATACATAGGTACATACATTCAAGCATTTGTCAAAAATTTTCAAAAATTGCAATTTGTACAGAAACCATACAAAATAGAGCGGCAGTTCAAGAGACAAATTTTCTCTAAATTTTAAGCTGAATTCAAAATTTACTAATATACTGGGTGTTTCTATTTAAAATAGGAATTAATAAAAAAAATTGGAAAAGAAAACAAAAGAAACCCATTTTAGAGGTATTTGACTGGAAAATTACCTACCTCACATCAATACACATTAAAAATTTAATAAAATTGTAAAGTTTGAAAAAAATCGTTAGAGCCGTTTTTGAAAAAATCCAAAAAAACTGAAAACTTACAAGAGTAAACACCTACTTCCGGTTATGCGATTTTCTTCAAAAGCCTGCTGTCGCATCTAGATAGTACACAAAACTTATATATGAAGTTTAAACGACATACCTCTTTTCGTTTTGAGATATTCTGCTAACAAACAGACATACAGACAGACAGACACACAGACAGAGCAATGAACAAAAACATGTTTGTTTGGTTCAGGGGACTTTAAAACGTGAAGATCTGTTGAAAACTCAATTTCGAATTTTTGGGGTGAATCCAATACTTCTTTTATCGTAAAAGAAGGTAACAAGCAAATGCTCGAAAAAAAATATATTTCGACGCCTATGAATTCGAAACAAGCGAATGTATGACAAAAATGTATAGAACGGTTTTTGTAGAGAATTTACTCTTCTTTAATTTTGATAACTACGTATTTTGCTCAAAAGTTGATACTAATCGAGATATTCACTAATATTAGGAAAAATATAAAAATTTAGACCTTTTTTTAAGCATAGCGGTTAAATCCGGCCTGTCAAGGGGTGCAAAATTAATATACAGGGTGATTTATGACATGTGTGCCAAACGGTAACCAGTGATAGGGGAGGCCATTTTGAGTAAAAAAAATTATAAAAACGTATGTCCGATATGCTTTTGTTACTGAGCTGTAGCGATTTTAAAATTTTTCTTTCTATCAGTCGGTTTGGCTTATATTTAGCATGAATACTAAAACAAGTCGTCTAATGGGCCAAACCACGGTGGCAAAAAAAGTTCAGATTAAGTATCTGTCAAAATATTTATTTACCTTTGTTATTACTCGTAGTTTGTTTCATAGGTAACGTGATAATTGCTATAATAATAGTCAATTAAAGAAAATTTTAAATCGCTACAGCTCAGTAACAAAAGCATATCGGACATATGTTTTTATAAAATGTTATACTCAAAATGGCCTCCCCTATCACTGCTTACCGTTTGGCACACATGTCATAAATCACCCTGTATATTTTCTGAGTCCCAACAAAACTGATTAAAATTTATTCCAGCTTGTCCGGAATTATTCCCGCTAAATGTACTTGTCGACTGGCCTACTTTGTCAAACTCAAACGATTGCAGCCTTCGACTTCTTCTCAGGCCGCAACTATCGTTTTCGTTTGACAAAGGTATACTTTCAACACTTGTTATACAAATAGCTATTGTAGATGCCTAACTCATACAAAATACAGATAAACATATTGTTTTAAATAACTATTTAATTATTATACACACGCAAACAGAGATGTTTATTTAGCTTCGAGGAAAAATTTACAAAACAGAAAAAGTGTAGTATCGAATCAATAACTCACCAAATTCAGCAATAATTTACTAACAGTGTAAAAGGTTGGATACTTTTAACTGACTTTATGATCGTTAACAATCGTTTCCCATGTTAAAGTGGCAATTGTTTAAATTTATACCTTAAGCTCTGACTTAATCTACAGAATCAGGAAAGACATCTTGTCGCTATTCCATCAGATGCTGCACTTGAAGTTTTGCCAAAGTTCTAAAAAAAAAAATTTGTATTACGGATGCTCGTCGTTCATTTACTTACTGAAATATTATTAGACATTTACGAATATTGTACTGTTATGCAGTGTGTCTGGCAGCATAAGCAACTCAAAGAACTTCGTTAAGTTTGTCACAAATTGAAATGAATGTAACTGTAACGAAAACGAATCATGAATTATAATGTTTATAGTCTAAAAATTGAGGAATCTACATCGATCAATAACTAGAGTAGAATGATGTAAATGAATGCATTTATGCGCGCAGAGAGTCCGATCTGCCAAAGCATCGCTGCGCAGCACAGACCATGTAAAGGCAACGTTACTATTTACCACTGGCGTTTCCCTAAGTTGCATATGCCGGCAGCCACACTACATGATTACGATACATACCACACACGTAGCCTGTAAACGGCGTGTTTTGCGTATTTTAGGTTATATTACAGATATACAGCAAGCGACGTCTGAATGAATTAAACAAACTCCTCTAACGACAGATCACCTCACCAACGATTGGCAAAAGATAAATAGATCACTGTTTAATTTTCGCAAATGTCTAATATCAACAACATTAAAACACTGATGATAACAAACCACACCCTATGCATGATATAAATCACGGTGTATAAAGAGAAGGTGAAGAAATTTGTCTAATTCACTGGTTCCGTTAGCGCTCGAGTTGTAGCGCTTTTCCGTTAGATGGCGCCACTCAATATACTCCATATTTTGTACGGTTTTAAATGAAAGTTATGAATAAAATATTAATTAATACATTGTAATTCACATAAAACGAGTGGATCTTTGTAGAGAATAATGCAATAACGTAATTTGCTTAAGTACAGATACACACTAGCTAATTCAGATTTAAAAGAATGTTGTACTGAGCAAAATAAGATATTTTAGTTCAGTACGAACCCCGACACTGTAAATGATATACGGGATTACAGATTATGTATGTATGTATGAGTTTATTTAAAATTTCTTATAATAATCGTTAGGTATACATATAAACAGCAAAATCAAAATGTAAACAAACTTTATGTACCTAATTAAACGAAAACTATATTCACATATTCGGGAACTGAATTAAAATAAGAAGCAAACGTATTAGCAAAGAGTATAAAATACTTTTTAGTATTAGTGTTAAAGGCCTTAATCAAGGATAAACAATTATTATTGTGATTTTTTCGTACAATAACAATGTACAATATAGAGCGAATTTTTCTTTTTTGTATACTTACGAGCTATGTATACTTTTATTTTTTAAAACATTTCAATGCATTGTTTTATTGTAATTTATAACCATCCAACTACACACTACATTTCAAATTTAAGCTTCAGTTTTTGAAGAATAGTGCTGTGAAAACAGTAATTAAACTATTTAACGGTGGTTTTATAAAGACCACTAATTTCGAGTTAACTTTAATTCTTTGTTAAAAAAACAAAATCGCATCAAAATATTAGTGCTTATGACATTTTAATCATAAGTAAATAAACGTTTATGCGTTTTTGTTTATTTTAACAAAGGATTAAAGTTAACTAGAAATTATTTTTTTATAAGACTGGCTGTAAATGTCAAATTAAAAGCAATTCGTTTGAACTTTTTTGAGTTTAACATAAAATTGTGGTTTTTAATGGTTTACAACCGTGTACAGCAAAGACGAAAAAGTTGAAATCGTTTACGTAATATCAGAGTGGTAGTAACTTGAGAAGTGCGAAACTTATTTTCGATTTTCTTTTAAACAACTGTATTTCAATTTTCGTACGTCGTTTTCAATAGGTGCATGTTTAGATAAGTATTTCGGGCAACCAGGGAAAATGCTTGGTACAGCATCAGAATTTAGCCGTGGTTTCTGTAAAGATAGGTACTTGAAACATTACAATTTCTATCACGATTTATTTTAACTCACAGTAGTGATGCACCTTCTTCAATACTAACAAAACGAAATTATACAATGTTAGCAAGTAGCTTATGTGGGAAAAAGGCAAAATAAATGTCAGGATATCTAAGTATTAACTTCGAAAACCACATGCAGTTGTGTTTAACTAGTGCTTTATTTTGCAATGTGTTGAGGTACCAGCAAATTATGGTAGTTGTGGATATTTTCATGAAATTCACATTATCTATATCCCAGTAATGTTGCTTTAACAGTGGGAATTCTCAATTTAATATACATACTTAAATATTTTTGATACAAAAGTTTAAATTTTTTCTTGTGTACATAAAATAAATTTTCAAACAAAAGAAGAATACAATTATTTTTCACTAAAAGTCTGTCAAAGAAAAACAATATAATTTTAGTGTGTAAGAATGTCAAGATTATTAAATAATTCATTAGATAGATAATGAGTAACTAATTATGTAATCATACAGCTATTGTACACACACGATCATTGAAAATGAACAGGGTTATGCAACACATGTTACACATTTGAAACAATGTTTTTAGAAAGCTACTATAATCGTGTTATCCAAAAAGTACTTCATCTAATGCACACGTTTCCATAAAAGTAGCCCAATATTTCTGAAATTTTGCATGGATCCATAATGTGGTTGCATAGCCCTATTCATTTTCAATGATTCTTTGTGTATGCACACATATTTGCGGCTAAAAATTTACCGCGAAATTTACAACACGCCTGGTTAACTTTCATATCAACAAAAAATAATAGTAAGCCGTTTAATTACAATTATAATATCATCTGCACCTTTCCAGTACTTAATAATATCTTCTTGCTAAAAATGTTTTTCACAAACACAGTCATTTTTATCAATAGGGCGATCGAATCTGGGAATGGCGCGACTCCATAAAATTAACCTAAGGATCTTTTGCACTAAACATAGACACCTTTTCTGAATTTGATTTATACCCAGACGTGCAGTTTGGTACCAAGCAGTTATTGTTCACCATTTCTTCAGTTAAATAATTAGTTTTAACAGCTAATTAAACAATTACTAATGGCACTTCATATAGGCCTGTACAAAAATATGGAGTATGTCATGCCCTGCCTTCTGCTGGAATTTGCGTTAAGTTCGAGCGTTAACGGAACCGCATCCATTCACTCACGGTATAGACAGATCTACACCTTCTCTTTATACACCGTGATATAAATAACAAGAGATCAATAAAAAAACCAATTAGAGTAGGCTGTGATATGTGTTATACGTTTGGCAGTACTGAAGTGTATTGTCAGTCTATGTCAAATTCGAGATTTGTAGTTAGGTTTTGTTTGTTGTTTGACACAGACTGACGTAAAACTTAACCTGCAAATCTCGAATTTGACATAGACTGACAATACACTTCAGTACTGCCAAACGTATAACACATATCACAGCCTACTCTAATTGGTTTTTTTATTGATCTCTTGTTACATTTATTTATATCATGACCCTATGTATAACCACAAAACAATAACTAATTGTATAACCACAACCACAGATTAGAGATCCGCAGCGTTGCCAACTTTCAATTTGATCAATCGACAAGAATGAAGGAAAAAGTCGCCACAATGTCGCCAACTACACAATAATAAGAAATCGCCAGTTTTTTATTTTAAATACTAATGGCGGTTTGCACCGCACGAAAATATTTTGGACTAAATTTAAAACGTTATTAACAATTGTTTCTATGCTTTTTAAGTCAATTTTAAATTTAATATAAAACTTTTTCTAGCGGTGCAAACGGCCATTAGGTTTTTAGTTTCTAATTAAATGTTATAGAAATAAATGGGGGGTTTTAAATAATTACATATTTTTTTGCAGCAAATTTATTATTTAGATATATGAAACAAAATAATTGAAAACAAAAATAAACAAACAAATATATGGAATAAGAACAAACTTTAAAATTTTGCCTAAAATATGATGTTCAATTCGACCAAAACAAGTTTCCTTTAGGCAGAGCTGTCACAAATCAGTGAGATTTAAATCTTCTTTTATTTAAATACTTTTTTTTATTTAAATACTTTGATTTTAAATCTTTTTGCGGAAAATGATTTTTGATTTATGATTTAAGTCTTTTCGAAAAGTATCTTTGATTTTTACTTAAAAATTAAGATTTAAATCTTTTCAAATGATTTAAATCTCTAAAACATTTAAATGTTTTTTTAAAATGATTTAAATCTTTGTAAAATGATTTAAATACCTATATAAAAAGATTTAAATCTTTTTACATAGCTTGTCTATTCCTGTCGATTCGTGAATTTACTTGCAACTGCTGCAACCGTGCATTGTATTTGCTTTGTATTTAACGCATTGTCGTCGCAGTCGTCGCATTGCCAGTATCAAGAGGTTTTTTTAGTTATAGTAGAAAGCGCATAAAATTTTATAGTTTTAAGCTTGTGTTAAATTGTGAGTTGGACATTTGTGTAAAAATTAATTGGAGATTCAGGAAACATAACGGTAGAGGACTAAGAGGTAAAGAGGTAAGCGACAATTTGATTTTTTTAAGTCTAGCACTACTTAATTATTTTGAAACCGGTGGAATTTACTGATACGTTGATTTTAGTTTCTTGTTAAAAAAAATTTAATATTTTTATTATACAAGGTGAGAAACTAAAATTATATATTTCTGCAAATTACTCACTCGAGGCCATCCAACAGCTCTGGTCTTCTAATTGGTACGCTTAGTACTCCTATTTCGTTTCCGTATTAATCGGGTTCAATCCTGCCTGTGCTCCCACTGTGGCATTGATGTCGCTTGTCAAGCAAGTGGAGGACCAACCCCACGCCGTTCTGAGAAACCCCAATTCAGGTGGTAGTCTTCGAATGCACGACTTCTCACCAGTGTGACAGCCACGAGGTTTCCCCAGTGCAGAGACCTGTCGCACGTGAGATATTTCAACTAGTGGACAGCATCTCCGTGTAGCTACCCTGCATGGCTGCTTTGGCAAAGCTGCGCTACTGTGCATCCCCAGGTATCTCCTAGCGTTTTAGTCATCTCATCGTTTAAACTAGAAATATCATTCGTGCTAGTTTTATGAAAGCTTATGCGATGTGCCTATCTTGTGTAATGGTGATCTTCCTAACCGATGTTTACACAACAAAGAAGCTGACCTGCGGTTAATTAATTAAATCATTAACGATGGTAGCCAAAAATTTCGTACACTTACCGCGATGGCCGAGCTAACTCAATCGGAGATATGGTCCTGGGTTCAAATCACCATATGCATCCTTGTAAAGTCTTCAAAAAAATATTGTTGGGCGCCAGAAACCAGATGGTTTCGATTAAAATAAATGAACTACAAGTAATCAGAGTTTATTAAATATTAAATAATCTTACAGTCAATAACTGTCATTTACGTAATATGTAGTTTATTCAAAATTTGCAATAATACAAGCAAACAAACTAAAGGTTGCCACACGCGTTAATACAAATAACCCCTTTGTGGGTCGTTTAAATTAATTAAAATAGCAAGGTAAATCAAGTAATATGCGTATCGCTGTCATTTATAAAAAACCTTTCTGTCTAGGCTGTTGTAAGCAAAAAACGTGGGTGCGTAAAGTGCACATAAAAATTCAAAGCTATCTTTAATTAAATAACAGTGAATGTTCTACTCAATGGAAACAAATTGAAGTTCTGGTATAACCAGCCCGGGTATGCTTGAAGAGAACGGCAACTATTCACATTAACGTAACTGTATTAACAACCGAAAGCACTAACATCTGACGTCCTGAACTTCTTAAGCGGCAGTGCAGTCGAGGGGTTGCTACACAGGATTCTTAACGCGATGCGGCGGTTTGACCAAAAGCAGACCAGATTGCAGCATCGGCGCTGAAGGTAGCTGACGGCCGTCTAAAATTGTGAAGGGAAGCTGGCCTCCAAGTGGAAAATTATCAGGCAAAAATGGTTACTTCCAGGTAAAATTTCCAGGAGAAGATTTCCGGGTAAAAACTAATTCCTGTAAAAATTTGTGAGTTCCAGGCTAGAATAATTCCTGGTAAAAACTTGTGAGTTCCAGGCGAGAATAATTCCTGGTAAAAGCTAAAGAAATGCAATTAATATGAGGATAACAGAAAGAAAAACCCATCGTACCTGAATTCAATTTTCAGCTTTCAAACACAATCGTCGTGGCGTAATTAGCACGAAGAAAATCCTCGCAAGCAAGTGGTTTGTTTGAGGCACTAAAATATAATGCTTCCGCGTTCGCACAATCGAAATAAGAACAGCTGCAAGCTGGACCTTTGAGATAAGCCAGCGAAAGTTTGTGGGTTTTCCAGAATCGGTACGAAATGAGCAAACTAATAAATTGAAATAATTCGAAATACAATTTGATTATGATTCGAAAACAATATACAGGCTAGTCCTGAAGTAATTGGTATATGGAGAAAACATTCGAGCAAATCCGAAAAATGGTTTCAATGTTACCGAGAGATTAAGAAATTATGTGTAACTGCGATGTTTACCTCGTGCACTTACTTATGTGGAATAGGTTATTTATAGTTTATGAGTACATTTAATATTTCTTCGATTGGTTAACCTGAATGTTAGCAGTTTTCGTCGCGTTCAGTAACTCAACATTTTAAAATTTAACTAAACTTTTTTGCGAGGGTTTATCGGGAGCTTGAATATTGCAATTAACTCCTGTTAGCGCTGAAAATACACAATTTTAAGTGTAAAAACCCCTAGGCAAAATGGTACCAATTCGAATAGTTCGCGAATAGACAGATTAATTGATCGTTAAGGCTGGGGATTGAAACGAAGAAAATTCACCAATCTTCCCTCTTTCTTTATCCTGTTGTGTGGTGCTGGTATCTGTATTAATATAGACGCACTCGAATTTTCCACCGTATAATTTCTACATCGCTATTCAACTTATGCAAGGGTTTGTTTCTCTGCTGAGCAGGTGTGTTCTAAGCAGATGTGGGCCAAAAACACGGACAGATGTTTTTGCCGGTGCAGATAATTTTAAGATAATTCTGTGATTTTAAGTAAAATAAGCTTCATGGCCTTTGTATGTGTGTATTATCGAAACCTCATTTTACCTTGAATCCGGTGCTTTATGCTTCTTGGCCTTTCAGTCACTATAACAAAGAAATCTGTGAAATTTAGTTAAAATAAACAGGAACCAAGTGATTCTGCCAAATTCTGAATCTATTATGTACAGTGACCGCCAAAAAGTCGGCCTAATATGGGAAAAAATTATTTTGATTTTTCAAAACAACTTTTTACGTCAATAATTGGTGCTTGTCTAAAAACCTATTTAGCCCCTATCATATATACCGAGTGATTTTTACTTATTTAGAAAATGGAGTTTTCCGAAATTGTCAAAATCCAAAAAGTGCTATTTTTAGGAAACTAAGTAAGATTTCAATCAGATTTTTTTAGAGTGTGTTATTTTTAGCTAACTAAATAATTCCAGGCCAGAAAACTCCTATTTTTTATAACTTTAGCTAATTATTAATTTTTGAAATTTTTAAATATTTTTCAAAATTTCACATACCAAGACTTAATATTAAAATCAAAAATTTTTATGTGAAGACTAAAGATTTATAAGTGGAAAAAATAATATAAAATGTTAATTTCTTCTTTAGATTTTTTATCATTTACCGAAAAGTAGTATGTTTGCAGAATTTTTCCGTTTTTATGCAAGGCGCTTTTTAGGAGAAATATTTTTCAATTCTAATTGATAGCTATTTAAATGGCTTCTAGAAACTCTAATCTAGCCCTGTTAATGAATTACTGTTACAAAAATCCTGTAAATGTTTTCTTATAGTTGTCCAAATGAAATTTTTCTTTATCCAATTTACATTTCTAAAAAATACTAATTGTCGGTAAATAATAAAAAATGTAACGAAGTAATTAACATTTTGAATTATTTTTTGAAAAAATTACTCTTAAAGAGATGAAAAGGGGTAAACTGTGTTTTCACGAATTCGTCAGTATCTCTTAGACCCGGTAAAATATCGACTTGGTGTTTGCTTGCATAAGTATCCAATGCAAATGTCTAAAAACTCATTTCGGGATTTTACCCTAATCAACCCTTAAAGTTCGAATCTGCATTCGGGGTGAAGTATAGAACTCCTTGTATCTCCTGTGATTGTTAAGTTAGAGCATTCTTTTTTGGTATATAGATGTGTTTTTTAAATCTTTAGAAAGGAGTTTTAAAGTTTTTTTAAATTTCACCACTAAAGCGGTACAAACGGAAAACCGAAAAGGGGTAGGGGGTTAGAATGATTTTTTTCGCTCTGGGTTCATTTCAGTATAAGACTGACTGAAATAATTTTTCGAAATTTTACCCCTAAGGGGTGAAATGGGGTAAACTGTGTTTTCACGAATTCTAAATATTTCATAGAATAAAATGGGAGGATTTCTAAAATTATGCTATAATATATGAATACAACATTTAATAAGTACATTAGTAGTAAATTAAGCAAGAAAGTACATACGTATTACGTAAAAAACTAATCTGTTACATTATTATTTGTAATGTACGTGAAGATATAAACTACAATTCAATTTTTTAAAAAGTTTTCGGTAGCGGAAATGAACACGGGTCTCCTGAGCGAGAGTCAGGTATCCTAGCATATACACTATACAGGGTTATAATTTCTCTTCTTCAACCAGCTATATACTTCCCAGATTCATGATATTTAAGCCAAAATGTACTTATTTTAATGACTGAATTTTTATCAGTAATAATGTATTAAGGGCAAATGATTTTGCCGGTGAAAATGTTTTGCGAAAGTTTCTTGTTTTGGCAATGTCACAAGACAAACTAACTTTATAGATGAGGGAATTTGTCAAAGTTATTTTGTTGAGGGCATTGCCAAAAAACAACAAATCTTGAGTAAAACGTGTTCCGAGCAAAATCATGAGCCCGAAACACATTTCGTGGAGTATTTCCCAAATATGGGTTAATTTTGTATCAGTCATATATCTAATACTTACTATATTGCTAGCGGCTATGAGTGGGAAACTCACCAAGGAAGTGAGACAGACAACCAACTCTTCAATGTATAATGGTGAGCTGTGTGCAAGCGCGGCGGCGTCGTCCGGCCAATGGGGAAGTGGTCAAGTTTAAAATTCGCTTCTAAAGGCGGAGTTCGAATTCTCACGCATGCGCACGAGACGCGTTATACTCTAAGTGAGACTATGTCGGCGCCGTAATGTTTTCTGACGTTTCCAGGCCCTACTAGCAATATATGTGTATTATACTAAGGTCGACAAGTTTCGAAATATATTTATTCCATTCTCAAGACCTACGGAGAGGTTACAGATAAGAAGCGATGTTTGTACAATGTAATTAGTTAAGATCTTACCTAACAACTTGCGGCACACAACCGAAAAGGCACATGTAGTTCACAAAACATGTGACTAGATTTCAAATTTTAAATTTACAAAAGCAGTACAGCGAATGCAGCATATCACACAACAAAAAGTAATGCTAGATTTTCCTGTCACCAGGTTACATGTTAAAAATCCACAAATACATTTAAAATTAATTAATTACTACAATTTTTATTAGTTTTAAGCCATAATGGCCGTCAATTTGATAAAATTGTTCAAAACCGATAAGGAATGCAAAGAAGTTATAAACTTTGCAGCTGACAGTCGTGGTTCGCGCATGCGCCTTACGATCGGCGTCGGTAGTATACCAGGGACGTTCAAAATGGAAAGGTACTGTTCGCTGGCACAAGTAAGGAAATTTATGAAATTTAATTAAAGGGTAAATTATTTATTTATGGGAAAGAAAGATATATTATAAGGAGAGTGAAACAGGTTAGGTTGAAAATTATTGACCCTCGATTCTAACCAGGTTGGGGAAAATCTAAAGAAAAATCGTTATTGGACATTGCTAACAGGAGGTGATATGAAACACTAAGGTTGTCAAAGTCTGTTTTTGAATTAAGGGTGTTGTTACTGCCAAAAATGTGGCACATTTCAATAAATAAACGATGGTTACTATTAGATTCTGTTGTAATGATTTTGGTATTATCAAAATCCATCTCATGACCCGTACTGTTGACGTGACTAGCTAAAGCACAGGCCTTAGGTTTTACACGGGAATCGCTTTTGTGTTGGGTAATCCTAGCTTTCAACCTCTGTGAAGTTTGCCCAATATAGGTGGACTGGCAACCATTACAATTTATCTGATAGATGACATTTGGGGTTAACATAATTGGAGTTTTATCTTTCAATTTGGAGAAACAATCTTTTATAATATGGTGGTGTTTATCTGCTATTATTATGTGATTAAATTTGTGGAAAACCCTTTTTATTATGTGGGATAGCCCTTTGATGTAAATTAGACTTTTGTACATAGGGGGTTTGTCGTCCCCGTTTACAGACCTAACAAGAGGAGTGGCCCTGTTCATCGTATTGGAGAATAAAATGGAATTTAATAGTGAGATTGGATAATTATTTAATTTAAGAATGTTAATTAATTTATTAAGATTGGTCTTATGGAAATCTGGGTGTGAGATCGTAAGGATTCTGTGTTTAAGACCTCTTACGACATTAAGTTTGTGTCGAATGTTATGTATAGATTGAAAATTCAAATACCGACCAGAACTGGTGGGTTTGACGTACCAATCCAGTTTGATTTCGTTAGATGCAGTTCTGATGACCAAAGTATCCAAGAAAGGAACCGACCTATCCTTCTCTCGCTCCACTGTGAATTGAATATGTTTATTGAAGCTATTAAAGACACTCAACACATTGTCGACCTCGCCACCCGGTACTGCGCACACTATGTCATCAACGTACTGGTAAAGAAAGGGAAATTGGAAAGCCAATTTAGGGGTACATTCTTTTATTATGGTATTAACAATGATTTCAGCAAGAATTGGTGAAAGGGTTGAACCCATTGGAGAACCAAAAATTTGTTTGTAAAAAATATTATTAAATGAGAAATATGTCGAATCAAAAATGAATTTGAGTAAATTGATAAATTGTGGTTTTGGTATGCTGGTAAATGGATCTATCAGATTCCAATTGTTTTCAACCACCTGTATCACTAAATCCAAAGGAATATTAGTGAAGAGTGAGACCACATCTAGTGAAATGATTTCAAAATTAGGAGGTAAAAGAAAATTATTAATCTTTTCGCTGAAAGCGAAACTATCTTTAATTCGGTAGCTATTGTACTCTAGGAAAGCTTTCCCTAGTATTTCTGCTAGATATTTAGAAATGTTTTTATCAGGAGATTGTGTTGATGACACAATGGGACGGCAGGGTATGTCAGGTTTATGAATTTTGGGAAGGCCGTACAATTTAGGGGAGACTGAATTATGACAAATTAAACGTCTGTAAGACGGAGTATCTATGTAATTATTATTATGTAATTCTTTAATTAATTTATTGTGTTTTGTTTCAATTGACAAAGTGGGGTCTTTATTAAGGGGTTTGTAAACCTGGGTGTCTTGTAAAAGGACCTGCATTTTACTAATGTAGTCAGTCCGTTGCATGGCTACAGTAACATTTCCCTTGTCTGAAGGTAAAATCAATACATCTGGGTTTTCTTTTAAGAATTTATTGCAATCCCTTTCTAATGATGATAAGGGGTTATTGGTGTTATTTTTATTTTTTAGGAAGTCTGTAAGGTGAAAAGCTACTAAAGAGCGATAATTATTTCTTTCCTTGTTGTCTAGAGTACTGATAATATCTTCGATTTGGGAAAGATATTTATAAAGGGTTGATTTGTTATTTAAGCGAACAGGCAAACCAAATTTCGGTCCAAGTGAAAGGAACCTTTTAATATTTTCAGGGAAAATAACATTAGTGAGGTTTTTGAACCACTTATCAGGTGTAATATTATTACTACTGGCTACAATAGGCGTCAACAGGTTATTTAATTTATTAACGTTATTAATTTTTATTTTATTAAGTTGAAATTGATATGATTTAATTTGTTTTATATTAAAGGACTTGAAAATTTCTCTAGGTAATAATTGCTTACTCTTCTCCATGGAGATATGTAAGTTTTTATGTAACATTCTAATAGTGTCATTAATATCGTTAATTTCAATTTTTAATATATTGTGCAGTAACCTTTTTTCATTGTTCTCCACTTGTTTGAGAGTCCTGTTGTTCTGATTGTTGCTGAAGAGGTTTTCTGACGCTTTGATGTAGCCTCGTAAATGCACTGGTGTCACTTGGTGTTGAAGGCATTTTTTTAAGAAAATCCTCCTGTTGCGTGCGGCTGCCAGCTTCCTGCTGGTGTTCTGCCACATTTTCATGTGGGTGACTGCTTCATGTCCATACTCCCTGTTGATCATTTGGTAGAAATGCATCCTATTCCTATAACAAAGTCCTTTTCACAGCTCGGTGGTTACTACACAAGGCGAAGAATTTGACTGGGAAAGGGGTTATAGTCAACACCAATCTCAGTACTTGGGCAACGATTACAAGAGCTATTAATGGTTTGTTGTGTATTATATATATGGTATCAGTATACAATGAATATGACATTTATACTATATATTCACAATGACAGTTTAATGACGTTTTTCAAATGCCACATTGCTTAAAACAACATATTTGGTGGTTTCCATGGATACAAGTGGTAAAAGAAACTGATAAAATTTCAAGGAAAAATTTTGATTTTTTGCCACTATAAAAACACGTGATTGGTTGAATTTTGGAAAATTATGGCGTTTGATTGGATAATAGGAGATGCGGGAAATAGTCACTGAAATTAGTTCAACAGTAAATTATTATTCAAATATTAACACATTGGAAATGAGATTACCACTTTATAATAGATTATTTAAGCATTACAAGATACTATCAAACAAATTATTTTTAAAATTGTTTTATTTATACATTGCATATCTACATTCAACACTTTTGTGTTGAACGTGATAATTAAAGTATTTAGGTGATCCTTATAAAAAATCTATAAAATAATGCTTTTTAGAGGCGCGCATCCAGCGACAGGGCCTTATCAAAGTTAGAAATAAATAGTAATTTGGTTAAAATTAATATTATAAAATATTTTAGTTATTTAAAACAACGGTTTTGTAACTAAACAATCAAAAGTAACGATTAACGCGTACAGCAGCTGAACAAGTCAGGTTAAATTTTTTTTTATGTTTAATAATCTTCATTATCGTTTCCATAAGGCTGCATATTGTACGACTATACATTGTGGTAAAAAAGTCTGGAACACCTGAAACATCTTGCTTTATTTGCATTTTTCTCGAAAATTTCTTTATGCAACTTCATAAAACTTTTATACTACAATACTCAAAACGATGTGCTCTTCCACTTCCTCGAACAAAATATTGGGGTTATCATTAAAAAAAAATGCTCCAATTGACCCTGCTGGTGTACGCCACTGTATATAGTTCTAGAGTATTTCAAAAGATAGCAAATTTACAATGCTTTTTGACCCCTTCAAGCGGTTTTGCCACAAAACAGGATTTTGCAAGATATTTCAGGTGTTCCAGACTTTTGTACCACACTGTATAATATTTTTATAAGAGACTGTGAGTTTGTGACAATGTAAAGCAAATTGGTTCCCAACAACTCTATAATATAACTGTTATAAAAGTAAGAGAAACGTCTACTTTAATGACAGATTTTAGTAGTAATGACTTTCAAGACGGTTGCGGAAAAACATTCTTTTTCAACCTAAAAATAAATATTCTTCAACAATTGTTTTCTTCATAATTCATATTTCGTTCTAAACATTTCTGTTCAGCTATTAATTATTACGTATAGCAAAACAGCTATGAATCCGAGCTCTAATAATAATCATTCACTGTCACTCGTATTCGCGATTTACCGTATTGTAAATTTCGCATTTCCCATTGCATTGCAAAACGTGGATATAGTTCCGTACGTGGGACCTGAAAATAAAATTTAAAGTCCCACACGGGCGAAGTTTTATCACACGTTTGCGCGGTCTTTCCTCTTGTACTCTTATCCGTTCCTCGTTCTTATAGTGTGTCGGTCAGCTGTTCTGTTCATCGATGTATATTAATTAATATTGTCGTCTGCTATTAACGTTATTGATTGATAATGGCAACTTCATATGAATTAAAGATAAACGATGCCTTTAACAGTTATGAAGAATTAAATGAAGTCATAATGTTACATGAAAAACAGAATAAAGTACAATTTTCGAAACTAAATTGCAAAACTCTTGACAATGCTAAAAATCACTGCCCCAAGTTATACAGTATCGCAAACTCAACATTAAAGTATTATGTTATAAAATACTTTGCATTCACGAGAAAGTTGAAATTATTAATTTTCAAAACGTCGTATATAGTAATTGCCAAAACACCAATAATTTGGTATTGAACGAAGGATTTGTAGAACACGATTATTACAGTAATAATAATCTACTAGTAGTAGAACATGATTGCCAAAGCACCAAAAATTTGGTAGACATTATGAGCGAAGAAAATGTTAACAATATTCTATAATTCGATTAATCCCATTCTGTAGAGACAAAAGAAGAAATCGTTTGTTATATGAATTATTCAGAAATTGTTGATGATGGATCATGTTTACATAACATTTGTTTGCCGGTATGTTATAAGCATTTACTTTTACGGACATTTCTTAGATTTTAGTAATCACATATTTTTAGGAAGCAATAAAATCTCGGGGTAGACCTAGAGGAAGATCGCTAACAGCTATTGGTTTACCAAGAAAGAAAGAAAGGAAAAATTAAAGAGCCTCCAAAATTACTGCAAATCAATACTGTATCTGGTATTTTATGGAAGATCACACAATACTGATTTATTATAGGCATTTGTTAGTGTAAAATTCTTATTAATATATAGGTAAAAAGAAAAACATATATTTTGTTGCTCATTCTATCTAGTAGCTTTCTATTAAATTATTATCGGTTTTGCAATCGGTTTTTATTAAATAACTTAAAATATTCATTTACCTACGTCTCTACCTAATAACATTTTAGAAATTATAGTGCAAAAGTATATAAAAGTATGTCGGGATTCTAACGAATAATTAGCAATCCCATACCATAGGACAAACGGGCAAACGCGTGATTTTAACTCCGCCCGTGCGGGACTTGAAATTTTATTTTCGGGTCCCACGTACGGGACTATATCCACGTCCTAAATTTAACGCACTTCGTGCAATGTTCACAACCTTGGTTTTGTATATGGCTTTGTAACTACAATACGACATCTGTCGTACAATGCCTAAACTATTTATACGCTATTTATGTGGAAATTTATCAGGTGTCTGCAAAAACAGCACCGATAACCGACATTTGGCGTTGTAATATTCGTCCTAAATGACAACAGCTTGAATTTATTTAGGAATCACGTACTATCAATAATTAAACGTCAGAAATAGTTCACTGAGGTCTTAAATGAAAGATCAAAAATCGTATATTCCTGTAAGCTATTTTACAGTTTCTGTTTTCTATTTTTCACAAGTAAATTTTACTGTTGGATGACAGAAATACAAATGAAAAATGCCTACAAAAGCGTCGATATTTTGAATACAATTTTACAGCGCAAGCGAATCTGTTACCATTTATAAAATAGTTTACGCCGATCTGCCAACATTCGTCTTTGAAATGAAGCCTTGTTTAACTTCATACGACGCGTGTGAATCGACAATACGTGATTCCTATGTATCAATCTGTCCCTATTATTTCAACATAAGCCAAACGCCAGCCTTAAAGCGATTTAATGAGAACTTGAAACTCCCGTATACCGCTATCGCAGTACTTGAATGTTTAAGTCACTACCGTACAGTTGAGATACGTGTACTCGAGCGAATTGCGAGTTAAGATCGTAGAGTTCTGTTTTTGACTTCAATTTTATTAACATAAAAATCTTGTACATTCTATAAGTGAAACTAAAATTACATATACTATTCCATTTACAAACAAATTATTCTATCACAGATTTGTGTTGCCTTTATCGAGTATGGTGCAGAGTTTGTGTGTGTACATACTGTAAATAAATAAATAGATTATTTCAAGCTATGGTGTTTTCTGTCTTTTATTATTTTTATGAAACAGCTAAGTGTTTTAGGAATTTACACGGCCACCTGTAGGTTTTCTGGTTTAGACCGTCTCGAACCAGTGGCGCTTCCGGGTAACCCCCCCCCCCCCCCATTCCTGCTCAGGAACTAGCTGGCGAAAATTTGCTACACTACTAGACAATTCCTGAACCGCCGTGTTGTGAAGTATATAATATTTTCTTTT
This sequence comes from Agriotes lineatus, assembly GCA_940337035.1. Taxonomy (NCBI): domain Eukaryota; kingdom Metazoa; phylum Arthropoda; class Insecta; order Coleoptera; family Elateridae; genus Agriotes; species Agriotes lineatus. The sequence goes on along the minus strand of CALNHX010000184.1, from coordinate 195,009 downwards.
TCTTTTGTGTACAAATAAATTCCCCGTGTAGCAATTAACAAGCTTCACGTACATACTAAATTGAAAAAAAATGTCGAAATGATTTGGCTGTAGGATTCGAACAATGTCCACCCTTACGCCGTGGAGTAGCAAAGACATTTTCAATGAAATCTTGATTTAATCTAGTTGTCAATAGAAACTCATAACCAGGCTTAGGATAATTATTCTTAGCGTTTTATACCATAAATGCATATTTTGAAGGTTTCTAATTAATGCCGCATATTTCTCAAAACATTGATTTCAAGTTGCATTAAATGTATTTATTTTGAAAGTTTTAGGTACTTTCAAAGCAGAACAGCATGAAAAACACTTTCTTTACATATTTGGTTGAATATTGGTAATTTTTAAGATTAAGCAATTCCAGAGATCCGTGCTAACCTTTTAATAGGAAATGCAAATTCTTTTTCGTCATATCTTAGAACGGTCTAGCTAGGGATTATGGCCCAGGAAAACTTATGTTTTGGTCAAGTCAAACTAATGAGGCTTTACAATGAGCCGTTCTATGCGAGGAGTGGCTGACCTCAATAGAGATTCATTCAAAACATTTGCAGCTGACTTCAGTTAGTTTACAGAAACCCTTTACAAAGATATAGGAAGCCGTATAAATTCACAAATCGCAGGAATCAGATTTTTTAGTAGGAATGATATTATACACACACATAATCCTGAGAGTTTCTACCGTGAGGTGTAAGGCTATAATAGGCAATGATATTATAATAATAAGCAAAACAAAGTGTGAGCTGGTAAAAGGGAATCCACATCGTTTATCGGTTGTTGTCAGTTGACTTTTAATAGCTGCCTAACAACTTATTGATGATAATAAGAAACTGAGTTATTTATTTTATTTTGCGATTGCAATTACAAATAAATATACAAACAACGAAATAAAATAGAACCACGATAAAAACAAATAATTGATATATTTCAAAGCAATAATTTCTTGATGCAAACGTATCAGGAATTATGTACTTATTTCTAAAATCGGTTTATTTTGAATGTAATGTCTTAAGCATGGGTCACACGATCATTTTGTTGTACCAAATTTGCTTGTCAAACACTTTCCGTGACGTCATACAACAATGTTTGATTTTCTCTATCAAACAGGGTGGTCACACCATAAAACTTGTTGTGCAACTATTAGAATCAGCTGTTATTGTGAGGTTATGGTTTTCTGTAAAGACACGAATTGTTAAAGTTTATTTTTGTTACAAGATGGAAGAGCAAGTGATTATCCTGTCGTTAGTAGGTTTAGGTCTAGCGTTGTGCAATAAGAAACAGCGAAAATCGCGAAAAGTGTGGGCCCGCAAGTGGTTACAACGACGTGACCAAGAACGGGGGGTGTTATCAATGGTACACACAGAATTAAAATGTGAAGATGGTGATAGTTTTAAAAATTATTTGAGGATGGATGAAAGAGTGTTTACAACACTTTTAAACATAGTCACCACCACAATTGCAAAAACCGACACGAATATGAGACAAAGCATTTCTGCAGAAAAACGGTAGAGAATTACGTTTTTGCAAAGATATATATAAAATTATTATTATTTTTCAGATTAAGTGTTACGCTGCGATACCTTGCAACAGGAGAGACACTGCGTAGCCTTAGTTTTTCAACAAGAATTGCCCATAATACACTCAGCATCATTGTTCAAGACTTATTAGCTATTGTTAAATTATTAGAAAACAGCTATCTCAAGGTAACTAGTTTACTAAGATATTATTTTTTTTACACCACGTGAGAAAGTAGACATCAATAAGGCAGCCTAATTCCAAATAGAATAAAATATCATACACAAATATATTACCAAGGGGTATATAATGTACGTTATATCATACTAGTCATATCGTAACGGCAATAGCTTTGCTTGTTATTAGGTGATATGCATAAAAAGTAGTCGATGCTAATACTACTACGCTGGTTTAGCAGATTCTATTATATACTTTGGTTCATAGTAGCTTCAGTTCAATAGTAGATACTACGGGACAGTAGTACTTACTACTTGCATTGTAGTATAAATGTCCTTTGCGTAGTATGTACTTTGGAAGTGAAGGAGATGCTACATACATAAGAGAATATGCTACAGGGTAGATACTTCTTCACATAGTATTAGCATCTACTATTTTTTATACATACCACCCATTACGATTTGTTTATCAAGATCATTTTTACAATTGTTTCAACAATCTCAATGACAAAAAAATTAATTAGGTGAACATAACTATCAGTTACTTTATACAGTCGTCTAGAAAATAGTATTTATAACTCGCTCAAAAGTGTTAGTTCGCTGCTCGTATGATTGATTCAATCGCCTGATCCTCGTTTATCAAACACCACACTTGCATGATATTTGCCACTTTCAATACTTGTTATGAAAATAATTATATTAGTACCGTTATTCCAAATTCATAATATTTTATTATAACTTTTATTACAAATTCTTATAAAATATACAAATATATCATACTACAACTAGGTACTACTTCTGGTCATTTCTTCTTGATACTTGAAAATTATATCCAATATTTCTGATTTGGCCCTATTTTGAAATGCGGGAGACAACACTTGCATTTCCGAAGAAACAAATTTTGCAAATACATCCCACCGATTATCTTCCTTTTGGGGTTTTTCCTTCCTTGTCGTTACATATTTTAAAGCAGCCCCAATTTCTGCGAACATGGCCTCTTCTGGTTTTGGTTTATTTCTTTTACTGCTTCCCGAGGACTGTGACGACTGTGTAGATGTGGAAACGGGTGGTGACAAATCAGACTGCTCATCGTCCACCTAAAATTAAATGTTTTATTACAGGCACCTCAAACCACAGAGGAATGGCTAAAAATAGCCAACGATTTTGAGAATCTGTGGAATTTTCCCAACTGCCTTGGCGCCATGGATGGGAAACATGTGTCATTTCATCCTCGAAGAAGTGATGGGTCGTATTATCGAAATTACAAAGGAACGGACAGCATTGTACTTTTGGCATTGGTAGATGCTAATTATAAATTTATCATAACCGACTTAGGATGTAACGGTAGAATAAGCGACGGGGGTGTATTCAGTAGAAGCTTGCTATCTGGGGCAATAGAAAATAATAATTTAAATTTTCCGCCAGAGAAACCTCTACCAGGAAGAACAATGCATGTTCCATACGTAATTGTAGCAGACGATGCATTTCCGTTAAAACAAAACATATTAAAACCATACAAGCTAAGAGGGCTCTCTTATGACCAAAAAATTTTCAACTACCGTTTGAGTAGGGCAAGGCGAGTTTCAGAAAATGCCTTTGGGATATTATGCAATAGGTTTAGAATTCTTTTAAATCCGATGAATGTAAGCGTAGAGAAGGTAGAATTAATAACAAGGGTGTGTTGTATTTTACATAATTTTTTAAGTACACACAGTCCAACATACCTTCCTGCGGACGAAGATTTAAAAAATGTTTTGAATAATATCACGCATCAGGGTGGAAACAAAACTGCTAATCGCCCACAGATAATAAGGGCAGAATTTCAAAATTATTTTAATACAGTTGGGCAAGTGCCATGGCAAGAAGCCATGGTAAATAGCAACAGACTGTAAGCAACCGAGTTGTTTGTAAATAAATATCGGCTTATTGGTTTTTGTAATTTTTGTGTTTATGAAATAAAATATTTTGTAAATTTTGTTGTTGTTATAGTGATTTTCTTAAGCAAATTTAAGGAGTATAAATTACCTGTCCTTCTTCATTATCTAGTTCGAGTATCATCGATCCTTCTTCTTCTACCGCATCAATCCAGTTCGTTTCGCAGTCATTTTCATTTTTCGAAAAGGATTTGTCCAAATTACTAGTGGTTTTCCGTGACTGGACATGGTCTTGCAAGAAGAGCAAACGTTCAAAAAACCAAAGTGAAACTTTGTATACTTCGGCAGTACCGGTGCCAGTTCTGGGTTTTTTTCTCAGTAACGCCAACGCTCTGTTGAACTGAGTTCTCAGCGTATTAATTTTTGATTTAACATCAATTACTGTAATAATTATAAACAATTAATAACCAATGAACTATAGGAAAGTACAAGTTAACTTTTATTTACCTGAGGTTCCTGCTCGTAGTTCCTGCATTTGCAGGGTAATGCGCGTTAGCGCTTCATTCCGTGCTAGCTTATTATGATAACTGGGGTCCTTTACGAAATACAAGACCTCCTCTTGTTGATAGGCGTCTATTAGGGCCGACACTTGCTCACGCGTCCAAGACATGTCTGTTTTTAAAGTAAGAATGCGTTCTTAACCTAAAAACCCTGAACCTTGAAATACCACTTTCACGCACTGCGCAGAATCGCCTGAAAATGTTGCACCGAAATAGAGCCCGTCCTATTTTTTAGAAATGTTTGACAACTATGAGGCTGACGTCATGAAATACGTCATCGTTGGTGTATGACAAGCAAATTTGGTACAACAAAATGATCGTGTGACCCATGCTTAAGAGACAATGGGAAATGTTGTCTACCTTTCGAAGGGCGTGTTAACCTTGGCAACATCGCACGTCCGTTTGAAGAAACGGATTCTAGAATCATGGTTCTGCTCTGAGATCGTCGAATTTCCTGAGCTATGTTTAACTGGGATCCCTACCGTCAGAGGGCTAAGACCTGTAAGGCTAGCGGGCGGGAGTTTTTAAGCTATACCCTAATACTACCCAGCGCCGAGTCTCTTCTAATTATATTCTCTTTGGTAATAGTTCGAATTATACATTTATATATTTTAAGTTTCGTTTTTCTACTCAGCTTTGTGTCTATCAATGATCCTTTGTACCTGTAACATGACCTGTTTCTCGCTTGTATTCGATTTTCAATCTTTTTGCTTCTTTCGTTGGTTCCGTTGATTACCGTACCTACGTATTTGAAGCTTTCTACTTCTTCAAATTGGTAATTACCTATCTGTATCATTCATAACGTGCTCGTTACATTTTTGCAACACTGCATGTACATCGTTTTGTCTTGATTTACTTCTAAACCTCGAGCTCTTGTTTCTTCTATCAATTTTGTAATTGCCTCAATCATGCTCTTCTGGTCTCTTGCTAGCACCACAATATCATCAGCGTAGGTTACTATCTGTACTGCTTTCCGATTGACTTCGCCCGTTTTTTTATTCCTACTGCTATCTTGCTCCGTCCATCGTCTATCGTTTGCGTTATTATGTGTATTGTGTCCACTATTGTCCGTCCTCTCCTAAATCCATACTGGTATTCTCTAATCTCTTTTTTCGGTGTGTGCTTGTAGTCTGTTTTGGATAAATGAAGTTAACACTTTATATGCTGCATTCAACAGAGTTATCCCTCTACAATTGCTGCATATTGCTGGGTCTCCCTTTTTTAATATTGCCATCACCTCCTCCCTCCATATTTCACTGATTAGCTTAAACAGTCTATCTTTCAGTTGCTCTCCGCCGTATTTTATGAGCTCGTTTTTATCTCTAAATGCACAATCGTAGCGCAGGCCGCTCACCTGCTATGTGGAGCAACATAGCACAGGTAGCAGGAAACAAATGTAGGCACACGGCTAGGGAAAGCAAAGAAGGAAAATTTAAGGGTAGGACTATGTCCGAAAATGGATTTATGTTTGAAAAAGAAGAGGAACATACATGGTATTTACTAAGTAATGACCATTGGGGAGCCTTGACGTCAATCTGACGCTGTCGTTACTTACCACGGTTTGGAGTAGGTATAGAGATACTGTATATAGTGTTATGCTATTGGTACTGGGGTTTAAAAATCAGATTAATAAGATTAAAAGAATACAGTATTATAGATTACAAAGATGAATTTAGATGTGAAATGGATATCAAAATTATTAAGATGTATTTAGAAAAGAAAGGAAATAGAATTTATAATTTAATTAAATGAAGCTAATTGAGAAACAATAGGATTTTAACTTAATTTAATATCTGAAATGAAAATAGAAGTTAATAACAAATACTTTTTCGAAATATACTATTTAACATAGTAGGTATTAGACATAATAAAGCTTCAATAGTGTGTTGGACTGTAAAAAATAAGCTAGATCGCTAAGGAGATAGTTTATTGATGAGAATAAAAATTTTGATAAAAAAAATATGTAATACAATTTGTAGCGTTTGAAATTAAGAAATAAATCCCTTTATAAAAGTTCTTTTAAATATATTTTGATAAATAAAAGGGTTTAAATTGGAAATAAAATTCGCATGGTGAAAAAAATAAAATGTAAAATGTTAAAAAAAAAGATTAGCAGACTAGATGGATGAAGATTAGAATGCGGTGAGAAGACCAATTTAATACAGTTATAATCTACAAAGGCAAATAAAAGTAAGGGAATGCTGAATTGAGTTTATTGTAGAATTACATTGTATCGACTGAATTGGATAACAAGGAATGGTTTACAAAGGAAGTGGTTTATATCGACATCATTAGCAGAGTGAGAGTATTTGTAGGGCTTGTCAAGTGACATCTTGTGGCTTGCATCTGGTGAAAGTTCGTGGTGCCGGGTTGTAGCAGGTTTCGTACTTGTGATTTGGTTGAGCATCAGAGTAAACACGTCTACACCTGAGGTCGATTTGGATGCATACTGAGGTGGAGTGTGAATGCTGTTTTAAAAAGGTGAGCTGTTTTTGTGGGTTCCTGTGTTGATTTGGATCCGGATTCTGGACATCTTGGCAGTTGGTTGTCGGTTGAAGCCTTCACCGTGGCTTTGAGTGGAGCAGTTCTTGTAACGTGGTGAATTGCAGAGCTGGATGCATTGGGTTTGGTAGAGAAGAGTGTTAAGTACAATAACAGGTAACAGGTATTTAAAATAAGAACTGAAAGAAAATAAAGAGTGAAGTAAGTTAATTTTAATTAAGGGAATACTTACCATTTGAGATTGTGGAATGACAAATGTAACGAGAAAGTATTTGTAATTGATTTTTCAAAACTAGTTTGAAGTGTCAGTTAACAGATGTATTGAGTTGTCATATAAAATAAAAACATTAAATTTCAGAATATAAGCAATCTAGATTATAAAGAATCCGACCTGATTTTCAGTCAAGTGTTCTACTGAGGCTAGCAGTAAATAATTTTGAATATCCATAATAAAAATAGGGCAAATAAATTAATTAAAATTCAATTTTAAAAAGAATTGATTGAGAATAGACTAAAGTAAAGCTGTAAGTCAATTATAACATAACATAAGACTTACAACGTGGTAGAGTCAACGTAGCATAAGTTAGGCACACAAAGTGGAGCTAATACCTTGACAATAGTTTACTAGAGTTCGGCAAACAGTCTTATTTGACATAATTTTTTGATACAAATTAGATATTTGACATATGTCGAACAAAGAGCTTATGAGAACCAATTTTGTTAGAGCTTGCTTCAAATGTGCTAGTTTTCAGAGCATTGGCCATTATTAGGATCTCTAGAACCGATTATAAGGTACATACGGCCAACCTAGTTAAAATTTAGATTTGCATGTGTGAAACCATCGGTCATAACATATTATAAAATAGCACTTTTATCACACGTCTTGCAAGAAATGTTCCAACCAATCAAAATGTATCACGCTGTTTGCCCAACTCTTTTGAATAAGGATTTTCTCTTTGTTTAATTTTACTTTTTAGTACTGATAACCAAATACTTGATATTATAGTTTTCACTACATCGTGATATAGTACATTGCATAGCAGAGGTAATTTAACTTCATCATAAATTAAACGTCATAACAGTTATGATTTAATACGATAACTGTCAGATGCACAGCCGGCTGTAATCCAAGAGTCACCACAGAGCCAAACTGCAAATTTGCAGTCTTTCTCGAAACTGTCGTTTTAATCACTTATGTATTATCAAACCATCTGACAATTTTATGACTTGTATTTTAGGTAAGTTTGATTTTGTGTGGCTTGATGTAGTGAATTATGTTACGTTCCCAGATAGATAGAAAGAACATTAGTTATGATAAGATAATGCAGTCGCGTATTACATATCATTGCATTCCCGAGGGACACAAGTGTTATCTTATCTTTGCTGATGCAGCTTAGCTAACCTTCTCGAGTACATCGCAGGATGCAAGCAGTTGTAATTTAGAATCTGTAGCTTTCACATGTATTTTATAATTGTAACTCCGTCTGTGTATTGATATTAAATAAATTTTTTTATATCAATCACAGTTCGTAAATTTAATTGGCGCAGTCGGTAGGATATTTTGGCAGTTTTTTGGACAAAAATCGCCGAAAAACGTGTATTTTAATACTTTGGCCAGAACCAAACAACCAACGTCGTCCAAAGAAGCAGTATTCAGAACGGAGCCTGGAGGACAAGCATCGCCAAAGGATCACGCAAAGAATACCACCCTAGTAACGAAACTGCAGCAGAAGCGGCACCAGTAGCTGCACCTGGACAACATTTCCGTGGGCAACTAAACAGTGTCGACCTTCCCAGAAGTGGACAAGAATCGCCACAACCCCAAGCTAGGACAGCATCGCCGACGCTTGGTCTAGAAATAAGCACTAAATCGAGGAGACCGAAGAATGAAAATTACAGCGCTACTACTGTAAGTCGCTAACAGAATTTGTTGCAGCATAAAAACGATGTAGTTTTAAGCTTGCTATTAAATAAACCGCAACAATTAAAACGAAATAATTAAACCTTAATAATAAACTTAGTATTAGCCTTCGTAAGTTTTTATACACGCCATAACTGCAATGGTCTGTTAAAAACGTTACACTAGGAAGGAACCCTTAAACGAATAAAAATCATTTGCCAAGCTATTTAAACCCTTGTGGGGTTTTCTGTCTTCCATCGGGCGCGTCCCCAGGTGGCGGATCGGGGAACGCCTTCCAGATATGGAAGGTAGGTGGGAAATCAAATACCACCCGCGGACCAAAACAGAAGGTAGCGTCTGTACCCAAGATGGGCGGCAACCAACAGCGTCTGTACCCAGATTGGGCGGCTGAAATATAGTTTGGCGATGAGCCTGCGACTCATCACAAGAAATTTATTACACAGAATGAAAAACTCGTCAAGTGAAGACAATCCCCGGGTGGAAACCCACACCTCTGCTAGAGGGAGCCCCAGCGGATAAGGGGGGGGGGGCAATTCTGTTTTTGCTATAAATCCCAAACATACAAACAAAACAAGAAAGAAGAAAATGACATATGCCATATGGAATGTACAGGGTATCTCAACGAAGAAAAGAGAGATTACCGAACAACTTAAAAGATATAAGGCAGATATTGTGACACTCACAGAAAAAAAAAGGGAAGCGGATACGAAGACTTTGGAGATTACATCCTATTCTTTAGTGGTGTCCCAAAAAATAATAGGGCACGAGCAGGTGTCGCTATCGCAATACAAAAAAAATTAAATAACTACGTAAAAACGTGGGAAGAAATAGATGAGAGGCTAATGAAATTAGAAATAAACATATGGGGACATGATATCATTATTATAGCAGTATACGCCCCCACAGAAGATTCAACCATTGAAATAAAAGATGCGTTCGAACATAAGTTGAATGACGTACTAAGTAACATAAGCAGGAGAAAGGAGATAATTTTATTAGGCGACTTTAATGCCAGAGCTGGGAGGAAACCAAATGATCAAATAGTCGGTAATTATGGAGAAGAAACAATAAACAACAATGGATCCCGACTTATAGAAATATGCCAGACATATGATCTCAAAATATTAAACGGACATTACCAACATCGGGAAATCCATAAATTTACATGGACCCAACCAACAAGAAAGCTTAAATCTATTATTGATTACATAATTGTAAAACAGACCACACATCTGAAGATACAAGATGTAAGAGTATACCGAGGGGTCGAATGCGGCACCGATCATTATTTATTAAAGACGACAATGTTCCTTTTACATAAACGAATTAATAACCGTAAAGAATCGAATATAGTGGAGAATGAAATAAGGGAATGCACCAAAAAAAAAATACAATGTAAACTCTCTCAATATAGAATCGACAAATTTCCTATATAAATTAAGACTTGCGTCGAAGCTGTCAGATAATCTTACTGGTACAGCAGAACAAGAGTATGGAAAACTAAAAAAAGCTATCCATGAAGCCGCATTTGAAGCCTTAGGAGAAGATACACAACAACAAAAAAGAAGCAAAGAAGAATGTTGGTGGAACGAAGAACTGGAAAACTTGGTAACCGAAAAAAAGAACCTATACAATAAGTGGCTAACAACAAATGACCCTCAAAATAGAAGATTATACCAACAAAAAAGAAGAGAAGTAAAACAAAAAGTCCAGGACGCCAAAAACCAGGAATGGGAAAAAACATGCGACAGAGTGGAGCAACACATAGGAGGTACCAAAACAAAAGAAGCCTGGAGTGTTATTAAGAACCTGAGAAAAGACCAAAAAGAAAGAAATATCAACATGATAAGCATGGACCAATGGCAACAATACTTTATTAAGATATTGCAAGAGGATAGGAGAGAATACGAACAAACAGAACAAGAAAAAGAAGAACCACGGTGCCACGTCGAGGAAATAAGTACAAGAGAAGTACAACAGACTAGTCGAGAAATGAAAAATGGGAGAGCCCCGGGTCCAGGAGGTATCCCCGTTGAGCTTATAAAACACGCAACTACAAGAACATTTGAAATACTCGCTTATATATTCAACAGGTGCCTCTTATAACATGACGAACTACCACAAGATTGAAAGGTAGGATACCTAACACCTATACACAAAAAGGGATCACGAAAGGATTGTGCAAATTATCAAGGAATCAGCGTATTAGCCACAATGGGGAGACTCTACGGACGTATAATCAGAAAAAGAATAGAACATGAAATACCAATTAAGGAAGAGCAGAGTGGATTTACAGCTGGACGATCATGTAATGACAACATCTTCTCAATAAAACAAGTAACAGAAAAAAGGAAATTAAAAAATCTCGAGACACATCTAATATTTATAGATTTAGAAAAGGCGTTTGACACCGTCCCAGTACAAAAACTCTTCGAAATCCTCGAAAAATCCAACATCAATAAACAGTACATATTCACCATTAAGGAGATATACAAAGATCAAACAAACGCAATTAAAATATCAAATAAATTATCCGCACCGTTTAAGACCACTAAAGGATTACGACAGGGATGCTGTTTGTCACCCACACTTTTTAAAATATATTTAGAAAGTACTCTAAATATTTGGAAAATAAAATGTCGATACATGGGTATCCCTATAGATGACAGCTATATGTATTCCTTATTATTTGCAGACGACCAAGTAATCATGGCAGGAGATGCACATGACATCAAATATATGATGAGAAAACTGGCCGACGCCTATGAAGCCAATGGTCTTAAGATAAACTATAAGAAGACCAAATACTTAGTAATTGGAGGAGAATCAAGAGACCTGCAGATACAAGGACATACTATATCCAAGTGCGAAGAGTATAAATATTTGGGAAGTACAATATCGTCAGAAGGTAACTCAAAAAGAGAAACTACAAGTAGAATTGGACAGGCTAGACAAGCAACACAAAAACTAAACTCCTTACTATGGTCCAACAATTTACAAAAACGCACGAAAGTCAGAATATACAATAGCATTGTACAAAGCATACTGATATATGGTTCGGAAACATGGGAAATATCTAAGAGAGACAGACAAAGGATTAATGCGGTTGAAATGGACTGTTTACGACGTGCATGTCCAAGATGGAACATATTAGAAACACTGAAATAAGGGAAAGAATGGACAAGAATCAAACAACGATCGATGAAATAGAAAAGAGACGACTTATATGGTATGGCCATGTACAAAGAATGGACCCCCAAAGATGGCCAAAAAGAATAATAGATTGGAACCCACCGGGAAAAAGAAAGAGAGGCAGACCCCCAGACACGTGGAACAAACAAGTGAAACAAGACATGATTAACAGAAACCTTTACGAAGAAGATTGGACAAACAAAAAACAGTAGCGTTTGGGATGCGAGAGACGGCCGGAGCTGTAGAATAAACTCGCTTGATATATATATATATATAAAAATAAAAACATAAACAAATCTTAATGCCACAAGGTAACGACGATTTAGTAGCTTTATTCGAAAATTTATTATTGGAGGTAGCACCCGAAGAACAAGTAGAAGCCAATCAACCAGACATGGCACAAGGAGGACAAGCAGTACCAGCAGGACAACCTTTCCACTTGGAATATTTAAGAATAGTTCCAGAATTTGATGGTACTCCACACAAATTATCCGAATATATTAGATCTGCCGAAGTAATAATCGCACACTACCGTGGGAATGCAGATGCCTTCCTACAGTCTTTAATTCTTTCTGCCTTACGGACAAAATTAACCGGAAGAGCACTTTTAGTAACCAGCGGACGAGAAATTGTCACCTGGAATGAATTAAGAAACATTTTAAGAAGATAATTTGCCGATCAAAGATCAGAGAGCTCACTTTTGCGAGACTTGATGCTCTTACGACAAAAGCATGAAACGGCCCAAGAATATTTCGAAATTTGCCAACAAACAAGAAGCCTTCTATATTCGAATATTCAACTTAATGAACCAAATCAGGGCACACGAGCAGTCAAACAATTACAGTATGATGAATTAACACTAAAAGCTTTTCTTAGTGGACTCAAGGATCCACTAGGTAGCTTCCTAAGAAGTATGCGACCAGCCACATTAGAAGAAGCAATTAAATATGTACTCGAAGAGGAAAATGTGCAATATTCCAGAAGACATGAAACCGAGCATCGAAAAGGACTTCATTCTTCCACATTTACTCAAAAAAGACCACCACCAGGACTACGAATGACTACTGGCGTGAACAACCCCAACTTTTACAATCGTTACCCTACATATCAATCATTTGGGAATCAACAACCACGAATACAACTTCCAACGTTCCAGAATTATTCAAGACCAATAAATTTTACTGGACAACAATGGCCAACCCGTTTTCATCAATCGCAACCAAGTAAACAAGCAAGAAATGTATTTGCACCCCAAAATCGTGCTCAACCACGTCCCACGCCAATGGACACATCATCAGGCGCTACGAGAAGAACAACTAATTTACCTCAACGATTTAATTCGTCAAACACCCAGCGTTTTACTCAACCAAGACAATTCATTCAACAGTCAAATCAACCCCGAAATTGTATATCCGAGGAACTTCACTACCAAGAGGAACCAGAAGACATCATCGATACACCATCTGAAACAGATCAATATCTACAGCAAGAATTTGAAGACTTTGAAAATGAGCAGTATGAGTACGAAGAATAGGGTTTTACGAAAACAGCCTCGCCCAACGAGCATACGTAGACGAACATCCACCACCTGAACAAAATTACCAACAGCCCGAATTAATACAAATCAATAATCAACCATCATCACACCTACCATGCATATACATCCCACAGCTAAAAGCGAATTTTCTCATAGATACTGGAGCTTCTAGGACGCTAGTTAAACCAGAAATAGCTCAGAAATACTTTTCAGAATTAATTGAACCCCAAATTTTTCAAATACAAACGGCACATCAGACGTCAACACATAATGAAGTTGCTGTAATTCAATTACCAGCCATCTTTAAGACAAACAAATTTCACCTATTCGATTTCGACCCCAAATACGACGGTCTTATAGGAACCGATTTATTAAAGAAATTAAAAGCTAGAATTGATTTCACAAACAACACTTTAGAAACCGAAAAAGCCCAAATTCCATTATATTCTATCGAAGACAGGAACCCAGACCTGAACTACCATATTACAATCGAAGCAAGAACTGAAAAAGTAATTAAAATTCCAGTTAGGAAAATCATCAAGCAAGGAATAATCCAACACCAAAAAATTAGTGATAATGTAGAAATACCAGCATCCTACGTTAATGTAAATAATTATCAAGCAATAACCACTAATATTAATAGCAGTGACGAAGAAAAAACGTTTATTATGACTCAACCCCTACATTTCGAAATGGTCGAAAAAAATCCGAAGCCAGATACCTTACATTACCAATCCGAACCAGTAAACAAAAATCTCAAACAAATCCAACTAACAAATTTACAACAATTAAGTCTAGAAGAATTTGACTACGATGTGATTTACAAAAAAGGAAAATCCAATACGAACGCAGACGCATTATCTAGAATAAAAATTAATCCGATTGATACGAAATCTATGCAAGTCGAAGTACACTGAGAATTAGACCAACTACTAGACGAAATAAGTCGCAGACAAGATGATTTACAAACACCAGAACCGATCTTACAACCACCAACAATGCGAGCATTAACACCAGATGTAATTCTACTTGACCCTATAACTAGCCCCCATTTACCTGAAGATCCGATTCGAAGCCTTGAAAAACTAATCAAAAATGTACCTGACAGATTTCACGAAGATTTAACACCAACTGTTCATTCACAAGATGATTCAGCACCCAGCATCCCAATATGCGAAGATGCTTTAGATTGTAAGAAAAACCAAATCATAATAACAATCGTTCATGGAAAATCTACGAAACCAAAATTGGAAAGAAAGAGAAAAATTCCATAATTACAGCTCATCTAGGAGATCAAGACCTAAAACACAGCATACTACAATTTTTTAAAAATTATTCTTTACCTAATAAAACGTATTACTGTTCGTTCCCGAACGACGAAGTTTATAACTTAGCATGCGAAATCATTACAACCCATTTTGCGCAAAACCGCATATCACTTTATAAATGTACTAAAAGAGTTTTACACGTAATAAACGAAGAAGACCGACTAGAAATAATTGCTAACCAACACGAAGGAAAAACAAACCACCGTGGAATCTGTGCAACCTGTACGGCAATAAAAAGAAAATACTATTGGGAAAAACTTGACCAAGACGTTACCGATTTTATCAAAAATGCATAACATGTCGAAAAGCAAAATATGAACGTCACCCCACAAAAACACCCTTTTGAATATCACGGAAACACCGAATAGACCATTTGAGCATTTGCATATAGACACATTTCAAATCGAAAGGAATTTATTTCTAACAATCATATATTTATTTTCAAGATTTTGTCAAGCTTATCATCTAACCTCAAAAAACGGAATCGAAGTAGCTGAAAATCTGATAAATTTCATATCCCAACATGGTTCGCCAACATTTATCACAATGGACGGAGGTTCAGAACTTATTAATGAAGTGGTTAAAGACCTTTTGGAACTTCACAAAATTATAATCCATATTACTACACCAAAAAAACCCAAAATCTAACTCGATAATTGAAAGAATCCACTCGACATTGATTGAAAATTATAGAATAATTAAGAGTACAAGTAATAAGGAAACCCCCAAACAAATAATAACGTAGGTACGCAATCATCGGATATAACAACACGATTCACTCTGCTACGAAATCCACACCCCTCGAACTGGTTTATGGACATACTGCAACTAGAGACCCGTTTGATCTCCAATTGAACAGTAAATTTTATGAAGAATACGTAACCACTCACAAGACTAAATTGACTTCTTTGTACAAATCACTAAAAGAAGCCATGCATAAGAACAAGATTTAATTAATAAACAAAATCAAAACATCAGAGCACACAACTACGAAGTAGGAGACGAAGTTTTAATAAAAACCGACCAACGAAACAAATCAGCCAATAAATATGAAGGACCCTATGTAATTAAGGAAATTACGGATAGGAATATAGTAACCCTAGTCAACCCACAAAACAACAAAGAAAAGAAAAGACATGTAGATGCCCTAAGTCACCCAATTGTTTCAGGTGCCTCTGCACTCAATACGTCATCAACATCGAACGCCCAGAAATAACGAAAATTATCGACAACCCCGGATTATTTCCTCACAAACTAGGAAATGCCAAGAACACCATGGATAAATGGACATTAATCAAGAACGTTGATTGCAGTCCGATAATCAACGAATGCAACTTACTAAAACACAATATTTTAGAAGTAGATACTATATTTAAGAAACATGTTAATGGACCCGCTTTTCCTAAAGAATTTACCAATTATTATTCGCTTATAAATGCTACATTAGTTGAAGTAAATAGGAAAATACGTCGACTATTTCCCAATCGACAGAAGAGAGGAACAATCGACGGTTTAGGAAGCTTAGTTAAACTTATAACTGGAAATTTAGATGCTACAGATGGACAAAAATATGAAAAATCTATCGAAGAACTTCAAAAGAAGCAAGAACACCAAAAACAAGCACTCGTTAAACAAATATCACTCACAGAACAAATTTTAGATAAAGTCAACAAATCCATAAACGTTTTGCAAACCAATCAATATTTATTGAAGTCGCGCATTCTACAAATTGAAGCCCAAGTAAAAGAGAATACAATACACAAAGCTGAAATGTACTCATTAATCAACATGCACACAATATTCTTGCAATTTACTGCAATTTCAAATTTAATATTGCACAACTAACACCTTGGAAGAAGCTCTTCCAAATTGGAAACTTTTCACCCGTCAATCATGGACCCAGAGGACTTAGAAGCAAACCTAAAGTTTTTAAAAGGTAAAATAAATAATTTGGAACTACCTTTCGAACCAACGAAAGAAAATTTATTACTATTCGAGAAAATACTAACCATTAAAGCCTATCAAACAAATACTAGATTAGTATTTATCATAGAAGTACCTCTAACAGGGACAACGAAATATGACTATTACCATCTGTATCCATTGCCAATGAAAATCGACCAAGCGGTGTTACCACAGAATAAACACCTATTATTTTCGGAATCTAATTATGTCTCTACTAATGAACGTTGCGAGCAAATTCAAAAAACTGATTTTATTTGTAACATTCCAGAGCGAATGAGTTTCGAAAACACCTTATGTGAAGCGCAACTGCTCTCATTTTCAGGAACTAATAATTGTAAACCCAAAATGTTTTCCCTAGAAAATTATAAAATTAAAAAAATAGATCGTGACATGGATTATTGTTAACGACCTCTGAGTTGATAACCAAACTAAATTGTAATCACGATCACAGGAAAATACCATTGTTAGGCACATATACCGTTCAATTACCTGTAAATTGTGAAATGCAGATCGATGGAAAAATATTAAAAACCAGTCAAAATTCAAACCCAATATACGAAATGGTTCATTTACCAATGCTTAACCAAACAATTAATCAACAAACTCTTAATAATATTGAATTTCCAAAATTGCATTTAGAAAACATCGACCTGGATGACATACAACAGCTTAGGGAAAAATTAAGAAAATTACCCGGTGAACTTGTGACCACCAATTACAATACTTATGCACACGCAAGTAACTTTACATTAATTATTATTTTAGCTCTAATATTGTTTGCTATATTTGTATTATATAAGTACGATTTATTGCCTAAAATCTGCAAAAGAATTAAATCAGAAATCAATAATGAACCTTTACAACCTATAGAAATATTGCCCTGAAAAATAGGTGGAAAATGTGATTTCCCCCAATTTTTCATCTTAAGATGGGAGGAATTATGTTACGTTTCCAGATAGATAGAAAGAACATTAGTTATGATAAGATAATGCAGTCGCGTATTACATATCCTTGCAGTCCCGAGGGACGCAAGTGTTATCTTTGCTGATGCAGCTTAGCTAACCTGCTCGAGTACATCGCAGGATGCAAGCAGTTGTAATTTAGAATCTGTAGCTTTCACATGTGTTTTATAATTGTAACTCCGTCTGTGTATTGATATTAAATAATTTTTTTATATCAATCACAGTTCGTAAATTTAATTAGTGGTAGCCGGCTCTGCCACTTGACATGACAGTTTTGTGTGTGCTAGCTTATCGCCACATAGTCACCCGCTGCCATGTTGCAATTTTCCCACCTTACAAACTATTGTGAACATCTCACTCAGTATTGTTGTATAGTGCTCTTGTAATGCTATAAAATGGATAGTCGAATGCTGAAACTGTAGACAAAAGCGCTATTTTGTTATTCAGTTTGTCTTCAATGTAGCACAAATTTGCCAACATCACAGTGGTTGGAAGCAACTAGTAATTAACTAATTAAGACTTTTATAGCAATAGTGCTATTGCTATTGATATTATGCCTAATGTGAAGCCTATTCAGGAGCCAAAAAGATTAAGAAAACGTGCTCCCACTGTAAAAAAAAATGTGGCCACGGAAGTTAAATGTGTGAAGTGCGTTTTTCACCCCGCTTGTTTTCAACAGGCGGCCGAACAAAGAACAGCCGTTTGCGTTCATATGGACGAACCTAGTGATGATCTAACCCGCAAACCAACCAATGCAGAATTCGGCAGTTTAAGAGAAATAGTGGAAGATTTGAAAGCCAGAATCACTGTTCTGGAAGAAAATGAAAAGCGCTTAAAGACAAAGGTAACAGTCCTAGAAGAAAAGCTGAAAATATCTGAAGCAGAAAAAACATAAGCTATTGGAAAATTCCATCGATAATGTTGGTAGCAAGGCAAATATAACACCAGGTTTAGCTCAAGAGAACTACTGTAATTGCCCTGGTAGGGGCTAGGGGCAGTAGTAGCAGAAAGAAGGAACTTAACCTCATAATCAGAGAATGATGTTCCAAATATAAACAATATAAATCGGGATGTAAACCTAGTTAAAAACACTGAAGAAAATGTACCAGAAAACCAAGAAGATGGCTGGAAAGTTGTAAGAAGACGTCGAGGAAACAACAACCCACGAAATAATACCAGGCCTCCTCCTATCCAGGGCTCAAATACAGAGGGCGGTAAATCTTGCAGTTTTCGTCCCCACCTGTGCGCACTTTTACTGCGCCGATTGAAATGACGTCAAATAAGCTACATGGTTGCCAGATGTTTGCACAAATTGTACCTAGAGCTATTAATAATAATAGGGAGGCTCCACCACTGAGCTGGTTGGGCCATATCGAGTTATTTAAAACGCAAGAAGGAAGTTGAAGAGAAGAAGCAGAGGTTTTTCAAATCGGGAAGGGGTGAAAACGCATGAAAAATCACCGGATTAGTATGTAAGTAATTTCGTAATAAATAAGTTTGGTTGAGGTTAAAAGATAGTAAATGAGGTGGAAAGTTGCATGTAGCTAACACATAAGAAAAACAGCGTCTAGCGCTAAAATTTCACCTGCATCCACAATTGAACGCTGGCGTGGACGTCTAATGCCCTCCATTGCAGTCACGAAAGTAGTAACAATGAAGGCGGAAAATTGCTGTTCCACTATACAAATATTTGGCAACGCTGCTGGTGATTTGACCTAAAATAATCGGCGCAGTAAAAGTGCGCACAGGTGGGGACGTATACTGCAAGATTACCCAGAGGGTAGTCTAGAGGTCGTACAAATAAGGTTACTAAATCATAAAGGTACCGCCAACTGTGCAAACATATATCTTTTGTCTCTTTTAATTTGGGGTAAAGCTATCATTATCTCACTTTCACTCTCACTTTCTTACAATGTTCTGTCCTTTTTAATCTGGGGGAACAAAATCTTCCAATGGAATGGCGGTACCTTTATGTATTTAGTGACCTTACGCACAAAGATTACACTGGCTGTTTATTTCAGGGTTATCGAAAAAGTCCGACACAAAGAACTTCCTAGACTATCTAAAAAAGCATAACATTGATTGTGAACAGCGTATATGTAAAAAAAATGGTTACTAGAAACAATAATATGACTTGCTTCAAACTTGGATATTACATGCCAATGTACAAAGTATAAAAAATAAATTTCTAGAATATCAGGTGCTACTCAGGGAAAAAAATGTCGATTTCTTTTGTGTTAATGAGCACTGGCTCACTACAAGTAAATTTAATGTCACTAGTGTCAGTGGCTGCAGGGCAGCTGTGGGTTTTTGCAGGTCTGTGAGAACTCATGGTGGGGTCGGAATATATTTGAAAGATAATATTGAGTATCAGGAACGCAACATCTCTGGTTTCTCTGAGGAGTTGCACTGTGAGGCTGTAGGAGTGTCTCTTAAATCATTAGAGCTTCAGCTGCTTACAGTATATAGATCTCCCAACGGTTCCTTTGATTTATTTATTGAAAGAATTACCTCTATACTGGACACCCTTGATTTTAGTTAAACCATTGTTATTACAGGAGACTTTAATGTCCATTTTTTAGCAGACACTAGCAATCATGGTGTACTTTCTTTAAGCAACCTCTTAAACTTGTATGGTTTGTTTCAAACCGTTAGCTTTCCCACCAGAAACAATGCATGCTTAGACAATATATACACTAATATATGCTTTGACAGCCTTAAGGCTGAGCCGTGTGATCTCTGTGAGCTTTCCGATCATATGGGCATTCTACTCGGATGCAGTCTATCTATGAGCCCTACTACAAGCAGTGCTAGAGTTGTGTACAGACCAATATCTGATGAGGGGATTTTGAATTTTTATAACTTGATTGATGCTGTGGATTAGGGTTTTGTGACTGGGCTCGGTGGAGATATTGATAATCAGTTTAGTATGTTTTTTGGTGTGGTCGCTGAAGCTGTGGACAAATGTTTTCCACTTAAATCTAAACTAGCTAGTAATCATTCATCTATTATCTCGGGTAATTGGTTTACTGATGAACTCAGAGATATGACGAAACAGTTAAGACTGTTAACAGTTTTAAATAAACAAAATCCTATCCTTGTATCAAAAACGGTTGTCAATAAATACAAAAAACAATATTGCCATGAAATAGCAAAAGCTAAAAAACTGCTTATGATGGATATATCAATGCATCATCCAATAAACAACGTGCTATGTGGACTGTATAAAGTCTAATTCAAATAATAATGGTAAAAATATGTCAACCAGTTTGAACGCTGAAACATTTAATATCTTTTTTGTTCATGTTGCTGATAGTATAATTTCTGAACTGCCTAGCCCCAATACAACTTTTGATGAGTACATTCCTGGCAGATTTGGAAATTCTAGAAATGAACCTTTTATGTTTTCACCTGTGACCACGACCTGCTGAATTGGGCCGTGCCTGTGACACATAACATAGTTAGGGAAAGAATAAATTGCTTAAGAAACAGTGAGAGCAGAGACTGTTATGAATTAAATGTAAAGATTATAAAGAAAATAAAGAATATTATCATCTCTCCTCTTACCAAACGAATTAACTTGTGCATATCTCAAAATATATTTCCCACAGCTCTAAAGATAGCAAGGATAGTACCTACCTGTTTTTAAAAATAAGGGGTCCATGGATGATCAAGGAAATTACCGCCCTATAACTCTACTACCTATCGTATCAAAAATATTTTAATCTCTTATGAAGGAGCAGATAATTGATTACCTTGAGAAAAATAACATCTTTACTCAGAAACAGTATGGCTTTAGGAATAAAAGATCAACCACAGTGGCAATCGACAACCTGACGGAAGGTGTTTCAGATGGTTTTGAGCGGGAACTGGATACTTATGCATCATTCTTTGACTTAACAAAGGCCTTTGGCTGTGTCTCTTTTGATATTCTACTTCATAAACTCCTCTAATTTATAATTTCCATGCTAATAGTATTGCTCTACTAAAGTCTTACCTGTATGAGCGTACTCAGTATGTATCATACAATGGGCAGATTTCAAAAAAACTATCTATCAAATATGGAGTACCTCAGGGTTCAGTCTTGGGGTCTTGTTTCTAATTTTTATTAACGATCGGCCTAACTCTGTCCCAAATTCAGACTTAATTCTCTTCGCAGATGACACCACCAACTTGCAGCAGTATCATCCCTCTGAACCTATTAATGAAATTGTATCTGAAAGAGAGCTAGATATTCAAAAGTGGTTCCAGGCTAATAAGCTTAGTCTGAATTACACCAAGACCCAACACATAAAAAGTCCAACTCATCATCCTTCCACCTTGTAAGGAATACGGAAATCAATTGGTAATAAATAATTGCCCTTGTTGTTCACATAGCTAGCTCAGTACACATCCAACTCTTAATTTACCTTAGTTCGTGGATAGGAAGTGTCAATAATTGCCAAAAACAGGAAGCTGATCTGCACTTGTAGTACTCTCAGACTGAAACTGACTTCATGCAATATGCACAAAAAAGCCAATTTGTTTACACAAACACAGATATATTAACCTTCTAAATATACACACGTAAGACAATAAAGAAAATAGGATTAAATCTTATAATAAACAGCCATTCCTAAATACAATAGCGTTAACTTAAGAATATATAATCTACGTGCATTAGATAGCTACTACTCGCTTTTACTCGTCGAATATTAATAGATTCATTACTATATCTGAAATACATTCTTTAAACAATTTCAAAAATACGCTGAAATAATTGTCTTCAATATGTCAACCTTAAACTGCATCGAAATCCCCCGTTGGAGTTTGATGCATAAAAACCGGGCTTCACGATTCACGTACATATTTATTTGTCTATGAAGCGCATTTGTTTACGATTGTGAAATCTTCACAACTCAGCCTGAAGTGAACGCTTATCGCTCAACTGCACACATGCCCTGTATAAGGTTACCTTAAACTCGAGGCTGACCTGTATTTGACCTGCCTTTGAATACTCATATGGAACTTTACCACAAATACTGTGACAGAGAAGTACCTGCTAATGTCCCCTCTCTGGCAGCTGATGTCACCATACAATCAGGACGTCACAAAACTCTTTGGCAGCTTTGCAATCATGTACTTATTCTGTACAAGGTGGGCAAGTCTGTTTTGATTGGTAATTTCAACAACTATAGGAGATATGATAAAATGGATCCCCATCTTCCATCCAAAAAGATTTAATGGTGAAAACCAAAATTGCCTTTCCATTTTGTGGCTATATCGCGCTTATTTATGAAAATAGAGAAAAGTATTTTTTTTACGTTCTTTATACATTATTTTGATAGAATGCCGTGACGTAGTCAATATTTCAAAACAAATTTCAAATGTTGAGTTATATCATCTAATTGTATATTTTTATACGGAACTCAGTTAGTTGCGGCATAATGAGAAAGAGGATTTTTTCCCGTTACAGTGATATACACTGTTTCAAAATCGACGGAACGCCTTAAATCTAATGACCCTTGAAGATCGACGTAAACGTGGTGATCTCATTTTAACGTACCGTATCATAGTGGGTGATTTGTCTCATATTTTACCAAGCTTTTATGATTTGAACAGAGATCCTCGTCTTCGTGGCCACGTATATAAATTACAACGTGAAAAATTTCATCGGTGTGTCAGAGAATTCTTCCTAACAAATCGAGTGTTTGCGCAGTGGAATTCCTTGAATAATTCAGTTGTATCGGCTACATCAATTAATAATTTTAAAAACCGTTTGGACAGTGTTGTACATGTAGTAAATCCGTAAATTTGTTTTCTATATGTATTACCTTCTTTCGTGTGCACGTTATGTAAAATATATTAATTTAGTGTTTATCCATAGTAATTAAGTTTCCTCATGTAACTTTGAGCATCACGAGCCTTTGGCTCTTGCTCTTATTAGTTGTTAAATAATAATTAATAATAATAATAATTAAAAATTCCTTCCCCAAGTCTTTTCATTCCACACACAAAAATTTATACCTAGAAATTTTGAAGTTTGACAGAAGTAAAAAAATTGCAGTTCAAGTAATTGTTCTGTTTTGTTTGTTATGAACAAGACTAGAAACGCGAACCAAGTGTTTTCCGTTGTTGCTGACATACATATAATCTTTGAACGCGAGAGTATGAAATCTAGACCTGCAGCAAGAGTCTACCCTGCACAGATTTCTGGTCAAAGGCATCCAACTCACAAAACATTTTTATTTTGAACAATAGACAGCGAACAACTGGTAGCTCAATTCCAGCAAGAACTGCAGGTAGACAAGAACAGCAGAGTCGGAGGAAGCGATTTTGGATTTTGTTACCAACATTCCAGGCTGGAATTTTGTCAGTGGTTAATAAAGCAAAATGATCCTGATCCAAATTTTATTTTATAAATTCTCTGAAGGTACCAGTGTTTCTTTTAGTAGAAACAGATGTGTTACTATTCACAACATCCATCATTGAGTAGCTGAAAACCCACACATATATTAACCTGGAAGACATCAATGTAGAAGATTTTCAATTAATGTTTGGGTGAGTATTTCCAATAATCAGGTATTAATTAGCACCAATTTTGCCCCCAAACAATTTGAGGTGACAATTTTTTTCCAATTCCTGAATGAGGATTAGAGCAATAGATAATTTACTATTGAATGAATTGGTAAATTTATGATTGCAGTTAGATGGTGCACCACCACATTTTGAGCTAAAGTTCGGGAATAGTTACACTTAAATTTTCCAATTCGCTGGATAGGTCGTAGAAGTCTTGTGATTTAGATGTTTTTGTGTGGGGTTAGTGAAAAATACCCAGGAAGTACACCAACAGGGAATTGAACATTTATTGTAACAATTCTGCTGTTCTGTTTGTTATTTTGTTACATAAATTAATTACTTACATTTTTGAAAAACGTAATAATTTTTAATTAGGATAACAAGAAACTTATCAGTTAATCACGTGCACATATTAATGTAATTTAATCAACATACCGTACCATGATTATATCAACAATGCTAAATTGTTAAAAACTGGAATATCTCAATACTGAAAAGCCATACGTACATCTGTTCTGTTTGTATATTTGGGTTCAGTTTAACACCTATTTGAACCACCTTTCCCAAGGGAAAGGAATTATGAAACACCCTGTATATCCATAGAATGTCTCTGTAATTGGTTAAAATTTGAAAAAACTGTCAAGTTAAGATGGCACCTTTAGATCAAGCTCCGGAAGCCATCATTTGAACCAGGTTGAGGGATAGGGTAAGCATTAAGGACAGATGCGTGTGAGCCCAGTGTTAAGAAGAACATGGATTTACTCGCTAAGAAGAACTCGTGATACTGAAACAATTTAAAAAAAATATAAGGCACAATTATGCAACTAAAATTTTCAAAAATGATATCTTGATATTTTTACTGTCTTAGTTTTCTATGAAGGTAATCGTAGATATTTATTACAATAAAAAAATATACAATAGTCAACAATAATATGTTACAGTTAATATAAAGGTTCCTTGGCCAATTTATTGCAGCAGGGGTCACATCTACAAAATCATATGGGTGCCCTGAAATGCTGTATGTGTGCACTGGCAGGTCATATACCTTAATTCGTTATAGTGTTTAAAATGTACGGTAAAGATTCATATAATGCATATGCAATAGTATATTACATAACAAGCTGCGAAAGTGGTATATATCGTGCGAGTATAGGTATTTGAGAAATGAGGCAAAGCCGAGTAACTTTATATACGAGCGTACAATACACTTTCGAGGGAGTTATATGCCCTATTTTTTCTACTACCAAAAAAGACACATTTTTGCAATTTAATGAATGACAGCTTTATTGTGACAACTGACAGTCAGTAGTTTTTACGTTAAAATGACATATTTATTTCACCACATAACCACATTCTATACCGGGTGTCCATTCTCAAAGTCAAACATAGGTAACCAACACTGTGCATTCGATTTTTAGGTGTTTTGTCATTATTTCTATACTACAGAAGTAAATATTATTATTATTATTAGTATCATTTAATGCGAAATAACTTTATCTTTCCATTGATGTCATTATCTTTACTGTAACTTCAATTGGCGAGCAGGGGTCAGCAAAAACGTCCAATGCTATGTTAAATTCCTATGTTCAAGTTTGAGAACGGACACCCGGTATACAAAACAGTCATTTCACTCAGCCAAAATAATATCCTTGAATCCCAGAGCGCATATTCCAACGTTTAGACTCCTAGTATATGCGCAGTAGTTACAGTAGGCGTGTTTTTGATATTGGCGGTAGACGGTTAAGTTCAACAACCGTAACCTTTTCGAAATGCCAACAAAGAAGTGATCTGACTGTTTTGTATATAGACTGTAGTATAACTGTGAATTGTGCATTTTTCCTAACAAATGCGTTCATTATGATAACGACTGGGTGAATGATATTGTTATTTTTCGTTTCTACTTGACTGTATGGAAACCACCACTTTCAAATGTGGGCATGGGGAAAATGCTTTTCTGTACCAGACTACATTCGCAAATAATAAGATTATTTCCTAAGCGATATGTTGTGTGTAGCGCTACAGAATTAGAACCCATCTGTGTAACTAAACTACTTTTTTCTACAACTGTCAAACAAAGATGACATTTACGCATAGCTATCAATAAGCAGAGCTTGCCTTTTTTTAATCTGACAAAAATAAGTTATATATTTTTTCGACGACTGACATCGAAAGTAGATTTTTCTCACTGTCATTTGACAACAGAAAGTTGACATTTGCCGCTGAGCGTGCGTTTTCATCTTTTTGCCGCTCGCCGAGCGTTTTGGGTTTCCGCGTGAACAAAATAGGTAGCCACGTCCGAATGTTTCCTTGACAACGCCCGTCATTTGTGGAAATGTTCACGTCACATGTCATAAAGACTACGCGAGTAATGTTAACTTGATTGTCAATTAATTTTTGCGATAAAACGAAATTTGATATTTTCCTTTAATAATATGCTCAGTCGTCGAAAAAATAGTATGTATGTTTCGAGCTAAAAGTGCGCTTGCCGCTTTTGCATGATTGCTGGTTTCGACTTCGTCTCAACCAGCAATATTCATGTGCAAGCGGCAAGAATGCACTTTCAGCTCTTAACATACAATATACTATTACGTTACTATTGGGACGTGAAAAAATGCATTTTGCACATCTTTCTTGTTTGGTGGTACTAGAAAAAATATTGTCTGTAGTTCTTGGGCGAAATGAGTGCTGTTTTGGTGCATTCGAATTACTTTTTTGCCCCAACCTAATGGTCTTGGATAAAACTGACATTATCATGCAGCAAAAAACAATCATTCACACGCTTAATACAAAAATAACTATGTTGCACTCTTCTGTGCAGAACAACTGTAAGGTTTTTGTCCTGTATCAGTGCTTACATGTGTAATTAAATTATATTTGTGTTGCTTTATATCCACCAACAGTGCAAGTATACGGCTTTTCTCCTGTATGGTTCTTGGCATGTCTAACTAACTTATATTTATCTGCTGTTCGGTATTCTCAAACCGAGCAATTGTATGGTTTTTCTCCTGTATGATTCTTCAAATGTATAACTAAATTCCTTTTATCTGCTGTTCTGTATTCACAAACAGAGCAATTGTATGGTTTTTCTTCTGTATGAGATTTCATATGTTTAACTAAATTACATTTCACTGCTGTTCTGTATTCACAAACCGAGCAATTGTATGGCTTTTCTCCTGCATGACTCTTCACATGTATAGCTAGAACGCTTTTCCATGCTGTTTTGTATTCACAAATTGAGCAGTTGTATGGCTTTTCTTCTGTATGATTTTTCATATGTATAACTAAACTATTTTTCCATGCAGTTCTGTATTCACAAACCGAACAATTGTATGGCTTTTCTCCTGTATGATTTTTCATATGTATAACTAAACTATTTTTCCATGCAGTTCTGTATTCACAAACTGAGCAATTGAATGGCTTTTCTCCTGTATGAGTTTTCATATGTTTAACTAAACTACTTTTCCATGCTGTTCTGTATTTACAAACCGAGCAATTGTATGGCTTTTCTCCTGTATGAGATCTCATATGTGTAACTAAATTAATTTTCTGTGCTGTTCTGTATCCACAAACCGAGCAAGTATAAAATGTCTCTTCACTACAAGCAACATTTACGTTCTTTTTGTCAAATGTTTTGTTTTCATAATTTTCATCCTTGAATTCGATGACTTCTTGTTTAATAGATAGCTTATCAAAACTTTCATTGCTATCCATGTTTTGTGATCTACACAGTGTAGTTCCTGCAGAAGTAGAATACTGATTTTCCATAGATCCTTATTTAATGATGATTATGTTTGTTTGAAGGTTTCTTTTAATGATATATGAGCCAAGGGAAGTTTGACATCTTCACATCTAGAACAAAAGCAGATTGTCATTAAATAATAATAATAATTTTGCAAGCTGCTCTGTTACTTAATCCTCTATTTAACTTTCTAAATTCAGCGTTACATTGTTTCTCATTCATATTATTTAGTTAAAATTATTAACGTAACTAAAAGCAAATATTAGTTATTTTGACCACTGCGTAGTAGATTATTGATCCATGAAAACAGGAAGGTGTCGTTAAATAATATGCTGACTTAGTGCATGGTTTGCTACATCAATTAATTACCATTATGCAGAAGACAACAAGCTCAAATACCTAAGTGATTTTTTTTTTGCAAATTTATCGTCAATTTATAGTTTTTTTCAAGGAAGCAAGCAGTGATAGTTTAGGAGCAGGAAAATGGGTGAAAAGGAAAGGACAGGTTTAAAATGGCATTGTGAGAAAATTGATTTTAATAGAAAAGTTAAGAGGTTATGGGAAGCCAGTAATAAGGAAGACTATTCAACTCACCCCCTTCAAGTTAACTATTCACCAATCATAATTTAGTATTTATGTCCTTTGCCACCAATCAGGGTAAAATTGTGCAACAATTCCGCTAGCGGAGTTTTAATGACAATTTTTTTCTCTTCCTGTGACATTTATTTAACTTCCTGTAAAATTTATCAAATATGATATTAGAAATGTCAAATTTGACAAACAATTTATTTTACGTCAACAGATTTTTATTTTCAAAGAGGACGTGATAAAATTTATTAATTACTAAGAAATGTCAATTTTGTTTGTTGAATAGTCCTTCAAATGCCGCTTGCAGCCGACGAATTGCATGAATTTTTGTCAAAGTGTTTATTCGTGTTTATTGCTTCAAAATTGGTCTCGTGCTGTCGCACTCGACCAATTTATATCGAAGCAATAAACACTCATACACTTTGACAAAAATTTTCGGCAATTCGTCGACCGCTCGCGGTATTGTATATGAAAATTCCATGTGCTAATAGAGATAAAAAAAGATTAGTGGAAATCGCTAGGCAACACATTATTTATGCACAACAAAGCTTGTGGGGTTGCCTAAATTTAGGCTATTATAATAATTCATGTAAAAAGTGGTGTAAAGCCAGAAGAGAAAAAAAAACATGTGATACAAATAGAACACCCCATGGCAAGAAAACTTATAAGCCAGAAAGAAAAAATAAATATTGTAGAAAAAGGTCCAGTCCCCAAGATGTTAAACTGGTCGATGTCTCATATCGTGTTGCGGGAACATTAGTAAACAAGCAGCAGGGCTGTACTGCGAACCGCACGCGTTAAAGAGAAAGTCAGAAGATATTAAGTTTAAACAAGAGAGGGTTGGAATGCATAACCACTGAATAAAACGCAAAATACATAAGTAGCTGAACTGAATATGATATTAAAAATATAAAAAAACCTAACAGAGAATCAGAAAAAAATAAAACATGAGCTATAGCAAATAAGGGATGAACAAAAGTTGTTTAGTGAGAAAGTAAATAAACTAAAATGAAAAGAAAAAATAACATGAAGTGGATGGAAAAGAAGACAATGAAAAACACTAGAGCCAGTTAAGATGGAGGACAACACTCTCAGAAATAAAAGGAGAGGGCATGCTAAAAGATGCATAAAAGCACAAAGACTGAACTCGTTAGGACATATGCAATGTCAAATCACTAGAACCATTAGAAAAATAACAGAATGGAAGCCAGATGGGAAAAAGGTATAGAGGAAGACCAAAATGCAAGTGGCAGGAAGAAGTGCCCAAAAATTTAAGACAAATGGCATAAATAGATTATGTACCAATAGAAAGGAATGGAGTAAAATAGTAGAGGAAGCCAAATCACACCATAAGTCACAGTACAGGAAAGATACACGAGGACTAGTTCACCTCACAATTCACAAACAAAGATTTTTACAACATCCCAAAAGAATGAGGCTATAACCGACATGGGGTTGAAAAGCCATATAATAATATTAATATAATTGCTAGAAATGAAGAGCCCCCCAAATACCATCTGTTCAAAAAGCAATTACGTAAGGGTAGGCCATGGAAAGCAAAATTAATGTCAACCGTAAGCTTTAGAGATAACAAACTTTAGAATTTCCATATCGGATTATAATATAAACTTACGACAACAACAACAATTACATTTAATGAATTCTAAAGGTTGCTGTTTACATTGCTTCTAGTTTCCACAGTCAACCCTTATGTAATTTATTTTTGAACACAAGGTATAATTATCACGTGCTTTTACTGACTCGCTACATCTTATCACTATTGATAATTTCAGATTTCAGGTGTTTAAATTTTAATAAGAAAATGTTGACCAATAATGTGAAGTGCGTTGTAACTGTAAAATTAAAATCATGTACCGTACAGTTTGTAGTATTAACTACAATTTATATGTAAGTGTCCTTTCATCAATGCGAAAGTCAAATTGATTATTAATTGTCATTAAAGTATTGTCCCTGTAGTACATAAAACATTGATATAAGCATGGCATAGTATGTTGACTAAATCCCATTAAAATGAATATACGATTAACTGAAGGGTTTCCTTGATGTTGTATATGTTACAGTAAATGTGATTAATCCGGTGATTATGTATAATTGCCGGTTATTTTTTATATATAATCACCACTAAATTTGGTAAATGTGATAAATTATTGAATATTTATCAAATTAAAGGCGAGTTTATATAATTCCCAACTCATAATAGCGAATGTGACAAAAGTCCATAACTTTACCAAATTTCTCTCGCTTTCTAGAGGTCAGGGATATCAGCGATGTGTTTGCAAGGGACAATGCACGTCAGGCAAGTGCAAATGTAAAAAATCTGGCAAACTTTGTAATTCTAAATGTCATAACAGTCTAACATGTCTAAATAAATAAACTTAAAATATTTAATAATTTGTAATAGTAGTAGCAATAAACGTTATTTGGAATTTTGTTTTTCTCTAGAGCATGAGTTTAGTTTGTTTTTGATATGTACCTGTTTTGTACAAGTTCTAATAATAAAATTATTTTCTCTACTTAGGGCTTTCATTTTACAAGAGATGTCAGTCTCTTATTCAAATTTCGTTCAGGCTACATCCATGTGACTTAAAATAACCATTTATTGAATTTTGAATTGTAAATTATAAAATACAGGCAAATGTTCCAGAAGAATGCCGCGAAGTGCAATACCGCGATGCACAAGTAAACACATAAATGATAAAAACGGGGTTAGGTTCCATTAACTAGATTTATTTATACTAAGCAACCTGAAAAAACCAAAACTTTTCTGCGTTTTCTATCTGGCAAATCTGAAGCAGGAACTTTACGCTTTGAAACGCTCGAGAAGACAGTAAAGCTTGAACTAAAATTCCATATGTAACGTAAGTCTGCCACTTGAATCTAGAGCTCGAATGTACATTTGTTTATTCAAATTATAATTTTACAATCTATTTCAGGTCCAATTTGATAATAAGAGATTCAAAGAAATAGGCTCGATAAGTGTATTTACAAGTTTATTATAAATAATGTTATTTAGGTGTTCATGACATAAACCGCATACATCTGCTTTATTTACTTACGACCAGTCTTATAAAGCTCACTAATGTGACTTTAACTTTAAATCACTATTAAAATAAACAAAAGCTCATCAAAACGATGGCGCCTATGACATATTATTCATTAGTAAACAAATTTTTATGCACTGTGTTTATTTTAACAGCGGATTAAAGTTAACATCAGATTAGTGGCCTTTATAAGACCGGCCGTTAGTGTGTGAAAGTTGAAACAGTTGGCAATTCCTTCCACATACGGCAAAGAAAAGGGAGCACAAAAGTGCCCCGCGTAAAATCAAATCAGTGAACCGCAAAACCGCGAACGGCGAGGTCTGCCTGTATTGTTTTTCGCAGCCTCTCGCGCCATAGTGTCCAACGAAAAACTATACTTCTGACTAGTAACTACTCAAAAAACTGCGCTGTATCCTACTGCCTCAATCAGACAAGATCGCATTCGCCATTACAACTTGGAAATTATATAAACTTAATTTGATAAATATTTAATAATTTATCACATTTACCAAATTTAGTGGTGATTATATATAATAACCGGCAATTATACATAATCACCAGTTTATTACATTTACCGTAACATATAAATCCTAATTTATCAAAATATTTTACAAAAATTTCAGTATTTAATTTCTTTAACAGAATAACAGCAAACAGAACAGCATAATTGTTATAATAAATGTTCAGTTTCTATGCATAACCGTGACCGTCGAACTACTACATTTTCGTGAACTCCCTGGAGCATGTTTGGAGTTATATTTTTTTAAATTTATGATGAATCAAACAAAATGGGCATAAGCCCAATTACATTGTTTGTGCTTAATAATTACATTACAATATTCTACAGATATATACAAGGTCGCCATTATGTATTGGACCAGAGCTGCCCTGGTCAAACGGTTGAGATATGCGTTTCATATTTGTTATATGTTAATTTGAAGTTATTTTGCATATTCTGAAGTAAAAAAATAAAGTTTTAATTATTATTATTATTATTAATACACTTATGTTACATTACACTAACACCAGTATTCATAGTGGTTCGCCAGCAGATCGCCGGCGTTTCGTTATGAATAGTATGTTGGCGGCACTGTACGTCTATGTCAAATTCGAGGTGATCAGGTTAGGTTTTCAGTCAGTTTTGACAGAAACTGACACAAAATCTAACCTGCTAACCTCGAATTTGACATAGACGATCCGCTGGCGAACGACTATGCATACGGGCGTAACTATTTCACTGCATTACTGTTATAACTGAGGATGAGTATTTGCTTTTTTGCAGATCTTGAACAATTCTTTCCGATTTTTTACTATTAAATACTTATTTTTTATTTTCATATTTTTGAGAATTCGGCGGAGCCATAATGCTTGCAAAATTAAAAGATCGTGTAGAAACGGCTTTAAATTAAAACTAGGGATGCACCGATACCGATATTCGGTATCGGCATATCGGCCATATCGGCCGAATTAGGGATATATCGGTATCGGTCATATCGGCCTTCCCTTTTGCCGATATATCGGCAAAAGCGAATTTCCTTTCAATATTTACTATTTTATTATAAGAAATGAACAATAAAATGTAAATAATCATTGTGGAGTATAAAATATAACTACTGTCGAATATTGAAAATTCATTTTTTGTAAATTATTATGTAAAAACATTAGGCTCCTCCATCCAGTGTGTTGCACCATGCAGCGAAATATCTTCCAGCTTCTGGAATGCACTGCA
The DNA here is from genome assembly GCA_940337035.1 of Agriotes lineatus. Lineage (NCBI taxonomy): Eukaryota > Metazoa > Arthropoda > Insecta > Coleoptera > Elateridae > Agriotes > Agriotes lineatus. The sequence goes on along the minus strand of CALNHX010000184.1, from coordinate 161,765 downwards.
TCAGCAAAAAAGAAAAAGGTAAAGGCCCCTTGCGTCCCTCTTCAGCCAATAACGGGAATATTTCAGAATGGGTGGAGAATGCAAGAAAGGCCAGGAAAGGTGGAGAAGTACTGCCCCGACATTCGCTTCAGAGAAGGTACTCTGTTGACTCAGGAAAACCACCTAAAAACCTGAAACAAAGAAGGCGGCCAAAGGAATCGAACCCACGACCTCTCGAATACTAAGCAGACGTGGTAACCACTAGTCCACAGAGCGCGGTCCATCAGCAAAAACATTCGATCAGGCGATGCCATTTCAAGGTCTTGCATCATCAGAAATTGTTAACAATACTAACTAATAGGTCAAGAAAAAAAATGACTGTGTTAAATTGCGTTATTAAAACGAAATGACAAGAAGACATCTCCATAAGCAAACCTAAGCTAGAGTTCGTATTTAGGGGATTACCCCGCCCGAATCAAGCAAGCAGCGGCGCACACGTGCTTGCATGTAGTCAAAAAGTAGTGGAGAGAGCAATGAGAATATATCGGCCGATATATCGGCGTATCGGCCTCGATTATATCGGTATCGGCCGATATATCGGTATCGGCCAAAAAATCCGTATCGGTGCATCCATAATTAAAACATTACCAAACATTATTTTTGGTACGATTTGAAGATCGTATTAAGTTGGTTGCGAGCCGACCCGAGTCGTTGGAAAACATTTGTAACTAATCGCGTTTCAGAAATTCAAACGTTGACTTGCATTGATAATTGGCATCACGTCGATGTAGTCTTGCGAGGAATAAGCGCACGACAATTAATTCATCTAGACGCATGGTGGCGAGGACCACATTTTATTAGATATAATTTCGAATATGATTTCAAAAACGGAGGGATTAAATCCGATATCGAAATTCTTTAGTTGCTTTAGTTACTTTAGTTACAGTTGCAAACTTAATGGATTTGTATATTTTTGAAAAATTCTCATTAAACAAACTGATTCGAGTAACAGCATATTGCATGTGATAGTTAAATAATTTTAGAAATAAAAATAATAAAATTTTGGAACTTTTAACAGTTGACGAAAAATGAAGAAAGTTGTCAGCATTAATTTGACTAGCTCAAACACAAGACATTAAAGAGTTAAGTAATAATAATCAACTTAGAAAACCTCAAAATCTTTCATCTCTCAACCTGTTTAAAGCTAAAAAGGGCATAATACGCATAGGTGGAAGGTTAAGAAACACAGATCTCGTTTACGAAGAAAAACATCCCATTATTTTGCCTAGCAAGCACAAATTAACGGAATTAATCGCAAAAGACGTTCACGTTACTCAGCTTCATAGCGAACCGCAAATGTTATTGTATATATTGTGTGAAAATTACTGGCCACTAAATGGCAAAAGTTTGGCAAGGAAAATATTTCACAGATGTGTCACGTGTTTTAAATCAAAACCTAAGGGTGTCATGCCTCCGATGGCCGATTTACCTGCAGAGCGGCTTGCTCCCTTTGAAATTTGCGGAATAAATTATTGTGGTCATTTTCTGTTGAAGGACAGGAAAACCTGCGGTTGGAAGGCTCTTAAGTGTTATGTTTGTGTATTTGTTTGTTTTACGACAAAGGCTATACACCTTGAATTAGTTAGTTCCCTAAGCGTTGAAGTTTTTATAGCTACACTTTGCAAATTTCTTGTCAAGAAGGGGTATTCCGCGCAAGATCAAAAAATTAAGAATTATTGTCTCTCAAGGGAAATAGTATGGAAAAATATTCCACCGCAAGCACCACATATGGGTGGGCTTTGGGAAAGTTCTGTCAAATTGTTTAAATTTCACCTAAAAAGAACAGCTGGTAATGCACATTTGATGTATGAAGAATTTAACACTCTTATTATACAAATTGAAGCACGTCCCATTCAATCCTTAATTTCCGACCCTTTAGACCTGAATCTTTTAACTCCCGGCCACTTTCTTATTGGTTGACCAATTACCAGCGTCGTGGATAAAGACTTAAGGAATGCCAAGCAGAATCGACTCGTAGATTTCCAAAGGGTTCAGTTACTGACCCAACATTTTTGGAACTGTTGGGCGAAAGAATATTTGTCAACGCTGCAGCAACGACCTAAATAACGGGCCACTTACCAAATCATTGAAATGGGGTCTTTGGTTATCGTAAAAGAAGACAATTTACCGCCTTTGCAATGGTCATTACCCAGGGTCCTCCACCTACACCCCGGTGCAGATGGAATCGTTAAGGTAGCTATAGTGAAAACCTCCAACAGCATCTTGAAGCGACTGTTAGTGAAATTGTGCCCTTTGCCATCTGGTAAAGGACAATAGCAAAAGTGCGCTCAATTAAACCAACAACTTCCATAAAATATCGAAACTGTGTTAGATTTAAGCAAAATTCTTTAATCTCTCTGAGGAATGAACTTTATGAGTACCTAGTTATTTTAGAAGCGTTCTGGTTATCTTTAGCATAAGTTTTTATTGTAATTCATGTACATTTTATACTTTTATTTTGGTTTGAATAGATTAACTTTTATATAATGTTGAAATCATAAATGTTTCAAGGTGGCGAGTATGTTTAATATTAAGAAGTGACACACTGCGACGCTGTTTGTGCCGGTTACTTGTTTGTTGACATCTGGACATATCTATGACTAGTAGCCCCAAAATCTAAAAGGACAGACGTTAGCCCTGGTCGGTGGCATAGAATATATAGGTTTTAACGTTCTTGTACAGAAAATTTTCGTTCGTGTATTTGTATTTATTTATTTATTTATTAACGGCATACACCATTTACATTAAAATGAAAAATTTACTTTTAATATACACAACAACAAATACGTGTTAATAACCAAAGTTTTGTGATAATTAGGAAAACAAATATATTAAACATTCTACAAATTGTTCACGTGGTTTTTAAATGAAAAAAAGCTCTCAGAAAAAATGTCCAACTCAGTCTGACACTCAATGTAGTTTCTCTGCATTCTGGTAATGGGATTATTTATTCCGTAGTTTGTTTGATGAAAAGGAATACGAAATAGTGGTGGGTTACGTACTCTGACATTGGTATTAAAATCAATCAGATTTAGTAATATAGGAGAATCAATCATTCCATTAACTAATTTAAATAGGAAACATAAGTCTATAGACTTCCTACGTGAGAGAAGAGAAGTCAGGTTGGTATTCTCTAATCTCTTTTTTCGGTGTGTGCTTGTAGTCTGTTTTGGATAAATGAAGTTAACACTTTATATGCTGCATTCAACAGAGTTGTCCCTCTATAATTGCTGCATATTGCTGGGTCTCCCTTTTTTAATATTGGCATCACCTCCTCCCTCCATATTTCACTGATTAGCTTAAACAGTCTATCTTTCAGTAGCTCTCCGCCGTATTTTATGAGCTCGTTTTTATCTCTAAATGCACAATCGTAGCGCAGGCCGCTCACCTGCTATGTGGAGCAACATAGCACAGGTAGCAGGAAACAAATGTAGGCACACGGCTAGGGAAAGCAAAGAAGGAAAATTTAAGGGTAGGACTATGTCCGAAAATGGATTTATGTTTGAAAAAGAAGAGGAACATACATGGTATTTACTAAGTAAGGACCATTGGGGAGCCTTGACGTCAATCTGACGCTGTCGTTACTTACCACGGTTTGGAGTAGGTATAGAGATACTGTATATAGTGTTATGCTATTGGTACTGGGGTTTAAAAATCAGATTAATAAGATTAAAAGAATACAGTATTATACATTACAAAGATGAATTTAGATGTGAAATGGATATCAAAATTATTAAGATGTATTTAGAAAAGAAAGGAAATAGAATTTATAATTTAATTAAATGAAGCTAATTGAGAAACAATAGGATTTTAACTTAATTTAATATCTGAAATGAAAATGGAAGTTAATAACAAATACTTTTTCTAAATATACTATTTAACATAGTAGGTATTAGACATAATAAAGCTTCAATAGTGTGTTGGACTGTAAAAAATAAGCTAGATCGCTAAGGAGATAGTTTATTGATGAGAATAAAAATTTTGATAAAAAAAATATGTAATACAATTTGTAGCGTTTGAAATTAAAAAATAAATCCCTTTATAAAAGTTTTTTTAAATATATTTTGATAAATAAAAGGGTTTAAATTGGAAATAAAATTCGAATGGTGAAAAAAATAAAAAGTAAAATGTTAAAAAAAGAAGATTAGCAGACTAGATGGATGAAGACCAATTTAATACAGTTATAATCTACAAAGGCAAATAAAAGTAAGGGAATGCTGAATTGAGTTTATTGTAGAATTACATTGTATCGACTGAATTGGATAACAAGGAATGGTTTACAAAGGAAGTGGTTTATATCGACATCATTAGCAGAGTGAGAGTATTTGTGGGGCTTGTCAAGTGACATCTTGTGGCTTGCATCTGGTGAAAGTTCGTGGTGCCGGGTTGTAGCAGGTTTCGTACTTGAGATTTGGTTGAGCATCAGAGTAAACACGTCTACAGCTGAGGTCGATTTGGATGCATACTGAGGTGGAGGTGTGAATGCTGTTTTAAAAAGGTGAGCTGTTTTTGTGGGTTCCTGTGTTGATTTGAATCCGGATTCTGGACATCTTGGCAGTTGGTTGTCGGTTGAAGCCTTCACCGTGGCTTTGAGTGGAGCAGTTCTTGTAACGTGGTGAATTGCAGAGCTGGATGCATTGGGTTTGGTAGAGAAGAGTGTTAAGTACAATAACAGGTAACAGAATACTGGTATTTAAAATAAGAACTGAAAGAAAATAAAGAGTGATGTAAGTTAATTTTAATTAAGGGAGTACTTACCATTTGAGATTCTGGAATGACAAATGCAACGAGAAAGTATTTGTAATTGATTTTTCAAAACTAGTTTGAAGTGTCAGTTAACAGATGTATTGAGTTGTCATATAAAATAAAAACATTAAATTTCAGAATATAAGCAATCTAGATTATAAAGAATCCGACCTGATTTTCAGTCAAGTGTTCTACTGAGGCTAGCAGTAAATAATTTTGATTATACATAATAAAAATAGGGCAAATAAATTAATTAAAATTCAATTTTAAAAAGAATTGATTGAGAATAGACTAAAGTAAAGCTGTAAGTCAATTATAACATAACATAGGACTTACAACGTGGTAGAGTCAACGTAACATAAGTTGGGCACACAAAGTGGAGCTAGTTACCTTGACAATAGTTTACTAGAGTTCGGCAAACAGTCTGATTTGACATAAATTTTTGATACAAATTACATATTTGACATATGTCGAACAAAGAGCTTATGAGAACCAATTTTGCTGGAGCTTGCTTCAAATGTGATAGTTTTCAGAGCATTGGCCGTTATTAGTATCTCTAGAACCGATTATAAGGTACATACGGCCAACCTAGTTAAAATTTAGATTTGCATGTGTGAAACCATCGGTCATAACATATTATAACATAGCACTTTTATCACACATCCTGCAAGAAATGTTCCAACCAATCAAAATGTATCATGCTGTTTGCCCAACTCTTAGTAAACTATAATAGCTACAGCGACTCTTAAGTAGTTACGGATCATAGTGCTCTCTCACTCTAAATCACTTTTGAATAAGGATTTTCTCTTTGTTTAATTTTACTTTTTAGTACTGATAACCAAATACTTGACATTATAGTTTACACTACATCGTGATATAGTACATTGCATAGCAGAGGTAATTTAACTTCATCATAAATTAAACGTCATAACAATTATGATTTAATACGATAACTGTCAGATGCACAGCCAGCTGTAATCCAAGAGTCACTACAAAGCCAAACTAAAAATTTGCAGTCTTTCTCGAAACCGTCATTTTAATCACTTATGTATTATCAAACCATCTGACAATTTTATGACTTGTATTTTAGGTACGTTTGATTTTGTGTGGCTTGATGTAGTGGTAGCCAGTTCTGCCACTTGACATGACAGTTTTGTGTGTGCTAGCTTATCGCCAAGTGGTCACCCACTGCCATGTTGCAATTTCCCCACCTTACAAACTATTGTGAATATATCATTCAGTATTGTTGTGTTGTGCTCTTGTAATGCTATAAAATGGATGAAATACCCTCCATAGCTATGGTATTTAAGAATAAAAGGCTGTTAACATAGAAGCAACTTGAGAAAAGTTTACAGCAGTCGAATGTTGAAACTGTAGACAAAAGCGTTGCAGGTATATTTTGTTATTTTTATACTTGGTGTATGTTGTGAGTTTGACTTCAATGTAGCACAAATTTGCCGACATCACAGTGGTTGGAAGCAACTAGTAATTAACTAATTAAGACTTTTATAGCAATAGTGCTATTGCTATTATGCCTAATGTGAAGCCTATTAACTGGTTTTATCTAATAATATAGTTCAGTATCAATTGCAACGCAAAACAAGTTTTAGAATTTTTAAATTTCGACTTTAGATTCGGATAGAAGATGAAAAAATGGAAAAGGCATGTACGATGAACAAACCTTGTATCTCGCAAGGCACAAGGAAAAAACACGTCCGTGTTTTTCAGAAATATTAACTTCAGATTCGGATAGACGATAAAAAAGTAGAATAAAAATGTCTGACTCATCATCCTTCCACTTTGTAAGGAATACGGAAATCAATTGGTAATAAATAATTTGCCTTTGTTGTTCACCTAGCTAGCTCAGTACACATCCAATTCTTAATTTACCTTAGTTCGTGGATAGGAAGTGTCAATAATTGCCAAAAACTGGAAGTTGATCTGCACTTGTAGTATTCTCAGACTGAAACTGACTTCAAGCAATATGCACAAAAAAGCCAATTTGTTTACACAAACACAGATATATTAACCTTCTAAATATACACACGTAAAACAATAAAGAAAATAGGATTAAATCTTATAATAAACAGCCATTCCTAAACACAATAGCGGTAACTTAAGAATGTATAATCTACGTGCATTAGATAGCTTCTACTCGCTTTTACTCGTCAAATAATAATAGATTCATTACTTTATCTGAAATACAATCTTTATACAATTTCAAAAAGACGCTGAAATAACTGTCTTTAATATGTGAACCTTAAACTGCATCGAAATCCGCCGTTGGGGTTTGATGCATAAAAACCCGGCTACACGATTCACGTACGTATTTATTTGTCTATGAAGCGCATTTCTTTACGCTTGTGAAATCTTCACAACCCAGCCTGAAACGAACGCTTATCGCTCAAACTGCACACATGCCCTGTATAAGGTTACCTTAAACTCGAGGCTGACCTGTATTAGCCTTTGAATACTCATATGGAACTTTACTACAAATACTGTGACAGAGAAGTACCTGCTAATGTCCCCTCTCTGGCAGCTGACGTCACCATACAATCAGGACGTCACAAAACTCCTTGGCAGCTTTGCAATCGTGTACTTATTCTGTACAAGGTGGGCAAGTCTGTTTTGATTGGTAATTTCAACAACTATAGGAGATATGAAAAAATGGATCCCCATCTTCCATCCAAAAAGATTTAATGGTGAAGACCAAAATTGCCTTTCCATTTTGTGGCTATATCGCGCTTATTTATGAAAATAGAGAAAAGTATTTTTTTTACGTTCTTTATACATTATTTTGATAGAATGCCGTGACGTAGTCAATATTTCAAAACAAATTTCAAATGTTGAGTTATATCATCTAGTTGCATATTTTTATACGGAACTCAGTTAGTTGCGGCATCATGAGAAAGAGGATTTTTTCCCACATCAGTGATATACACCGTTTCAAAATTCCTTCCCCAAGAAAATGTTATTTGACGTCTTTGCGGGCTATGATCTAACTTCCCTCATAAATCAACCTACTCGAATAGTAGGGACCTCCGCTACATCTTTAGATTATATTGTAAGTAATCTGCAACAAATTTCAACAGAAATAATTGATCTCGATCTAACCGATCATTTAGGCCAGTTAGCCAAAGTAAAGATAGGAAAACCCTTTTTTTGTACAACAGATGGGAAATCGGACGAGGACAACGCCAGTCTGACAAAACCACGAAATGTAAGTAAGCAAAACGTTTTAAAACTTAAAGCCACTCTAGCTGTATGCGAATGGCAAAATGTGTACCTACTCTAAATTTGAGATAAACGAAGCATTTAATTTATTCTCGGAAACCCTGCAGGACTGCCTTGATTCCTGTTGTCCGATTTTGCATAAAAATAGAAATAATCGTAAAAAAATTCATAACCGTCCATGTTGGATTACATCCTCTATTATTAGTGAAAGTCAAAAACTTAAGGACTTATATATTTTAAGTAAAAATGTTAACAACGATAATCTAACAACATACTATAAAATTTGTAAACAGTCTTTTAAAAAGAACGTTGACGAAGCGAAAAAAGTTATTATAACTCTTTAATATTATCATCTGAAAAAAAAAGTAGGACTTTCTGGTCACTTGTTAATACTTGCTTAGACCGATCAAAAACAGGACCTGGAAAGATCATCCTGAGGAAAAATCGTGTTGAAATAACGGATCCACTCGTTATTGCAAATGAATTTGGCAAACACTTTTCTTCACTGGCTCAGGGAAAATTGTCGACACATTTTAGTGATCTGTCAACAGAATGTACCACCACAATTCCAGCGACTAATTCGATGGTACTCCTGTCCACAGACCAGAATGAGGTTTTAAAGACACTTTCGAATATGAATAGTAAAACGTCAGCTGGTTTGGACGGAGTTAGTTTAAAATTATTAAAGGAAATTGCCCCAGTAATAATTACACCCCTAATCTATCTGATCAACCTAATTTTCGAATCGGGTGTATTTCCTGATGGATTAAAAACAGCACTAGTAATTCCTCTATTCAAGAAGGGAGACTCTTGTAATATTGTCAACTACAGACCTATCTCATTAATCTCCTCTATCTCAAAGCTTATTGAAAGGGTGTTGTACAATTGTCTTACTAATTATCTTGATAAATTTAAATTATTATCTGAATGTCAACATGGCTTTCGAGTGGGGAGATCAACCGAATCGGCTTGTTTTGGGTTTCTACAGTTTATACATGAGAATGTCAACAAGGGAAAATATGTCGTTGGTATTTTTTTCGACCTTAGTTGTGCTTTCGACTCAATTAATTTTAATTTCCTGAAAGAAAAGTTAGATAAACTCGGTGTACGTGATACCGTCAACAACTTAATCATTTCTTATGTTGAAAATCGAAAACTGACAGTTAAACTTCAAGACAGGCTATCAAATGAATTCTCAACTGACATTGGAATACCTCAAGGGTCCATTCTTGGACCCTTGATTTACATCTTCTTTACAAATGATCTTCAGCAAAACATCACCTCAGATTGTACCATTACGTTCGCCGACGATACCTCCCTAGCAGTTACTGCCGAATCTTATGCTGAGCTGACTCAAAAGGTAGAAACAACAATTGCTAGTTTTAAAATGTGGTGTAACAACAATAACCTCATATTGAATCTAGGAAAAACTTCATGTGTTTACTTTAATCTAAGGAGACCTTTGCCCCATTTGTTATTCAAGTGTGGAGACATCACCGTAAAACCAACAAATGGCTGTAAATTTCTTGGCATAAATCTGAATGAAAACTTAAATTGGCAAGCACAAACAGATAGCATTTGTTCCAAATTAAACAAGGCATTTTTTGCAATGCGAAGCATTAAAAGCTACATTTCGAAACCTTATCTCATCGAGGCTTACTATGCACTGGTGCAGTCTCACTTAAGCTATAATTTAATAGTTTGGGGAAAAGGTGATCTTTCCAGGGTGTTTATTATACAGAAACGCATCCTTCGCATAATGTTTTCCATTAATAGGCGCACATCTGCAAGAATCAGTTTTAAAACGTACAGAATATTCACCGGTATATGACTTATTCATATACAAATGCTGTTTGTGGGTAAAACATGAGAGCATCCCTCTAATATTCAACAGCGACGTGCACAGCTACGGTACGAGAAGTATTAACAAGTTACACATATTTCAGTACAACCGCAGGCGCTATACACAGTCGCCGTCGTTTTCGTGCTATCAAATGTTTAACAATCTGCCCGAGTACTTCAGGCGCATTAATGATGCTAATGTGTTTAAGCGAAAATTAAAATCTTTCCTATATGATCATAATTTCTATAGCATCAAGAAATTCCTTAATCTTAAGTGTTGATTGCTTAACGCCAAAGTATAATGCATTTATAATTAGTATTTACCTAGGTTAAGTATGTTACATCCTTATTGTATTTTATTATAAGTGAATGTCTATAGTAAGTAATGTATAGATTATCATAATTCTTGACGACACCAATCTGTATTATTAATGTACGGGCAATGGAATGAATAAACTTGAACTTGAAGTCTTTTCATTTCACATACAAAAATTTATACCTAGAAATTTTGAAGTTTATAAGTTTGACAGAAGTAAAAACATTGCAGTTCAAGTAATTCTTCTTTGTTTTGTTTGTTATGGACAAGGTCTAGGAACACGGACCAGGTATTTTCCGTTGTTGCTGACATACATATAATCTTTGGGCGCGAGGGTATGGACGCTAGAGCTTCGCAAGAGTCTACGCTGCACATATTTCTGGTCAAAGGCATCCAACTCACAAAACATTTGTTTTATTTTGCACAATAGACAGCGAACAACTGGTAGCCCAATTCCAGTAAGAACTGCAGGTAGGCAAGAACAGCAGAGTCGGAGAAAGCGATTTTGGATTTTGTTACAAATATTCCAGGCTGCAGCACCACGGAAGTTGAAAGCTAATTTGGGGTAAATCATTGTCAAGTTTCTAGAATATCGACCGAGGAAGGATTATATCACTACCATTACACGAAAGTGCAAGCTCTTCTACCAAAGAAGGTCTGAATTTTGTCAGTGGTTAATAAACCAAAATGATCTTGATCCAAATTTTATTTTATAAATTCTCTGAAGTACCAGTGTTTCTTTTAGTAGAAACGGATGTGTTACTATTCACAACATCCATCGAGTAGCTGAAAACCCACACGTGTACTATCCTGGAAGACATCAATGTAGATTTTCAATTAACGTTTGGGCGGGTATTTCGAATAATCAGGTATAAATTAGCACCAATTTTGCTCCAAACATAATTTGAGGTGACAATTTTTTTCCAATTCCTCAATGAGGATTTAGAAGAGCAATAGATAATTTACCATAGAATTAATTGGTAAATTTATGATGGTGCACCACCACATTTTGCAGCTAAAGTTCGGGAATGGTTATACTGAAATTTTCCAATTTGCTAGATAGGTCGTACAAGTCTTATGATTTAGATTTTTTTGTGTGGGGTTAGTGAAGAATACAGTTTATCAAAAGCCAGTAAATACCCCGAAAGTACACGATCAGAGAATTGAACATTTGTTATTTTGTTACATAAATTAATTACTAACATTTTTGAAAAACATTGTAATAATTTTTAATTAGGATAACAGGAAACTTATCAGTTAATCACGTGCACATTTTAATGTGATTTAATCAACATACCGTACCATGATTATATCAACAATGCTAAATTGTTAAAAACTGGAATATCTCGATACTGAAAAGCCATACGTACATCGGTTCTGTTTGTATATTTGGGTTCAGCTTAACAACTATTTGAACCACCTTTCCCAAGGTAAAGGAATTATGAAACACCCTGTATATCCATAGCATGTCTCTGTAATTGGTTACAATTTGGAAAAACTGTCAAGTTAAGATGACACCTTTAAACGAAGTTCCGAAAGCCATCATTTGAACAAGATTGAGGGATGGGGTAAGCATAAGGGCAGTTGCGTGTGAGCTCAGTGTTAAGAACATGGACTTACTCGCTAAGAACTCGTGATACTGAACAATTTAAAAAAAAAAAACAAGAAACAATTATGCAACTAAAATTTTCAAAAATGATATCTTGATATTTTTACTGTCTTAGTTTTCTATGAAGGTAATCGTACATATACATTACAATAAAAAAACATACAATAATATGTTACAATATAATATTCTAAAGGTTCCTCAGCCAATTTATTGCAGCAGGGGTCACATTTACAAAATCATCTGAGGTGCCCTGGAATGCTGTATGTGTGCACTGGAATGTCATACACCTTAATTAGTTATAAGTGTTTAAAATGTATGGTAAAGATTCATATAATGCATATGTAATAGTATATTACATAACAAGCTGCAAAAGTGGTATATATCATGAGTATATTTGAGAAACGAGGCATAGCCGAGTGACTTTATATACGAGCGTACAATCGTAGCCTACCGAGAGTATCTAGCCTGGACACGCTAAGCGTGACGTCACAACTGAAGCAGTACGCGCTCATAAGAATTGTACGGGAATGAGCGGAATTTAGTCTCTTTTATACAATTTAACATTTATATTACTATTTATTACGTAACTTTGGTAGTCTAAAATATATTTATGTTATGGAATACGGTTAATATTTGAGTTATGTAATTAAAAAATCATCATTTTTTGTTACATCGTAATTTTGGTTTTAATTAATCAAACTACATCACATATTTTAATACATGCTTTATTATGCTGTTGTAATTTAAACAAACTATTAAATCGACATATTATACATAGTACATAACATTTATGTACTAACAGAATAAAACATACTATGGGCCGGTTGCAGAAAGCAATGTTAAGTCTGGTGTTAGCTAACGCGACGTCAAAGTGAACAAAAACGAATCAAATCTCAAATGCTTATGGTAACTAATACATTAGTAAACAAAATTTGATGCGATTTTGTTCACTTTGACGCGACGTTAGCTAACACCAGACTTAACATTGCTTTCTGCAACCGGCCCTAATTGTGTCAAAACAGAAATGAATCTAACGTTACGCACTACTTAATTTTTTAATAGATCTGGATTTTTTATTTTTAGAACTTTTTTCCTGTATTTCATTGTTTCGGACTTTGGAATAGTTATTAAGCAAAATATTGCAAAAATTATGGATGCATTTCTCACCCAGTTAAATTTTAGACATGCTGCAATCTGTGCAAGAATCAAACGTTATACTTCTGTAAACAAGCATTTCAAGAGACAAGTGATGGAGTACATTAATTTGAATGTTACAATTTATAAAAAGTTTCTCGTATCTTTCTCCAATAAGAACTTTAAAAAGTAGAAGCGTATTTGTAATAATATGTACAAAAATGTCCTTTGGCCATTTTAAACCTCCGCGATCTAAACAAGACAGGTACTGAAAGTGTGTTTCTAAATAAACATGTAGATCTACATCCAGTATTTTATCATAACATGTATAATTTTTACAGCTTTCACAGGTAATAGTTTTGTTCACAGTTCTTACAATATAGCCAGCAATATATATTATAACATGATGCTCATTATCGGAAACAGCTTCATCGTTCGTCAATATTAGAGCGTCATAGAAAATTTCGTCAATATCTGCATCGGTTTTGATCAAATTGGTAACTTGCTGGACACTATTTAAAAAATCCTTCAAATAAAATTCTCCAATTGAGGACGACTGAAGTTTTAAAAGACTAAGAAGTTTTAATTTCCTCTCAGATTCCAATACCTGAACGACCGAAATATGATAATTACCTCCGTTCATTTCTCTGTAACTACCAAACCGCCCTTCCAAATTGTCAGTTTGAAATTTTCCTAGTAACACGTAATCAAATTTCAGTTCGTTGAGTAAATATTTAGACAAATAAATTATACTGTTACATGTATGGGTTAATGACAACTGTGACTGTTTCGATAACTTTCCATTTGTTGAAGATGTGGATTCTCCTTGTATAATTAAATTGTTCCACTTATTTATCCACCGAATAAAGTTTTCTAGGAAAATCACATTTTTGTCGCAATCAGGACTGCAAATTGCGTCAAAATGAGAATCTCTAAATCGGGCACCTTTGAATTTTGACTTACAATTGACTATTTTCCACCACTTAGAAATCAAGTTTATAAATTTTATAGTACCATGCACTGAAGTCAAATTATGTTTGTTATTTAATTCTAATGCAACAACATTTTTGTTGTCAAATAAACGACCACATAAATTTACGTTCTGTCTTTCAATTGATGGCGGGTATAATACCTTACGAGACAAAGATGGCGCTTGTTTCAAAATAGATTTTTCTTCTGCCAGAAATAGTTGTTTTAAATCGCTTACACACGCAAAAGTTTTATTACTGTTATCCATTACAATGCCTTCTTCCTGCATATTGTCTGGTATACAGGGTACAACAAAAGTTTGTTTAGAATCTTTTTGATTAAACCAATTGTTCCTAATTGATTTAAATACATGTACAGTATCAAACAGTATAAATATTTTTTGTTTGCCTTCATTGTCGTATGGATTAATGAAGTATGTTTGTAACATACCGCCACATAAAACATCAAACATTTTTTTATTCACGGCGTTGTTGTCGGATATAATTGAAACGACATAATACCCAGCATTTGTTAATCATTCTAGAACTCTAAGAGTCAACTGGTGTAAAAAATCATGCTTTAAAGTGGAGACCGGAAATAAACCGACCACATCCTTGTTTTTAGAACATATTGATGAAATCATAAATGCCTGTATAGTGGAAGCAGGACTTACAGTTTCACTATTTTCATCAAAAGCGAATCCTTCAACTTTTCCACCTTTAAAAGTAATGTTGTTTTTTACATATATTTCATCCAGCATCAAAATTACGTATTTTTCATTTGGACTGAGTTTTGTCAATTTATCGGTCAAATATTTCGTGTGACTCTCGTCTATCCCTGAATTTTGTGTACCTAGCTTCATTAATACGCGTTTCAAATGCCTTGGCGTGGGAAGCGTCAATAATTGGGTTTTCTCTATAAGACAATATGCACCTGGAAACATAAAAAATATGCAGCTTGCGAATAGTAGCGTTTGCAGAATACCGAACAAGTTTCGTATTAATTAAATTGATCTGTTCGTGCAAAAACTTTATTTTGGCAAGTTTTTCCGCGTCTTCGGTATCATTTTCAATTTTATTTAGCATTTTTGATACGAATTTCAAACTGTCTTCACTTTCATCTCTGTTGCATACTATTTTATAATCTCTTATATATTCTAAAAATTTTAACAACATAGTCCACGTTTCACATTTTTTTGTTTTTCCTAAAATTTCTGTAATATTTTTGTTTATTTCAACATTTTTATAAAAATAGGATATAGTTAAATTGTCGTTTATAAGTGCGCTCTTCTCTATATATGGTGTGCCTAAATTGTTTTCATTTTCAACTAAATTGTATATAAATATCTTTTTCTCAAATATTTTATAATTAAAATAAACGGTAAAGTTCTTAATCTTATTAGCAAAATTTGTCGTTAAATTTTCAAAATTATTAATCTCGTCCGCCACTTTTGTTTTCATCTCTTCTAACTTCACGCGCTTTTGATGTTCCAAACGTCTAGTATCAGGAGATTTTCATTTAGGTGGTAAATCAGTACTTAAGTATGAAGGTTGATTTTCAAATATTGTCGGAAATGCGTCATCGGTCAGTTTGAGTTGATTTCTTGGAACAATTAACACAGAACCATCGGGTTTTGTCATTTTGTCTTCTTTAATTATAAAGTTATTAGAGAAGTGTTTAATACAAATTCTGGTAGCATCTTTAATGATAAAATTTTCCCTATGGATACAATTTAGCCATTTTTTTCTACGCTTAGGAAATCTAAATATTGAGATACGTTCGTCATTACTGTAATTACTTTTACATCCGGGCACACAGCAGCCTGCTGGCATACCTATTGCTAAAATTTGACATTTTAAAATCTTACCTAGATAAACAAATGTGCATAAACTACCTGTGAGTAGATCTGCTGAAGAAATAATTAAGGGAATACACCAAACTACTTTTCTTGCGTTAATAAAATCACGTGTAGCCTGTACTATCTAGTATCTAAGCCGGTAGGTAGTTACTTGATAAGAGAAGGCTTACTCAATTAAGGGTCGACCTGCTTCAGTCGTGACGTCAACGACTTGGAGGGGATACGTGTCCAGGCTATATACTCTCGGTAGGCTACGTGTCAATGGTTGGAGATCGGAGCCGTCTATAGGACTGCAAAAGGTATCGCATTTTTGTTGGAGTTTGGAAGTGTCAGTGCAAAGTAAGTGGTTAAGTTGAAGGTATCTAAATAAATAAAAGGTGATTAATTAATATTAAGAAAGAGACATTATAAAAGTAAAGTACTTACTCAGATTATAGGGATGATGCTGTCAGTTTGACATTTAATTTGAAATTTAATGACAGAAGTATTTTAAATAATATATGCAAATTTGAATCTAAATATCATACAGTCAAACCATTGTAAAGAATTTTATTTATGTCATATTGATTTAGGGGTGTAATTAAACACAGCTTAAAAATAATAGTTCACAGCAATTGACATTCAGTAATTGCAGCAACAAATAACTAACTAGATTTCGGCGAACCATACCCTGAGAAAAAGGAGTACTCATGTAATTTGAAATAAATTCAATTTAATTTTATAGTAAAGTTAAAGTTTCAATACTTGAATTAAATAAGCATACACACGTATCCATTGCATGATAATATATATAACGTGTATTTATAACATTAACAAATCAAAATACTCTAAAGGGAGTTTTCTAGTAACAATTTCTGTTTTTGCAATTTCAGAATTTCTATCTTTAATTTGTGCTCTTCTTCCTGGTGCTTCAAGTGCTGGTCATGCTTTTCTTGATTATGTTTGAGGGATTGCTCTATTTGCTTAATTTTCATCAAGTGCTCCTCCTTAATATAAACATGTTGAGCTTCAACAAAATTTTGTTTTGAAGAAGCCCAACTTTCAATTTTTGTCTTTAGATTTTCTGATTTCACTGATCAAAATTTTTTAACAAAAATTAGTATCCTTTTTATTTTTGAATTTTTACATTTATTTACATGTAGGAAGACCAAATACGACCAAGAAAAAATGTACTTTGCTCAAGTTTACGAAATTTTATCTTTTATATTATAAAATCAGAATTGGGGAATTTTAATTACGTACATAAAATGAAATTTAAAATGAACTTGTTACAAATTTTAATTAAGCATAACTATTTACTAAACGATCTTTTGCATATGTTTTAGTGAAATATATACAGTTCAAAATAATTATATATACATTTTTTGGGTTTGGCGAGCCAGTTTAAACGTCTGTTGTACGCTTTCGCTTTACTTGTCATTTGTAGGCTACCTCTGGAGCGTCCCTGGTGATAGTCCAACAGTAGTCTGCTAACATTGAAGGACTCCACTTCCCTTGATACCTTTTCTCCATTGCCGAGATATCCTGGTGAAAACGCTCACCATGTTCATCACTCACAGCTCCACAATTGTCTGGAAAGAAGTCCAGATGAGAATGGAGAAAATGGATTTTCAGAGACATGTTGCAGCCGAGTTTCCTTTAGCTTGCCAGCAAGACATCTACAAGTTCTTTATAATTTTCAGCCCTCTTATTTCCTAAAAAGTTACTACAGACTTCCTTGAAACTTTGCCATGATGCTTTCTCGTCACCTTGCAATACTTCATTTAACTCACGATCTTTAAAAAGTGTACGGATTTGTGGGCCAACAAAGACACCTTCTTTGACCTTTGCTTCACTTAATCGAGACAACTTTGCTCTAAGATACTTAAAGGCCTCTCCATCTTTATTCATGGCCTTAACAAAGTTTTTCATTAAGCCTAGTTTAATGTGAAGAGGTGGAAGTAGAATATTTTGTGAATCAACTAAGGGATCATTCTGGACGCTCTTTGCACCTGGCTCTAGAAGGCTTCTGGTTGTCCAGTCCTTCTTTGTGTAATGCAAAGCACGTGCCCTGCTGTCCCATTCACAAATAAAGCAGCAAAACTTTGTATACCCTAGCTGCATGCCTAGCAAATGAGCAACAACCTTGAGGTCCCCCCAAATCTGCCACTGGAATTCATGATACTTAATGGCTTTGAGAAGGAGTTTCATATTCGAGTAAGATTCCTTCATGTGCACTGCATGCCCAATAGGAACTGACGGAAGCTCATTTCCATTATGTAGTAAAACAGCTTTTAAACTAAGCTTGGAAGAATCGATAAAAAGTCTCCATTCTTGAGGCTTGTGATCTATGTTGATAGCCTCCATTAGACCGTTTAAGTTGGTGCATGCAACAAGAGTGTCTTCCATGGTAAAAAAAAGGGGTTAGATCTTTCTCCCTATTCCTATAGATAGACATTTTTACATCACTTTCCAGAAGATTCCACTGCTGCAATCTTGACGATAAAACTTCTGCTTTACTTTTAGAAAGATCCAAATCCCTTATAAGATCGCTCAGCTCATTTTGACTTAATTTATGTGGTTTAGCAGAGACTAAATCGACAGTAAACTCAGGGTCTTGTGAAGAACTTGGCTCACTCGTGTCAACGTCTACCTCAGTATCATCATCAGGCTCAAGATGGTACTCCTTTGGTGGTTCAGGTACAGGAAAACCTTCTCAATGCGGTATTGGACGTATAGCTGATGGTAGGCTAGGGTAGGTCACTTTGCACTTTTTCTTCGTAGAAATCCCTTGCTGAAGAGGAGGTACCATACAAAAGTAACAATCGGTAACACGTTTCATAGGCTCTCTCCATATCATCGGCACAGCGAAAGGAATAGAGCGTCCTTTGCCATTTCTCCAATTTCTGAGATTGCAAGCACAATTGTTACAGCAAATATGAGGCGCCCAGCTTTTATCTTGGTCCCCAATCTTGCACCCAAAGTAATGAAAGTAAGCCTTTCGTATTAAGGGGGTCATAGGACGTTTCTGTGCGGAAAATGTCACATCCCCACACACATAACAAAAGTTATCAACACTGTTTAAACAAAAGCGAGGCATAATGTGTACAACTAGCATAAAATCAATAGAAAAACATTCACACGCAGCTTAGGAGATGAAAACTAAGACCACTGAGACACTCAGAACAAGAATGAGGTTAAGAAATGAAAACAGTTGCGCAGGTGCCAAATCGTACAGTGCTGCCACCCCAGACAGCTGAAGTTGCACAAAATCCGTAATATATATATTGTAAATTATTATTAAGCAGTGTATCTTAGAAACTAGAGCTAATGTTCAATTTTTATGGCTATATTCGTAATCAGCACCACAAAATTAGTTGGATTTGACTGTTTTTATAAAGAATACAAAAATGTTGTTGACCAGTGTTTCCTACTGGTACTTGGTTTCAATGTAGTTCCTGAAAATAATGCAGTAATGTTATGCAATTAATATGTACCACAAAAATGTACGTTATACATATTTCATTATTGTGCTCACGATTTAACTTCTGATTTATCTTCAGTTGAGCCGATACAGGAGTTCGAAGCATATCTGCCGCATATTTTTTCCAGTTTTTGGTACCTAAAACAACTTAATTAGATTTTGTAGGTATAATAAGCTCATATCACTTGCCATTGCCTTTGGTTATATCATCGTCTACTTTTACAAGCGTTACACTGGGGAAGGCACTAATGTTATGTTCTTGCTCATCTGAAAAGCTTAATTATGTTTATTTATTATTAAATTAAATAACATTAGTTTACCTGGGGAAATTAATGTATTCTGTGAATCTTCCATCGGTATCATTTCCTCAGTAACCATATTTACATCGGAATCATCAAAAACAGTCTCAACTGTAAACATATAAATATAATTGTATTACCTCTCACGAAAATAAATAAAAATAGTTAACAATAACACACCTTGATCATCATCAAATTCAGGTATCAGTCCTGTCATCTGTGACCCTATTACTTCTTTAATTGTGTCATCAACAGAATCCAAGATTGGTGTAAAATCCTTCGATGGTCCACCTCCAGTGCCGTACAAATACCGTTTTTCGTTGGCAAACTTCTGTTTGGAGAGTTCTCGTACTTGTTCCTGAGAATCTTTAAATCCCTGCTTAGCTCACCAGAAATCATATTGAACTCTTTGCAAGCCTGTTCCCAGGCCTTAGTCTTTATTTTTAAATTATTGGTATCGCTTTTACGGCTTTCAATTTGTTTGGCGTATTTTTTAACGACAACCATAACAATATCTTGCTCTTTAGGCGAGAAGTTCACAGCACGTTTACCATTTTTTTTCTGCAATCTGAAATACGTAACGAAGAAATCATGTAAATCTATTTAAATAAATTTTCCTCCACAACTTCCAGCAAATATTTATTGCAAATTTTTACGAAGTTTTGAAGAAAAATAATAAATTTTACCTACTTACTTTGATGTACAATTACGAACAAGTAAACATTAAAAATGTTTTACAAAACTAAGTAACACGCGTAAAATCACGTAAACCAACACAAATGCACGTGTGGCAAGCAATGAATGTTTGTTATTAGAGGTTAGATAGCTTTGGTGACGTAATATTATTTATTTATTTATTTATTTATTTATTATCGTTGTAGCCAACAGCTGATGCCAATGATAGGCTACATTTTAAATAATTAACATTAACATTAATATAGGCCAGTTTTCAAATGCAGAAATTAAGAGAACAAAAAAAAAACAATGGAAGAAAATAACTTTACAACTTGCCATCAGAGTAAAGTCAATAACAATGATTGTTGAATAACTTAAAAAAACAAAAAAAAAACATGATAGGCTGGATTAAAACTAAATTATAGAGTAAGTTGTAGATTAAAACTAAATTACTAAGCTAAAACTTAAATATGCCGCGCCCCAATATCAGCCTCAACTCTCGGTAAATGTAAAGCATATTTACACATATTTAAAAATATCTTTATTTTGAGGTTAAAAAAATCAACATATCCACTTACAATATTTGCATATTTACATATTCGATAAATTGGTGAATTTATTAATGAATTTGATTATGACTGCCAGTGCAGCCAACTTAGTGCATTTTTCGTTCACCGCACGTCAGCTAACTGTCGCTTGATCCGACACCAATCAACGCATCAAAAGTTGAACCATGGTTAATTTTGAACGTATGGTCGGTTGAACTTTAGTTTAAACTATGTCTATACAACCGGGCCTTAAAGTCAATAAAATCCAAGGCAGGTTATTAACCCATGAAGACGCACCTGTAGTAGAAATAGCTTGTTTAAGGGTTTTTATTAAACCTTTCTACGAGTCCCTGACTAATTGGGTGATATATACTGCTTCGAACATTTTGGATACCAAGCGTTGGGATAAAACTGCCAACTTTTTGACAAAAATATTTGCGCGTTATCATTTGTCAAAATCTTTGGAATGTAATATCTTCGGGCCACCTAGAAAACGGTCAATTATGGACAGAAGATATTTATACTGACCGCATTTCGGCAAATGGACAATATCTAAGTGAACATGTTTAAAACGCTTGTCAGTCTCTTCAAATGCAAAAAGTGGAGGCTTGGTGTGTCGAATTATTTAATGTCTTTGACAATTTGGACATTTGTTGACCCATTCCTTAATATCTTTGTGCATATAAGGCCACAGGAAGCGTTTGGAAAGCAATTTCCTACTTCCTCTAATGCCAGGATGAGCTGTCCCGTGAATTGATTTGAAAATACAATATCCGAACTTTTCAGGTAGTATGTATGGTCTGGTGATATTTATAGATTTGTCGATCCAAATCGGTGTGCCTTTTGAAGTTGTAGTTTTTGTAAAGGAAAAATTCGATTTTCTCAACAATTGTTGCAATTCTGGATCTGACTCTTGAGATAAAGCCAGTTCCTCCTAATCAACAATATTAGGTAAATTAATTAATGAAACACGTGTCAAAGCATCTGCTGTAACATTTTCACAGCCTTTGACGTATCGAATATCGCTACAAAACTGCGAAATATATTGCAACATGCCAAAATCGCGCGAAAGATGATCACCAGATGATTTGGTTATTGCTGCTGTGAGTGGGCGATGGTCAGTATATTTGGAAAACTGTTTATTCTCAACATAATAACGAAATTTCTTAAGAGAAAAGTAAATTGCTAATAATTCTCGGGAAAATACGCTATATTTGCATTCTGCTGAGGTGAGTTTCCTTGAGCAGAAGAAAGGTTTCCACATACCATCTTGTAGCTGCTGAAGTACCCCAGCAATTGCTAGAGACGCAGAATCTGACCAATCTATACTAGGTCGCATGCAGTCATACTGCAGTACAAAGTGATAAATTAGTAAAAATAAACTCACCGCTAATTACACTACTCTGCACCCAATGACATTTCAACAGTTATTGACCATTTACTGACAAAATTCCATAGAAACCCAGCTACGAGACGCTTATATGTTTTTTGGGGCTAGGGCAACCTTGCCTAATTCGTACCGCTTAAGAACATATGCTTGTAACTTAACAAAATTTGATGCAAAAGAAAAAATAATAGCAGTAGTAAACTCTTTATTAATAGGGTTAATGATTTTACAAACCAACAGAAACGAAAAATTAAGACCTCTGAAGAAATAAACAAAAATTAAAAACACGAAATAAGTACGATTTAGGATGAATTTCCCAAAAACGTACCGCTGTTATCCTGAATCGTACTTTCGTATTTTTAGTCGTTACAATCGTCACATAGATAAGAGACTGTTTTTATCTGTTCCAGCGCAAAGCTCGTGAGCCCACGTTTCGCACTGGGTGCACTGTATCATACTTTCTTTTCTATTTTCCTTGCATAAATTGCAAAACCAGCTGTCGGTCTTTTTGACAATTTTTTTCTTCTTGCTGTCCTTATCCGCTATCTTATTTTCTACCCTGTTTTTCCTTTTAAGAGTCTTGTTTGGTGTTAAGTTCTTAGCTACGTTCTTCATTTTGTTTCAGCCACCGTTTGTTCCAAGTCGTTTTTGTATGGGCTGTCTGTTAGCACTAGAGTGCCTGTTGTCCTACTTTTCGTCGATATTTTATTTGGACATGTAGAAAGTTGAAGTCTTGGAGAGATGCTTTCTATTTCAGTTCGAATTGACAATGAACCAGGAGGATTTTCCTTGCCATTTGAATTTATGCCAGCTGAAGTAGAACTGACTGACGGTAAAGATTGTGCAGAAGAACTATGGCCTCCCTGTGCTGGAATTACTTGCACTTCTCAATTGCGCGCCTTATTCCATCATCTTCGTCGAGAACGACATACTCTTCATCTCTAATTTTGTGGCGATCGGACGGCCACAATCCACAGGACTCAAAACCATGCATAGCAGTTTCCACACAAACGGCTCGAGGATAGGCAGTTCCCAAAATCTCAGAGATGTTTGCTTGCTTAATTACTGACCCTGCATGATTTCGCATCCAAGCTGCACTAGCTTTATTAAAGTGGTGTTTCAGTGACTTGAAAAAAGATCGGTCAAGCGGCTGTAGCTTGTGTGTTGTGTGTGCCGATAAAGAAAGCATTATAATCCCATAACTTCGTGCAAGACTAATGGCTTCTAAGTTCTTTGTATGAGTGGAATGTCCATCCAAGATCAGGAGGATCTGCTTTTTCTGGGATTTTCCAGTCTCAAACATTTTATAAAAAATTGTAGCCACTCTACAAATAATGAAGCAACTATCCATCCACTTTCAGAGCACGTATACAAAGTGTTAGGTAGGCCAGCTCGTCTAAGATCGTCTGCCATTCTTTTATGCTTAAATATAAGCATAGGCGGGATAAATTCTCCAGCGGCGTTCATACAACAAATGCATGTCGTATTCTGCCCGCATTCTCCGCTTGTTACTGTTCCAACTTGACGTTTTCCTTTCTGGGCCAAAATTTTAGCAGGTTTATGGACTGAGCTAAGACCTGTTTCGTCCATATTGTAAATTCTGCTTGCTGTGAACTTTTCTTGTTCTATGATAGCTCCATACTTATCAAAGAATTCCATAACAACTTTTTTATTGAACCCTTTACAGCGAGCCATAGAAGTTGATTTTGGGGTTCTGAATGAAATTGCTGGATCATTTTTCAGAAATTTGTAATATCATTTCCATCCTGCTAATTGTTTATCTTTATTGAAACGATGTGGGAGTTTATATTTCTCAGCCAACTCAAATACTAAGCGGCGTAAATCAGTTATGGTTAATCCAAAGAATCGAGATTCTAATTCAAGGATATGTCGAACTAATTCCGTTTCCATCTCAGCAGTTAAGTCTTTGGGACGTCCAATTCTTTGTTCTGAGTTTAAACTTTTAAGATGTCTAAAAGTTGGTTTCGGTATTTTGTAAATACGGCAAGCTTCATTAAATTTTTAATCGCCATTATTACATTTTTGTATTGCTTCTTCCATATCATTTTGAGACCACATCGTTTCACCATTTTGCTCTAAAACAAACAAAAAAGCAAAAAATTGAAACCAAAAATAACGTTTTCCTAAATCGTACCCCGGTACGATTTACGCGTAAGCTATTGGTACGAAATAGGCTCACACGTATATAGCCGTGAGTTTAAATTTGCCGCACAAAATTTCGACAGCTGATCAGTGAATAACAGCATGACAAATAATACTGTAAATATGTGTGATCGTGCACGAAAACTTACTTCATTCTTTATCTTAACTAGAACTTATACAAAATCATTACGAGTGACATAAAAATCTTACTGAAAACTAGCCTAAAAACTAACTTTTCCGATAATTTATGAGGGAGCGATGCCACAACAACACGGTTAGCTTAAAAACATGTAGGCCACTGTGACTCACCATTTCTGCCACCAGAGGCCCTCACGGCTTATGTGAAATCGTGGAGGTACGATTTAAGCGCAGGTACGAATTAGGCAACTTTACCCTACTTGAAGTGTACTCTGCAGTACCGTCAGGCGTAAAACGACGTAGAGCAGTAAATTCATTTTTATGCAGTGATATAAGTCGGTCGGACTCAAAAGTACCGTCAGGGACGAAAGGGTTAAACTTTCTTAAACTGTATTTCTCCAACGACGAATTTTGGCTGCATTTTGCTCTGGAGAAACAAACGATGCCAGTTATTTATAGTGCTAGCAGACTCGGGAAAGTACCGAACGCGAAACCACTTTGCATGCCACTACAATATTAAAATTATGTTTTATAGTCACCTTCAATAGGTTCTTGGATTTTTATTTTTAACAAAAATACACTGTTAGGTATATTAAACTAATCATGCCAATGATCGTGATCTTATCACTTTAAAATAGACTAGATTAAGCCATTAAAGAAGCTAGTTTTGGTTTAATTTTCATTTGTTTTATGTTCAATAACAATTACTAACCGTATGTGCAAATATAGTTTAGAAAAGTGTAGATCCCCAACGACACAATAACAAACTCAAATAGCCGAAAAATTATCATATATAATGCAACTAGTGGGTTCTTGATATCAAATAATCATTTCTGTTTACACGAGATATATTGTTTGGCAATTACGCGAGTCCGAAGGATATATTATATTATATATGCGAAAAACATGAGTGAAAAACATTTTTTTTTGAAAAGTACCACCTTTCCGGGGCCGGTAGTACGAAAACGGTCCAGTGTTTCGTAAAAACGTATATAACCAAACGTGTAGCAAATTTAATAAGCGTTCATTTTGTACTGAAGAACTTTTTCACTGCAACGCATCGTTTTCGAGTTATAAGCGAAAAACTGAAAAATGGAACATTTAAAAGCCCCCCCTTCCCCCCCAGGGGCACCAGGATTTGGAGGGACTTTATTTTTTCTTGTTCAGGGGATCCCCTCCCCCCCGTTCCCTACACATTACTGAAAAAATTGGTACTAGTATTTTTAGTTCCTCTGATTGCCCATTTTTGGTCTAGATTGACTGGACTAGTTACTGGGGTTGCTATGTTGTGATTGGTTAGGTCTTTGTTCATACAAAGACGGCATTAAAAAATCTTTGGCTTGGGATAACGTGCAATAATAAAATGATTCGAAACGATTGCGCTCTGGCCTATCTAATTCGTTATCAAAGCTCGCGATTTCCCTTTGAATCTCTTCAGATTGAGATAAAAGGGCTTGAATCTTATTAATGCGTAATTTTAGTTCAGTTTCGCTTTCAGGGGCACCTACAGTTTTGACGTTGTCAACATATTCTGCAAATGATTCCAATGTAAACCACAAATCACTGCGTTTCAAAATTAATTTATTTAAGGCTTGTTTCCTAGCGGCCATTTTGCTTTGTCTATCTGTACTTATGAACAAAGAACAGAAGAAAAAATAAAAAAGCTAAATTTTGTTACGATAAAATTATTTAGTTCCACCCTGTATATTACAGAAACGAAGCTTGATACGAATACGAGAATGTATACGCGTTTGACTTTGCAAACGACCCAAATGATAGCGCAATGACGCTAAACTAATTTGTTTGAACGGCGTAAAATAATAATTAGCAATAACTCGACGCGTCGACTCAAACGCGTAACCTAGCAACCGAGCGATGACGCGACAGCAAAACATAGAGCCCTTTATAATACAGGCAGACGCATGTCGCACAAGTTGCATAAAATCTTGCATCACAGTACTTTCGCGTTTAGATGTTGGTGGCCATGATGCAACCAAAACATAACCCTACAACGTCAAACAGTTCATTCGTTGTCGGTTATATTATCTATGCTCGCTGTTCTAGCTTCTAACCTTGTGTTTGAGTTGCCAACTGTGTTCGTTTTCCTGTGTCTTTTTGCCTTTTATGCGTTGACTCTCATATTCTTTATTAAAAAATCAGTCTATTTCAAGACTAAGGAATACTTCTTTTTGGATATAAGGTAAGCCTAAAACATTTATTCGTTTTTTAATGAACTATTTAGGTCTTTTCTGTTTTTCAGATTTCAAAATCTTCGAGCATAACCGGTTGTTCAGCCTCGAATTAGTACTATTAAACGTATAGACATTAACATATTTTCATTTTCTGAAAAGTAACTAATTTTTTGAATTTGCCGCATTTGTGATGTGATTCAGTATGGCTGACAAGCATGCTCGTATTATAGAGGTGCTTTAGCAAAACATGTGCAGACGCGGCTGGTCTATAAATAGAATGAATGACGCAATTTGCAAACCAAGACGCCCAACACGCGTAATTTGAAACAAAGGAACAAACAGTAATTTACTTGCTTGATCCAATTATTTGCAAACACAATAAATGCGAATTAAAGAGGAATGGAAGTGAAACAACGACTTACCGAATGTAAAATTTCAAATCAATTTCCTTTCCAAAGGATCGATGATTTTCTCTCGTACGTAAGTGACCGGGAACAAGCTGGCACCTCAGCGTCACTCGGCGTGGGATGTATTTAAAAATGTGGAAATTAATTCGAGATCCAGAGGACCAATGTATAATTCTTGGGTGTTAAAACCACCGAAACTGCAGTAAATAACACAAGACACTTTGTAGCCAATTGATTATTTATTGTTGTTTGAAATACACCAGGAATGGCCGCTGATTGCGAAGAACCATTGTGCATGTAGCAAAGACAACTTTATAATAATAGATTATTATGCGCATCGCTCCTTAGGGGACGCTTCTATTAGACCTGCGCGAAACGGTGCGCTGGTCAAACTTAACCTTCCGGGGCTCGCGCCCCATTGATGGCACAAGGATGCTCACCGCGGACTGTGAGTCCGCTAATGTTAAAAATGGCTTTTTGCTGAGTTTGATAGCCGAATTCCGTTACAGATAATGAAATCAGATGTGTAAACGATATAAACTTTATTTGTGTTCATTTTCATATTAAATAAACTTAAAAATATATGTTAATACAGGAAAAATATAAAATGTCTTATTATGCGACATATAATTCAAAGTAAAATATATTTGAATGTAAAAAAGTAAAACAAAAACTATGTAACTAAATATTATTGAAAACTAAACACTTCAAACAATCCTGGCCTCGTCAGAATAGCAATCTTCACAAATAAATGTGGAATGCTCTAAACACATGTATTTTCCACATTTTCTGCATGAATATCGGGTTGGCCTATTTTTTTCTAATGCAATAAGCACAGCGACCTCGTGTACTTGTACATGCCTGAGCAATAGGTTCAGTTAACTCAATTCCAACAATTTCTCTAATTCTTATACGCATATCCTGTGGAAGATTGTCTACAGTTGCACGCACACGAAGGTGTCCGTCAAATAATTGGAAGGCAAGAGTACGCAAAAATGTTCTTCGCCCACAAGAGTTTTCAGGATTATTTATTTGTGTATTACTATAGAATTTATTGCGCCAACGTTTAATAAGGAATAAAAAATAACCATTGGCCACCCGCGAGTATTCCTCGCGCAGTTATAGGCAGCACATAGTTTATCGACAGTATCGACGCCACCTTTGGTGGCGTTATAGTCCATTATTATTTCCGGTTCATTTGCCACTGAATCTATATTGTCACCATGATGTAAACTTGAAACCAGCAATACATTACGTTGTCTCTTCGGACTGATACTCCGCATTCGTCAATAGAAACGTAACAAACACACCTATCAAAATGCAACTCTGAACTAACGCCCAGCAAGCAGACTTAGGAAGGTACAAAAGGCGACATAATCGCAGAGTGGGGGGTGCGCAAATAAAATAAAAAAACCTTTAAGCGCGGACTGACACTCATAATTACACAGCAATAACGATAGATGGCAATTAGTTACATATATAGCCCCTCTATTTACAAATAGTAGCGACAACCTTTGATGTTGCCGCTGGGGCAAAATCACGTTGGTATCCCTTAAGTCCCTAGCATATTTAAAAATTGCAAAGGAAGTTGCATGATTAATTAAAATTTGACATTGACATTTGTCTTGTTTTTATTCATTTTTCTCTTCGGGGGCTAATTCGAAGTCGAGGACGTGGAAATGCCACGGTGCTGTGTCGATAAGTGTAAAAATAGTGGCAGAAAAGGATTTCAGGTACTTAGATCTGTTATTTTTTCACTGTTTACACTGAAATTTACCGTTTAGTAACTTTTTGTATTTTCATGCTTGCATCAGGTTTGCTCCACGATGTCGCTACTATTTGTAAATAGAGGGGCTATAGTTACATATATAGCCCCTCTATTTATAAATAGTAGCGACAACCTTTGATGTTGCCGTTGGGGCAAAATCACGTTGGTATCCCTTAAGTCCCTAGCATATTTAAAAATTGCCAAGGAAGTTGTATAATTAATTATAATGTGACATTGACATTTGTCGTGATTTTATTTATTTTTCTCTTCGGGGGTAAATTCTAAGTCGATGACGTGGAAATACCACGGTGTTGTGTCGATAAGTGTAAAAATAGTGGCAGAAAAGGATTTCAGGTACTCAGATCAGTTATTTTTTCACTGAAATTTACTGTTTAGTAACTTTTTGTATTTTCATGTTTGCATCAGGTTTGCCCCAGGATGTCGCTACTATTTGTAAATAGAGGGGCTATAGTTACATATAGAGTCCCTGTATGTAGTTACATAAGAGTTGAGAAAACGAGGGAATTCATTGTGATTGGTGGATCACGCGCGTCGTATATTTGAATACTCATTGCCCTAGAAACAGTTTCACATTAATCAAATTTGACAAATGCTTAATTGAAATTAAAACTTCGTGACTGAAAATGTAATAATTTGTGTTTGTTTATTCAAATATTTGGGGCTGCACTTTTATCTAAGTGTCTGAAATGACGAGTTGCTGTATTATTGGCTGCAAAAACAGATCTGAACAAGGTTTTCTATTAAAAAAATCTTTAAAACGGAGCATATCAAAAGCAGTTTATTTTAATGAAAACCAGTGGGAAGAAGTACGCGTGGATGACAGAAGGAAATTAAAAGGTGCTACCGTTCCTACTTCATTTTGATTTCATATAAGCTGACCTGAAAATGAAATTTTCTTCAATCCTAAAGATTATTTCTCCGTCGAATCCTCGAAAAAGCTTTGAAAATAGCTATTTTTGTATTAAGGGCGTGAAGGAGGCGATTTTGGCCCGCGGCGGAATTATAAACCAGAGGCCCGAAGGGCCGAGGGATTATAAAACGCCAAAGGGCCAAAATCGCCGTTCACGCCCGAAATGCAAATAAGATTTTTTGTAAAATCCACCTTAAAGCTTTGAATAAATAAATGGCACGATTCGTTCTCAAAAATCAAATTGTTGTTGGTTGGTAATGTGATGCTGTTTTTTAGGCCTTAGGGCGCAAAAGGCTTTATTTACGCCCGCAAATTATTTTTAGGCCTTAGGGCGCAAACGGCACTATTTACGCCCGCAAATTAATGCATAAATGACCATATTTTAGTACGATTTTACAAAAACATTTTTACTAAAGATGAGTTCGAAGCCTTAAACACGCAAAAACTATCGTTTTAGGAATTCTCCAGATCTGCTATAGGTACGAAATGTGTATACATATTTCAGTTTTTTAACACTTGTTACTTATTTCTGATACAAACAGTACTCCACGCTATGTTTTGAGTGCTTTGAAGCAGCAGCAGAAATTTAATAAACGTCTTTTAGATAAAACAATCTAGTGACAGTATTTCTGCGCATGCATGTTTTGGATCAAATTTGACCGCTGACGTTTGTGTTTTCTTAACTCTTATCTAACTATATACAGGTACTCTAGTTACTATATCAAAAGGTACCGCCATTGGTGATTTTTTATATCTATCCTTGTCGCACAATTTTCTCCAACTGGGGATAAAAACAAAAACTACTAATAATTTGATTTTACAGCAGTGCCATTACACCAAAAAGAAAATCCCCAAAAACTAATGTCTTCCTTATTGCACTTGGGAAATTTGTATTTGTTATCTTTATCTCAAAATTTTCTCACATTCTCACGCGAGGAATGGAATGGCGTTACCTTACACTTAGTGTATTAATCTAGTGACCTTAGTTACATATACAATGACTATATAGTCACTGTAGTTACATACAGAGCCAGTGTATATAGGAGAGTACCGCCATTCTTTGATCCGTGAAAATGCCGCCATCGCCGCCATTTTTGTTCCCATCAGCAATAACTGATTGAGTTATGTCTAAAATTTTATTTGAAATTGGCAAGACTGTAAGTCTATGTCAAATTCGAGGTTAGCAGGTTATGTTTTGCGTCAGTCTGTGTCAAATAACTAACAAAACCTAACCTGCTAACCTCAAATTTGACATAGACTTACAGTCTTGCCAATTTTAAGTAAAATTTCGGATTGCCAATAAATGTCACGTTGACGGAATTGTGTTATGCTAAGTACACACGGCCACATCAAAGTGTCGACACTTATGTCTAGACTTCTCTAGGTAGTGTTCACATTAGACGCAACTTTTCAAGATAGAGCGGTGTCTGTAGACCTATTCGAGAGCGGAATTGCGACACTGGTTTAAAAGGTGTGCACACGCAAGATGTACGAGATTTGATACTAGACCTAGATTAGACAGTCGCGTTGATAATGTCGAGAAAACGTCGATTAGCAGCAGTTATTGTTATTAGTGTTATTGTAAAACGAAGAAAAAGGAGGAAGCGGACATGCTGGGTTAAATAGTGGATAGCAAAGAGAAAAGAGTTTGGTGCTTATGCACAATTGCTAGTTGAATTAAGGTGTCATGACTTTGACTTTCTTCTTAGCAAAGTCACACCAAGAATAAAAAGACAGGATACATTAATGCGCTGTGCCATGTCACCTGGAGAACGGCTAGCTTTCACTTTGAAATTTTTGGCAAGTGGTAAGAGGAGAAATATAAAATGTTAAGCAATATTCGTTTTTACAATTTTTTTTGTAAATAGGTGAAAGCTACCACTCTTTGATGTATTTCTTTCGAATTCCTGTATCTATAATTGCTACAATAATTCCAGAGTGCTGCCAGGTTATTTTTGAAGTTTTAAAAGAAGACTATTTCAAGGTAAGTTACGTTTCAATTGTTTATTAAGATAGTGTGACAGTTAATGTACGGGCAAGTAACTGTAAACAATTAAATAACGAGAAATGTAAAAAATAACTTTTATTTGAAATTAGTAAATGTATTCAGTGAATAACAAAAAGTATAACATATTAATAATTATTGTTTCAATAATCTAAACAAGGAAAATAATTATAATGTTTATAACGCAGTAAGATCTGCCTCATCTATGTTTCCATAGTTCTCATAGTAAGATGTCACCGACGAATGTGAAGATATGTCTTGTAGATCTAATGAGTTTTTTGTGTTTGATGTAGCAGACAATGGTGAATTTATAAATGAAAGATTGAATTCAGGCGGTGTGTCTTTGGAAGAATCTTTCCTTACAAGAAATTCACTTTCATCATTATCTGTTACCTCTAAAATAGCAACTTGTATTTGTCGTTTAAGTTTTCTCCTATTACTGTCGGAATGCAAACTATGTAGTGAACTAGCAACAAAATTACCAAATATATCTTCATCATCGTCGGGTTTTTGCATTACTGCTAGTGCATTATTAAGTAACTCGTCCTCCTTTTTAATTTTTTTTTGCCATTAAAACTCCTATTTGCTGTATTTGTTTGCGCAGTATCAACTTGCCTAGAAATTGTTTCTCCGGATGTCTGTGGCGAATCAATTGCAGTGTCAGTATTTAATTCCTATAAAAAAAGATAACATTAGGTACTAAATTTCTAATAATTAAAACAAATTTCAGATGCCTAATTCGACTACAGAATGGTTGGATATCTCTGAACAATACTACAAAAAATGGAACTTCCCTAATTGTATTGGGGCGCTAGACGGCAAACATGTTGTTATACAGACACCCCACAACAGTGGAAGCCACTATTTTAACTATAAAGGAACCCATAGCATAGTTTTGATGGCTTTGGTCGATGCCAACCTTCTACAGCATTGTTGGTTTTTGGCAATCCTTGAACTACTGCATCAAAACAATTCCATAAAATGTGTGGAAATCGTGGTTCACGACGATGGCGTCTATGTGGACGTCCTATCCACGTATCCTCAAAGTAATCCACAACAGGTTGCAATTCTGGTGGCAGAGTATCATCGTCACATAACGTTTCAAAAGCTTCGATCACATATTGGGTAGGAACAAATGCTATTGCAGAAAGTAGTCTCGCTGTTAGCGCGAAATCTGCATCTGTTTCATATCTTGCTTTTAAACCGTGTAACTGGATTTGGCGATAGATACATTGGCAAAAATGAAAAAAGCAACCACGCTGCGTTGAGTGAGGGAATTCACTGGTTATTGCATTAACCATGGCACGTTTAAAATCTGTCATTATAGTTGATGGTGCAACAAGGGGTTGCAATTCTTTTATTTCTCTTAATAATCGAGCATATGTACCTTCTGTTTTGTCAGGTAGCAACGCATATAACAAAGGTATGGCGTTATTTTGCTTTAATCCATGAATAGTATATAACTGATGAAAAAGATGTGGGACTGTTTTAAATGTACCGTCGGCATACCAATGCGGGGACTCGGCCAAAAGTTGTAGGTTGTTCCTCGTACTAAATATTACAATTCGATCTTGTGCAGCACCAGAATCAAACAATAAAAACGGTTCCCCACGTTTGGTGATCGTAAATTCTTGGGGAAAAACGATAGTACTGCGATCAGTTGGTAACGCTGGAGCACCATTCTGCTTTTGACGGATATTTCGTATTGTCCTTTTTATATTGTCTACCCTTGAAAGTTGGGTTGCAGCTGCTTGACTAACTGTTGCTGAAGCATTGGACACAATGTAGTGAGGTGCGTCCTGAGTAAGTTTAGCACTGCTACGGATGTTATCCATAACTTGACTTACTTCTACATGCGCTGCGTCTGCAGTATGGTTATGATTGCCACTTTTTTTACTCACTTCATCTTCAATTGTAATAACAGGAGCCCCACATTTTCTCTTTCTGTAGTTTTCACATCTCCAATAAATTGTCGTCTCAGCTTTCTTATCTTGGTAATATAAATGTCCGTCCACATGTAATTTTTTCTTGCCCTTTTCACTATTTATAAATTCTAAAGGCATTGTGTCAAATTTGAGTTGCACTTCACAGAATGTAAAAATAGCAAATCAATATTCTTCCATAAGGGACAAGAAATTTATACTCCTAGTAAGTAATTATACTGCGATTAACGATAATTACCGTAAGAATTTTACAAAAGAAAGAATTCTTGCAATTTAAGTATTTTCAGAATAATACAGTTCGGAGAAAAAATGCAATTTTAGGTCTGTAATGGTATCTGAATCTGAACCAGTACTCGAATCTTACTCGTTGAGATTCGAATCATCTTACCACTCCAAATTAAAACTAAAAAATCTGGAGAATGTAAAAACAAGCAAATATATTAAAAAGGAAGATTAGTAAACCGACCTCCACGTGGTGTTCTTCTGAGTAACGCTAACAGGCTTTACAGTAGTATTTATTTTAACATTTCATATTTCGGATTCGATAAATTGCCATTCGATAAATTGTGATTCGATAAATTGCGTTTCGGTAAATTGCGTTTTCGATAAATTGATTTTCGATCAATTGAGTTCGGTCAATTGCGTTCGATAAATTGAGATTCGGTAAACTTTCCGGTAACGCTGAAATCCGTATAACAAAAACAGAGTGTTGTGTAGTTAAAATCGACGGCGTTGAACTAAAGATTGATGCAATTACAAGTTAATTTCTTTGCACAATTATAAAATTTAAATTTGTTTTCGATAACATTAATGTCATATTTGTTTAGAAACAGTTCGCTTACTTTTTGAAAGATTTGAACAAAACATTGAACTAGTTGAAGTTGGGATCTGCTTTTGTAACCCCTGAAGGTAAAATTGAATACCTCAAATTACCACTTCGTCTGTTAAATGCGCCGTATATATTCCAACAGTGTAGGTGATGGTTTCTGTAGCTCCACTGGGACAGGAGGTCCAACACCATAAGTCAGAGACACGGCACTTGCCATCTGGACAAATATTGCTTACTTTTGTTGGTACTGAAATCCGTATAACAAAAACAGTTTTTGTGTAGTTAAAATCGACGGTGTTGAAGTAAATATTGATGCAATTACAAGTTAATTTCTTTTCACAATTATAAGATTTAAATTTGTTTTCGATAAAATTAATGTCATACCTATTTGTTTAGAAACAGTTCGCTTACTTTTTGAAAGATTTGAACTAGACATGGAACTAGTTGAAGTTGCGATCTGCTTTTCTAACCCCTGAAAGTAAATTTGAATACCTCAAAGTACCACTGCATCTGTTAAATTCTGTTAAATGCGCCGTATGTATTCCAACAGTGTAGGTGATGGTTTCTGTAGCTCCACTGGGACAGGAGGGCCAACACCATAAGTCAGAGACACCGCACTTGCCATCTGGACAAATCTTGCTTACTTTTGGTGGCACTGAAATCTGTACAACAAAAACAGTTTGTTGTGTAGTTAAAATCGACGTCGTTGAAGCAAATATAGATGCAACTACAAGTTAATTTCTTTGCACAATTATATAATTTAAATTTTATTTCGATAACATTAATGTCATATTTGTTTAGAAACAGTTCGCTTACTTTTTGAAAGATTTGAACAAAACATTTAACTAGTTGAAGTTGGGATCTGCTTTTATAACCCCTGAAGGTAAAATTGAATACCTCAAATTACCACTTCGTCTGTTAAATGCGCCGTATATATTCCAACAGGGCAGGTGATGGTTTCTGTAGCTCCACTGGGAGAGTCTGGGGGGCCAACACCATAAGTCAGAGACACGGCACTTGCCATCTGGACAAATATTGCTTACTTTTGTTGGTACTGAAATCCGTATAACAAAAACAGTTTTTGTGTAGTTAAAATCGACGGTGTTGAAGTAAATATTGATGCAATTACAAGTTAATTTCTTTTCACAATTATAAGATTTAAATTTGTTTTCGATAAAATTAATGTCATACCTATTTGTTTAGAAACAGTTCGCTTACTTTTTGAAAGATTTGAACTAGACATGGAACTAGTTGAAGTTGCGATCTGCTTTTCTAACCCCTGAAAGTAAATTTGAATACCTCAAAGTACCACTGCATCTGTTAAATTCTGTTAAATGCGCCGTATGTATTCCAACAGTGTAGGTGATGGTTTCTGTAGCTCCACTGGGACAGGAGGGCCAACACCATAAGTCAGAGACACCGCACTTGCCATCTGGACAAACCTTGCTTACTTTTGGTGGCACTGAAATCTGTACAACAAAAACAGTTTGTTGTGTAGTTAAAATCGACGTCGTTGAAGCAAATATAGATGCAATTACAAGTTAATTTCTTTGCACAATTATATAATTTAAATTTTATTTCGATAACATTCATGTCATATTTGTTTAGAAACAGTTCGCTTACTTTTTGAAAGATTTGAACAAAACATTTAACTAGTTGAAGTTGGGATCTGCTTTTATAACCCCTGAAGGTAAAATTGAATACCTCAAATTACCACTTCGTCTGTTAAATGCGCCGTATATATTCCAACAGGGCAGGTGATGGTTTCTGTAGCTCCACTGGGAGAGTCTGGGGGGCCAACACCATAAGTCAGAGACACGGCACTTGCCATCTGGACAAATATTGCTTACTTTTGTTGGTACTGTAATCCGTATAACAAAAACAGTTTTTGTGTAGTTAAAATCGACGGCTTTGAAGTCAATATTGATGCAATTACAAGTTAATTTCTTTGTACAATTATAAGATTTAAATTTGTTTTCGATAAAATTAATGTCATACCTATTTGTTTAGAAACAGTTCGCTTACTTTTTGAGAGATTTGAACTAGACATGGAACTAGTTGAAGTTGCGATCTGCTTTTCTAACCCCTGAAAGTAAATTTGAATACCTCAAAGTAGCACTTCGTCTGTTAAATTCTGTTAAATGCGCCGTATGTATTCCAACAGTGTAGGTGATGGTTTCTGTAGCTCCACTGGGACAGGAGGGCCAACACCATAAGTCAGAGACACCGCACTTGCCATCTGGACAAATCTTGCTTACTTTTGGTGGCACTGAAATCTGTACAACAAAAACAGTTTGTTGTGTAGTTAAAATCGACGTCGTTGAAGCAAATATAGATGCAACTACAAGTTAATTTCTTTGCACAATTATATAATTTAAATTTTATTTCGATAACATTAATGTCATATTTGTTTAGAAACAGTTCGCTTACTTTTTGAAAGATTTGAACAAAACATTTAACTAGTTGAAGTTGGGATCTGCTTTTATAACCCCTGAAGGTAAAATTGAATACCTCAAATTACCACTTCGTCTGTTAAATGCGCCGTATATATTCCAACAGTGTAGGTGATGGTTTCTGTAGCTCCACTGGGACAGGAGGTCCAACACCATAAGTCAGAGACACGGCACTTGCCATCTGGACAAATATTGCTTACTTTTGTTGGTACTGAAATCCGTATAACAAAAACAGTTTTTGTGTAGTTAAAATCGACGGTGTTGAAGTAAATATTGATGCAATTACAAGTTAATTTCTTTTCACAATTATAAGATTTAAATTTGTTTTCGATAAAATTAATGTCATACCTATTTGTTTAGAAACAGTTCGCTTACTTTTTGAAAGATTTGAACAAAACATTGAACTAGTTGAAGTTGGGATCTGCTTTTGTAACCCCTGAAGGTAAAATTGAATACCTCAAATTACCACTTCGTCTGTTAAATGCGCCGTATATATTCCAACAGTGTAGGTGATGGTTTCTGTAGCTCCACTGGGACAGGAGGTCCAACACCATAAGTCAGAGACACGGCACTTGCCATCTGGACAAATATTGCTTACTTTTGTTGGTACTGAAATCCGTATAACAAAAACAGTTTTTGTGTAGTTAAAATCGACGGTGTTGAAGTAAATATTGATGCAATTACAAGTTAATTTCTTTTCACAATTATAAGATTTAAATTTGTTTTCGATAAAATTAATGTCATACCTATTTGTTTAGAAACAGTTCGCTCACTTTTTGAAAGATTTGAACTAGACATGGAACTAGTTGAAGTTGCGATCTGCTTTTCTAACCCCTGAAAGTAAATTTGAATACCTCAAAGTAGCACTTCGTCTGTTAAATTCTGTTAAATGCGCCGTATGTATTCCAACAGTGTAGGTGATGGTTTCTGTAGCTCCACTGGGACAGGAGGGCCAACACCATAAGTCAGAGACACCGCACTTGCCATCTGGACAAATCTTGCTTACTTTTGGTGGCACTGAAATCTGTACAACAAAAACAGTTTGTTGTGTAGTTAAAATCGACGTCGTTGAAGCAAATATAGATGCAACTACAAGTTAATTTCTTTGCACAATTATATAATTTAAATTTTATTTCGATAACATTAATGTCATATTTGTTTAGAAACAGTTCGCTTACTTTTTGAAAGATTTGAACAAAACATTTAACTAGTTGAAGTTGGGATCTGCTTTTATAACCCCTGAAGGTAAAATTGAATACCTCAAATTACCACTTCGTCTGTTAAATGCGCCGTATATATTCCAACAGTGTAGGTGATGGTTTCTGTAGCTCCACTGGGACAGGAGGTCCAACACCATAAGTCAGAGACACGGCACTTGCCATCTGGACAAATATTGCTTACTTTTGTTGGTACTGAAATCCGTATAACAAAAACAGTTTTTGTGTAGTTAAAATCGACGGTGTTGAAGTAAATATTGATGCAATTACAAGTTAATTTCTTTTCACAATTATAAGATTTAAATTTGTTTTCGATAAAATTAATGTCATACCTATTTGTTTAGAAACAGTTCGCTTACTTTTTGAAAGATTTGAACAAAACATTGAACTAGTTGAAGTTGGGATCTGCTTTTGTAACCCCTGAAGGTAAAATTGAATACCTCAAATTACCACTTCGTCTGTTAAATGCGCCGTATATATTCCAACAGTGTAGGTGATGGTTTCTGTAGCTCCACTGGGACAGGAGGTCCAACACCATAAGTCAGAGACACGGCACTTGCCATCTGGACAAATATTGCTTACTTTTGTTGGTACTGAAATCCGTATAACAAAAACAGTTTTTGTGTAGTTAAAATCGACGGTGTTGAAGTAAATATTGATGCAATTACAAGTTAATTTCTTTTCACAATTATAAGATTTAAATTTGTTTTCGATAAAATTAATGTCATACCTATTTGTTTAGAAACAGTTCGCTTACTTTTTGAAAGATTTGAACTAGACATGGAACTAGTTGAAGTTGCGATCTGCTTTTCTAACCCCTGAAAGTAAATTTGAATACCTCAAAGTACCACTGCATCTGTTAAATTCTGTTAAATGCGCCGTATGTATTCCAACAGTGTAGGTGATGGTTTCTGTAGCTCCACTGGGACAGGAGGGCCAACACCATCAGTCAGAGACACCGCACTTGCCATCTGGACAAATCTTGCTTACTTTTGGTGGCACTGAAATCTGTACAACAAAAACAGTTTGTTGTGTAGTTAAAATCGACGTCGTTGAAGCAAATATAGATGCAACTACAAGTTAATTTCTTTGCACAATTATATAATTTAAATTTTATTTCGATAACATTAATGTCATATTTGTTTAGAAACAGTTCGCTTACTTTTTGAAAGATTTGAACAAAACATTTAACTAGTTGAAGTTGGGATCTGCTTTTATAACCCCTGAAGGTAAAATTGAATACCTCAAATTACCACTTCGTCTGTTAAATGCGCCGTATATATTCCAACAGGGCAGGTGATGGTTTCTGTAGCTCCACTGGGAGAGTCTGGGGGGCCAACACCATAAGTCAGAGACACGGCACTTGCCATCTGGACAAATATTGCTTACTTTTGTTGGTACTGAAATCCGTATAACAAAAACAGTTTTTGTGTAGTTAAAATCGACGGTGTTGAAGTAAATATTGATGCAATTACAAGTTAATTTCTTTTCACAATTATAAGATTTAAATTTGTTTTCGATAAAATTAATGTCATACCTATTTGTTTAGAAACAGTTCGCTTACTTTTTGAAAGATTTGAACTAGACATGGAACTAGTTGAAGTTGCGATCTGCTTTTCTAACCCCTGAAAGTAAATTTGAATACCTCAAAGTACCACTGCATCTGTTAAATTCTGTTAAATGCGCCGTATGTATTCCAACAGTGTAGGTGATGGTTTCTGTAGCTCCACTGGGACAGGAGGGCCAACACCATAAGTCAGAGACACCGCACTTGCCATCTGGACAAACCTTGCTCACGTTTGGTGGCACTGAAATCTGTACAACAAAAACAGTTTGTTGTGTAGTTAAAATCGACGTCGTTGAAGCAAATATAGATGCAATTACAAGTTAATTTCTTTGCACAATTATATAATTTAAATTTTATTTCGATAACATTCATGTCATATTTGTTTAGAAACAGTTCGCTTACTTTTTGAAAGATTTGAACAAAACATTTAACCAGTTGAAGTTGGGATCTGCTTTTATAACCCCTGAAGGTAAAATTGAATACCTCAAATTACCACTTCGTCTGTTAAATGCGCCGTATATATTCCAACAGGGCAGGTGATGGTTTCTGTAGCTCCACTGGAACAGGAGGGCCAACACCATAAGTCAGAGACACGGCACTTGCCATCTGGACAAATATTGCTTACTTTTGTTGGTACTGTAATCCGTATAACAAAAACAGTTTTTGTGTAGTTAAAATCGACGGCTTTGAAGTCAATATTGATGCAATTACAAGTTAATTTCTTTGTACAATTATAAGATTTAAATTTGTTTTCGATAAAATTAATGTCATACCTATTTGTTTAGAAACAGTTCGCTTACTTTTTGAGAGATTTGAACTAGACATGGAACTAGTTGAAGTTGCGATCTGCTTTTCTAACCCCTGAAAGTAAATTTGAATACCTCAAAGTAGCACTTCGTCTGTTAAATTCTGTTAAATGCGCCGTATGTATTCCAACAGTGTAGGTGATGGTTTCTGTAGCTCCACTGGAACAGGAGGGCCAACACCATAAGTCAGAGACACGGCACTTGCAATCTGGACAAATATCGCTTACTTTTGGTGGTACTGAAATTCGTATAACAAAAACACGGGGTTGAACTTACGATTGATGCAATTACAAGTTAATTTCTTTGCACAATTATATAATTTAGATTTGTTTTCGATAACATTAATGTCATATTTGTTTAGAAACAGATCGCTTACTTTTTGAAAGATTTGAACAAAACATTGAACTAGTTGAAGTTGGAATCTGCTTTTCTAACACCTGAAGGTAAAATTGAATACCTCAAATTACCACTTCGTCTGTTAAATGCGCCGTATATATTCCAACAGTGCAGGTGATGGTTTCTGTAGCTCCACTGGGACAGGAGGGCCAACACCATAAGTCAGAGACACGGCACTTGCCATCTGGACAAATATTGCTTACTTTTGTTGGTACTGAAATCCGTATAACAAAAACAGTTTTTGTGTATTAGTTAAAACGTCGTTGAAGTAAATATTGATGCAATTACAAGTTAATTCCTTTGCACAATTATAAGATTTAAATTTGTTTTCGATAAAATTAATGTCATATTTGTTTAGAAACAGTTCGCTTACTTTTTGAAAGATTTGAACAAAACATTGAACTAGTTGAAGTTGGAATCTGCTTTTCTAACACCTGAAGGTAAAATTGAATACCTCAAATTACCACTTCGTCTGTTAAATGCGCCGTATATATTCCAACAGTGCAGCTGATGGTTTCTGTAGCTCCACTGGGACAGGAGGGCCAACACCATAAGTCAGAGACACGGCACTTGCCATCTGGACAAATATTGCTTACTTTTGTTGGTACTGAAATCCGTATAACAAAAACAGTTTTTGTGTATTAGTTAAAACGTCGTTGAAGTAAATATTGATGCAATTACAAGTTAATTCCTTTGCACAATTATAAGAGTTAAACTTGTTTCCGATAAAATTAATGTCATGTTTGTTTAGAAATAGTTCGCTTACTTTTTGACAGATTTGAACTCAACATTGAACTAGTGGAAGTTGCGATCCGCTTTTCTGGTGTTGTACTTGTCGGTCAGAACCCTACGGAGGACCCTGCCGTCAAATACGAACGAGTTGGTCCCTGTTTAACATTTTGTTACACTCCCTCTGTGAATTAGATTGGTTTCTCGAAACACATAAACGTTGGCAAGTTCGATGGCCACCGTGTTGTGGTCATAAGTGATTCAATTGCAGCTTTAGAGACACGGCACTTGCCATCTGGACATATATTGCTTACTTTTGGTGGTACTGAAATCCGTATAGCAAAAACAGAGTGTTGAGTAGTTAAAATCGACGGCGTTGAACTAAATATTGATGCAATTACAAGTTAATTTCTTTGCAGAATTATATGATTTAAATTTGTTTTCGATAAAATTAATTTCATATTTGTTTAGAAACGGTTCGCTTGCTTTTTTAAAGATGTGAACTAAACATTAAACTAGTTGAAGTTAGGATCTGCTTTTCTAACCCCTGAAGGTAAACTTGAATACCTCAAAGTACCACTTCGTCTGTTAAATGCGCCGTATGTATTTCAACAGTGTAGGTGATGGTTTCTGTAGCTCCACTGGGACAGGAGGGCCAACACCATAAGTCAGAGACACGGGACTTGCCATCTGGATAAATATTGCTTACTTTTGTTGGTACTGAAATCCGTATAACAAAAACAGTTTTTGTGTAGTTAAAAGCGACGGCGTTGAAGTAAATATTGATGCAATTACAAGTTAATTTCTTTGCACAATTATAAGAGTTAAACTTGTTTCCGATAAAATTAATGTCATGTTTGTTTAAAAATAGTTCGCTTACTTTTTGACAGATTTGAACTCAACATTGAACTAGTGGAAGTTGCGATCTGCTTTTCTGGTGTTGTACTTGTCGGTCAGAACCCTACAGAGGACCCTGCCGTCAAATACGAACGAGTTGGTCCCTGTTTAACATTTTGTTACACTCCCTCTGTGAATGAGATTGGTTGCTCGAAACACATAAACGTTGGCAAGTTCGATGGCACCGTGTTGTGGTCATAAGTGATTCAATTGCAGCTTTAGAGACACGGCACTTGCCATCTGGTCATATATTGCTTACTTTTGGTGGTGCTGAAATCCGTATAACAAAAACAGAGTGTTGAGTAGTTAAAATCGACGGCGTTGAACTAAATATTGATGCAATTACAAGTTAATTCCTTTGCACAATTATAAGATTTAAATTTGTTTTCGATAAAATTAATGTCATATTTGTTTAGAAACAGTTCGCTTACTTTTTGAAAGATTTGAACTAGACATGGAACTAGTTGAAGTTGCGATCTGCTTTTCTAACCCCTGAAAGTAAATTTGAATACCTCAAAGTACCACTTCGTCTGTTAAATTCTGTTAAATGCGCCGTATGTATTTCAACAGTGTAGGTGATGGTTTCTGTAGCTCCACTGGGACAGGAGGGCCAACACCATAAGTCAGAGACACGGCACTTGCCATCTGGACAAATATTGCTTACTTTTCTTGGTACTGAAATCCGTATAACAGAAACAGTTTTTGTGTAGTTAAAATCGATGGCGTTGAAGTAAATATTGATGCAATTACAAGTTAATTTCTTTGCACAATTATAAGAGTTAAACTTGTTTCCGATAAAATTAATGTCATGTTTGTTTAGAAATAGTTCGCTTACTTTTTGACAGATTTGAACTCAACATTGAACTAGTGGAAGTTGCGATCTGCTTTTCTGGTGTTGTACTTGTCGGTCAGAACCCTACGGAGGACCCTGCCGTCAAATACGAACGAGTTGGTCCCTGTTTAACATTTTGTTACACTCCCTCTGTGAATTAGATTGGTTGCTCGAAACACATAAATGTTGGCAAGTTCGATGGCCACCGTGTTGTGGTCATAAGTGATTCAATTGCAGCTTTAGAGACACGGCACTTGCCATCTGGACATATATTGCTTACTTTTGGTGGTACTGAAATCCGTATAACAAAAACAGAGTGTTGAGTAGTTAAAATCGACGGCGTTGAACTAAATATTGATGCAATTACAAGTTAATTTCTTTGCAGAATTATATGATTTAAATTTGTTTTCGATAAAATTAATGTCATATTTGTTTAGAAACAGTTCGCTTACTTTTTGAAAGATTTGAACTAGACATGGAACTAGTTGAAGTTGCGATCTGCTTTTCTAACCCCTGAAAGTAAATTTGAATACCTCAAAGTACCACTTCGTCTGTTAAATTCTGTTAAATGCGCCGTATGTATTTCAACAGTGTAGGTGATGGTTTCTGTAGCTCCACTGGGACAGGAGGGCCAACACCATAAGTCAGAGACACGGCACTTGCCATCTGGACAAATATTGCTTACTTTTCTTGGTACTGAAATCCGTATAACAGAAACAGTTTTTGTGTAGTTAAAATCGATGGCGTTGAAGTAAATATTGATGCAATTACAAGTTAATTTCTTTGCACAATTATAAGAGTTAAACTTGTTTCCGATAAAATTAATGTCATGTTTGTTTAGAAATAGTTCGCTTACTTTTTGACAGATTTGAACTCAACATTGAACTAGTGGAAGTTGCGATCTGCTTTTCTGGTGTTGTACTTGTCGGTCAGAACCCTACGGAGGACCCTGCCGTCAAATACGAACGAGTTGGTCCCTGTTTAACATTTTGTTACACTCCCTCTGTGAATGAGATTGGTTGCTCGAAACACATAAATGTTGGCAAGTTCGATGCCACCGTGTTGTGGTCATAAGTGATTCAATTGCAGCTTTAGAGACACGGCACTTGCCATCTGGACATATATTGCTTACTTTTGGTGGTACTGAAATCCGTATAACAA
Source organism: Agriotes lineatus (assembly GCA_940337035.1). Classification (NCBI taxonomy): domain Eukaryota; kingdom Metazoa; phylum Arthropoda; class Insecta; order Coleoptera; family Elateridae; genus Agriotes; species Agriotes lineatus. The sequence goes on along the minus strand of CALNHX010000184.1, from coordinate 117,212 downwards.
AAACAGAGTGTTGAGTAGTTAAAATCGACGGCGTTGAACTAAATATTGATGCAATTACAAGTTAATTTCTTTGCAGAATTATATGATTTAAATTTGTTTTCGATAAAATTAATTTCATATTTGTTTAGAAACGTTCGCTTGCTTTTTTAAAGATTTGAACTAAACATTAAACTAGTTGAAGTTAGGATCTGCTTTTCTAACCCCTGAAGGTAAATTTGAATACCTCAAAGTACCACTTCGTCTGGTAAATGCGCCGGATCTGCTTTTCTAACCCCTGAAGGTAAACTTAATACCTCAAAGTACCACTTCGTGTGTTAAATGCGCCGTATGTATTTCAACAGTGTAGGTGATGGTTTCTGTAGCTCCACTGGGACAGGAGGGTCAACACCATAAGTCACAGACACGGCACTTGCCATCTGGACAAATATGCTTACTTTTGTTGGTACTGAAATCCGTATAACAAAAACAGTTTTTGTGTAGTTAAAATCGACGGCGTTGAAGTAAATATTGATGCAATTACAAGTTAATTTATTTGCACAATTATAAGAGTTAAACTTGTTTACGATAAAATTAATGTCATGTTTGTTTAGAAATAGTTCGCTTACTTTTTGACAGATTTGAACTCAACATTGAACTAGTGGAAGTTGCGATCTGCTTTTCTGGTGTTGTACTTGTCGGTCAGAACCCTACGGAGGACCCTGCCGTCAAATACGAACGAGTTGGTCCCTGTTTAACATTTTGTTACACTCCCTCTGTGAATGAGATTGGTTGCTCGAAACACATAAATGTTGGCAAGTTCGATGGCCACCGTGTTGTGGTCATAAGTGATTCAATTGCAGCTTTAGAGACACGGCACTTGCCATCTGGACATATATTGCTTACTTTTGGTGGTACTGAAATCCGTATAACAAAAACAGAGTGTTGAGTAGTTAAAATCGACGGCGTTGAACTAAATATTGATGCAATTACAAGTTAATTTCTTTGCAGAATTATATGATTTAAATTTGTTTTTGATAAAATTAATTTCATATTTGTTTAGAAACGGTTCGCTTACTTTTTTAAAGATTTGAACTAGACATGGAACTAGTTGAAGTGCGATCTGCTTTTCTAACCCCTGAAGGTAAAATTGAATACCTCAAATTACCACTTCGTCTGTTAAATGCGCCGGATCTGCTTTTCTAACCCCTGAAGGTAAACTTGAATACCTCAAAGTACCACTTCGTCTGTTAAATTCTGTTAAATGCGCCGTATGTATTTCAACAGTGTAGGTGATGGTTTCTGTAGCTCCACTGGGATAGGAGGGCCAACACCATAAGTCACAGACACGGCACTTGCCATCTGGACAAATATCGCTTACTTTGGTGGTACTGAAATCCGTATAACAAAAACACAGTGTTGTGTAGTTAAAATCGACGGCGTTGAACTAAAGATTGATGCAATTACATGTTAATTTCTTTGCACAATTATATAATTTAGATTTGTTTTCGATAACATTAATGTCATATTTGTTTAGAAACAGATCGCTTACTTTTTGAAAGATTTGAACTAGACATGGAACTAGTTGAAGTTGCGATCTGCTTTTCTAACCCCTGAAGGTAAAATTGAATACCTCAAATTACCACTTCGTCTGTTTAAATGCGCCGTATATATTCCAACAGTGTAGGTGATGGTTTCTGTAGCTCCACTGGGACAGGAGGTCCAACACCATAAGTCAGAGACACGGCACTTGCCATCTGGACCAAATATTGCTTACTTTTGTTGGTACTGAAATCCGTATAACAAAAACAGTTTTTGTGTAGTTAAAATCGACGGTGTTGAAGTAAATATTGATGCAATTACAAGTTAATTTCTTTTCACAATTATAAGATTTAAATTTGTTTTCGATAAAATTAATGTCATACCTATTTGTTTAGAAACAGTTCGCTCACTTTTTGAAAGATTTGAACTAGACATGGAACTAGTTGAAGTTGCGATCTGCTTTTCTAACCCCTGAAAGTAAATTTGAATACCTCAAAGTAGCACTTCGTCTGTTAAATTCTGTTAAATGCGCCGTATGTATTCCAACAGTGTAGGTGATGGTTTCTGTAGCTCCACTGGGACAGGAGGGCCAACACCATAAGTCAGAGACACCGCACTTGCCATCTGGACAAATCTTGCTTACTTTTGGTGGCACTGAAATCTGTACAACAAAAACAGTTTGTTGTGTAGTTAAAATCGACGTCGTTGAAGCAAATATAGATGCAACTACAAGTTAATTTCTTTGCACAATTATATAATTTAAATTTTATTTCGATAACATTAATGTCATATTTGTTTAGAAACAGTTCGCTTACTTTTTGAAAGATTTGAACAAAACATTTAACTAGTTGAAGTTGGGATCTGCTTTTATAACCCCTGAAGGTAAAATTGAATACCTCAAATTACCACTTCGTCTGTTAAATGCGCCGTATATATTCCAACAGTGTAGGTGATGGTTTCTGTAGCTCCACTGGGACAGGAGGTCCAACACCATAAGTCAGAGACACGGCACTTGCCATCTGGACAAATATTGCTTACTTTTGTTGGTACTGAAATCCGTATAACAAAAACAGTTTTTGTGTAGTTAAAATCGACGGTGTTGAAGTAAATATTGATGCAATTACAAGTTAATTTCTTTTCACAATTATAAGATTTAAATTTGTTTTCGATAAAATTAATGTCATACCTATTTGTTTAGAAACAGTTCGCTTACTTTTTGAAAGATTTGAACAAAACATTGAACTAGTTGAAGTTGGGATCTGCTTTTGTAACCCCTGAAGTAAAATTGAATACCTCAAATTACCACTTCGTCTGTTAAATGCGCCGTATATATTCCAACAGTGTAGGTGATGGTTTCTGTAGCTCCACTGGGACAGGAGGTCCAACACCATAAGTCAGAGACACGGCACTTGCCATCTGGACAAATATTGCTTACTTTTGTTGGTACTGAAATCCGTATAACAAAAACAGTTTTTGTGTAGTTAAAATCGACGGTGTTGAAGTAAATATTGATGCAATTACAGTTAATTTCTTTTCACAATTATAAGATTTAAATTTGTTTTCGATAAAATTAATGTCATACCTATTTGTTTAGAAACAGTTCGCTTACTTTTTGAAAGATTTGAACTAGACATGGAACTAGTTGAAGTTGCGATCTGCTTTTCTAACCCCTGAAAGTAAATTTGAATACCTCAAAGTACCACTGCATCTGTTAAAATTCTGTTAAATGCGCCGTATGTATTCCAACAGTGTAGGTGATGGTTTCTGTAGCTCCACTGGGACAGGAGGGCCAACACCATAAGTCAGAGACACCGCACTTGCCATCTGGACAAATCTTGCTTACTTTGGTGGCACTGAAATCTGTACAACAAAAACAGTTTGTTGTGTAGTTAAAATCGACGTCGTTGAAGCAAATATAGATGCAACTACAAGTTAATTTCTTTGCACAATTATATAATTTAAATTTTATTTCGATAACATTAATGTCATATTTGTTTAGAAACAGTTCGCTTACTTTTTGAAAGATTTGAACAAAACATTTAACTAGTTGAAGTTGGGATCTGCTTTTATAACCCCTGAAGGTAAAATTGAATACCTCAAATTACCACTTCGTCTGTTAAATGCGCCGTATATATTCCAACAGGGCAGGTGATGGTTTCTGTAGCTCCACTGGGAGAGTCTGGGGGGCCAACACCATAAGTCAGAGACACGGCACTTGCCATCTGGACAAATATTGCTTACTTTTTGTTGGTACTGAAATCCGTATAACAAAAACAGTTTTTGTGTAGTTAAAATCGACGGTGTTGAAGTAAATATTGATGCAATTACAAGTTAATTTCTTTTCACAATTATAAGATTAAATTTGTTTTCGATAAAATTAATGTCATACCTATTTGTTTAGAAACAGTTCGCTTACTTTTTGAAAGATTTTGAACTAGACATGGAACTAGTTGAAGTTGCGATCTGCTTTTCTAACCCCTGAAAGTAAATTTGAATACCTCAAAGTACCACTGCATCTGTTAAATTCTGTTAAATGCGCCGTATGTATTCCAACAGTGTAGGTGATGGTTTCTGTAGCTCCACTGGGACAGGAGGGCCAACACCATAAGTCAGAGACACCGCACTTGCCATCTGGACAAACCTTGCTCACTTTTGGTGGCACTGAAATCTGTACAACAAAAACAGTTTGTTGTGTAGTTAAAATCGACGTCGTTGAAGCAAATATAGATGCAATTACAAGTTAATTTCTTTGCACAATTATATAATTTAAATTTTATTTCGATAACATTCATGTCATATTTGTTTAGAAACAGTTCGCTTACTTTTTGAAAGATTTGAACAAAACATTTAACCAGTTGAAGTTGGGATCTGCTTTTATAACCCCTGAAGGTAAAATTGAATACCTCAAATTACCACTTCGTCTGTTAAATGCGCCGTATATATTCCAACAGGGCAGGTGATGGTTTCTGTAGCTCCACTGGAACAGGAGGGCCAACACCATAAGTCAGAGACACGGCACTTGCCATCTGGACAAATATTGCTTACTTTTGTTGGTACTGTAATCCGTATAACAAAAACAGTTTTTGTGTAGTTAAAATCGACGGCTTTGAAGTCAATATTGATGCAATTACAAGTTAATTTCTTTGTACAATTATAAGATTTAAATTTGTTTTCGATAAAATTAATGTCATACCTATTTGTTTAGAAACAGTTCGCTTACTTTTTGAGAGATTTGAACTAGACATGGAACTAGTTGAAGTTGCGATCTGCTTTTCTAACCCCTGAAAGTAAATTTGAATACCTCAAAGTAGCACTTCGTCTGTTAAATTCTGTTAAATGCGCCGTATGTATTCCAACAGTGTAGGTGATGGTTTCTGTAGCTCCACTGGAACAGGAGGGCCAACACCATAAGTCAGAGACACGGCACTTGCAATCTGGACAAATATCGCTTACTTTTGGTGGTACTGAAATTCGTATAACAAAAACACGGGGTTGAACTTACGATTGATGCAATTACAAGTTAATTTCTTTGCACAATTATATAATTTAGATTTGTTTTCGATAACATTAATGTCATATTTGTTTAGAAACAGATCGCTTACTTTTTGAAAGATTTGAACAAAACATTGAACTAGTTGAAGTTGGAATCTGCTTTTCTAACACCTGAAGGTAAAATTGAATACCTCAAATTACCACTTCGTCTGTTAAATGCGCCGTATATATTCCAACAGCGCAGGTGATGGTTTCTGTAGCTCCACTGGGACAGGAGGGCCAACACCATAAGTCAGAGACACGGCACTTGCCATCTGGACAAATATTGCTTACTTTTGTTGGTACTGAAATCCGTATAACAAAAACAGTTTTTGTGTATTAGTTAAAACGTCGTTGAAGTAAATATTGATGCAATTACAAGTTAATTCCTTTGCACAATTATAAGATTTAAATTTGTTTTCGATAAAATTAATGTCATATTTGTTTAGAAACAGTTCGCTTACTTTTTGAAAGATTTGAACAAAACATTGAACTAGTTGAAGTTGGAATCTGCTTTTCTAACACCTGAAGGTAAAATTGAATACCTCAAATTACCACTTCGTCTGTTAAATGCGCCGTATATATTCCAACAGTGCAGCTGATGGTTTCTGTAGCTCCACTGGGACAGGAGGGCCAACACCATAAGTCAGAGACACGGCACTTGCCATCTGGACAAATATTGCTTACTTTTGTTGGTACTGAAATCCGTATAACAAAAACAGTTTTTGTGTATTAGTTAAAACGTCGTTGAAGTAAATATTGATGCAATTACAAGTTAATTCCTTTGCACAATTATAAGAGTTAAACTTGTTTCCGATAAAATTAATGTCATGTTTGTTTAGAAATAGTTCGCTTACTTTTTGACAGATTTGAACTCAACATTGAACTAGTGGAAGTTGCGATCCGCTTTTCTGGTGTTGTACTTGTCGGTCAGAACCCTACGGAGGACCCTGCCGTCAAATACGAACGAGTTGGTCCCTGTTTAACATTTTGTTACACTCCCTCTGTGAATTAGATTGGTTTCTCGAAACACATAAACGTTGGCAAGTTCGATGGCCACCGTGTTGTGGTCATAAGTGATTCAATTGCAGCTTTAGAGACACGGCACTTGCCATCTGGACATATATTGCTTACTTTTGGTGGTACTGAAATCCGTATAGCAAAAACAGAGTGTTGAGTAGTTAAAATCGACGGCGTTGAACTAAATATTGATGCAATTACAAGTTAATTTCTTTGCAGAATTATATGATTTAAATTTGTTTTCGATAAAATTAATTTCATATTTGTTTAGAAACGGTTCGCTTGCTTTTTTAAAGATGTGAACTAAACATTAAACTAGTTGAAGTTAGGATCTGCTTTTCTAACCCCTGAAGGTAAATTTGAATACCTCAAAGTACCACTTCGTCTGGTAAATGCGCCGGATCTGCTTTTCTAACCCCTGAAGGTAAACTTGAATACCTCAAAGTACCACTTCGTCTGTTAAATGCGCCGTATGTATTTCAACAGTGTAGGTGATGGTTTCTGTAGCTCCACTGGGACAGGAGGGCCAACACCATAAGTCAGAGACACGGGACTTGCCATCTGGATAAATATTGCTTACTTTTGTTGGTACTGAAATCCGTATAACAAAAACAGTTTTTGTGTAGTTAAAAGCGACGGCGTTGAAGTAAATATTGATGCAATTACAAGTTAATTTCTTTGCACAATTATAAGAGTTAAACTTGTTTCCGATAAAATTAATGTCATGTTTGTTTAAAAATAGTTCGCTTACTTTTTGACAGATTTGAACTCAACATTGAACTAGTGGAAGTTGCGATCTGCTTTTCTGGTGTTGTACTTGTCGGTCAGAACCCTACAGAGGACCCTGCCGTCAAATACGAACGAGTTGGTCCCTGTTTAACATTTTGTTACACTCCCTCTGTGAATGAGATTGGTTGCTCGAAACACATAAACGTTGGCAAGTTCGATGGCACCGTGTTGTGGTCATAAGTGATTCAATTGCAGCTTTAGAGACACGGCACTTGCCATCTGGTCATATATTGCTTACTTTTGGTGGTGCTGAAATCCGTATAACAAAACCAGAGTGTTGAGTAGTTAAAATCGACGGCGTTGAACTAAATATTGATGCAATTACAAGTTAATTCCTTTGCACAATTATAAGATTTAAATTTGTTTTCGATAAAATTAATGTCATATTTGTTTAGAAACAGTTCGCTTACTTTTTGAAAGATTTGAACTAGACATGGAACTAGTTGAAGTTGCGATCTGCTTTTCTAACCCCTGAAAGTAAATTTGAATACCTCAAAGTACCACTTCGTCTGTTAAATTCTGTTAAATGCGCCGTATGTATTTCAACAGTGTAGGTGATGGTTTCTGTAGCTCCACTGGGACAGGAGGGCCAACACCATAAGTCAGAGACACGGCACTTGCCATCTGGACAAATATTGCTTACTTTTCTTGGTACTGAAATCCGTATAACAGAAACAGTTTTTGTGTAGTTAAAATCGATGGCGTTGAAGTAAATATTGATGCAATTACAAGTTAATTTCTTTGCACAATTATAAGAGTTAAACTTGTTTCCGATAAAATTAATGTCATGTTTGTTTAGAAATAGTTCGCTTACTTTTTGACAGATTTGAACTCAACATTGAACTAGTGGAAGTTGCGATCTGCTTTTCTGGTGTTGTACTTGTCGGTCAGAACCCTACGGAGGACCCTGCCGTCAAATACGAACGAGTTGGTCCCTGTTTAACATTTTGTTACACTCCCTCTGTGAATGAGATTGGTTGCTCGAAACACATAAATGTTGGCAAGTTCGATGGCCACCGTGTTGTGGTCATAAGTGATTCAATTGCAGCTTTAGAGACACGGCACTTGCCATCTGGACATATATTGCTTACTTTTGGTGGTACTGAAATCCGTATAACAAAAACAGAGTGTTGAGTAGTTAAAATCGACGGCGTTGAACTAAATATTGATGCAATTACAAGTTAATTTCTTTGCAGAATTATATGATTTAAATTTGTTTTCGATAAAATTAATGTCATATTTGTTTAGAAACAGTTCGCTTACTTTTTGAAAGATTTGAACTAGACATGGAACTAGTTGAAGTTGCGATCTGCTTTTCTAACCCCTGAAGGTAAAATTGAATACCTCAAATTACCACTTCGTCTGTTAAATGCGCCGGATCTGCTTTTCTAACCCCTGAAGGTAAACTTGAATACCTCAAAGTACCACTTCGTCTGTTAAATTCTGTTAAATGCGCCGTATGTATTTCAACAGTGTAGGTGATGGTTTCTGTAGCTCCACTGGGATAGGAGGGCCAACACCATAAGTCACAGACACGGCACTTGCCATCTGGACAAATATCGCTTACTTTTGGTGGTACTGAAATCCGTATAACAAAAACACAGTGTTGTGTAGTTAAAATCGACGGCGTTGAACTAAAGATTGATGCAATTACATGTTAATTTCTTTGCACAATTATATAATTTAGATTTGTTTTCGATAACATTAATGTCATATTTGTTTAGAAACAGATCGCTTACTTTTTGAAAGATTTGAACTAGACATGGAACTAGTTGAAGTTGCGATCTGCTTTTCTAACCCCTGAAGGTAAAATTGAATACCTCAAATTACCACTTCGTCTGTTAAATGCGCCGTATATATTCCAACAGGGCAGGTGATGGTTTCTGTAGCTCCACTGGGACAGGAGGGCCAACACCATAAGTCAGAGATACGGCACTTGCCATCGGGACAAATATTGCTTACTTTTGCTGGTACTGAAATCCGTATAACAAAAACAGTTTTTGTGTAGTTAAAATCGACGGCTTTGAAGTAAATATCGATGCAATTACAAGTTAATTTCTTTGCACAATTATAAGATTTAAATTTGTTTTCGATAAAATTAATGTCATATTTGTTTAGAAACAGTTCGCTTACTTTTTGAAAGATTTCAACTAGACATGGAACTAGTTGAAGTTGCGATCTGCTTTTCTAACCCCTGAAAGTAAATTTGAATACCTCAAAGTACCACTTCGTCTGTTAAATTCTGTTAAATGCGCCGTATGTATTTCAACAGTGTAGGTGATGGTGTCTGTAGCTCCACTGGGACAGGAGGGCCAACACCATAAGTCAGAGACACGGGACTTGCCATCTGGATAAATATTGCTTACTTTTGTTGGTACTGAAATCCGTATAACAAAAACAGTTTTTGTGTAGTTAAAATCGACGGCGTTGAAGTAAATATTGATGCAATTACAAGTTAATTTCTTTGCACAATTATAAGAGTTAAACTTGTTTCCGATAAAATTAATGTCATGTTTGTTTAGAAATAGTTCGCTTACTTTTTGACAGATTTGAACTCAACATTGAACTAGTGGAAGTTGCGATCTGCTTTTCTGGTGTTGTACTTGTCGGTCAGAACCCTACAGAGGACCCTGCCGTCAAATACGAACGAGTTGGTCCCTGTTTAACATTTTGTTACACTCCCTCTGTGAATGAGATTGGTTGCTCGAAACACATAAACGTTGGCAAGTTCGATGGCACCGTGTTGTGGTCATAAGTGATTCAATTGCAGCTTTAGAGACACGGCACTTGCCATCTGGTCATATATTGCTTACTTTTGGTGGTGCTGAAATCCGTATAACAAAAACAGAGTGTTGAGTAGTTAAAATCGACGGCGTTGAACTAAATATTGATGCAATTACAAGTTAATTCCTTTGCACAATTATAAGATTTAAATTTGTTTTCGATAAAATTAATGTCATATTTGTTTAGAAACAGTTCGCTTACTTTTTGAAAGATTTGAACTAGACATGGAACTAGTTGAAGTTGCGATCTGCTTTTCTAACCCCTGAAAGTAAATTTGAATACCTCAAAGTACCACTTCGTCTGTTAAATTCTGTTAAATGCGCCGTATGTATTTCAACAGTGTAGGTGATGGTTTCTGTAGCTCCACTGGGACAGGAGGGCCAACACCATAAGTCAGAGACACGGCACTTGCCATCTGGACAAATATTGCTTACTTTTGTTGGTACTGAAATCCGTATAACAAAAACAGTTTTTGTGTAGTTAAAAAATCGATGGCGTTGAAGTAAATATTGATGCAATTACAAGTTAATGTCTTTGCACAATTATAAGAGTTAAACTTGTTTCCGATAAAATTAATGTCATGTTTGTTTAGAAATAGTTCGCTTACTTTTTGACAGATTTGAACTCAACATTGAACTAGTGGAAGTTGCGATCTGCTTTTCTGGTGTTGTACTTGTCGGTCAGAACCCTACGGAGGACCCTGCCGTCAAATACGAACGAGTTGGTCCCTGTTTAACATTTTGTTACACTCCCTCTGTGAATGAGATTGGTTGCTCGAAACACATAAACGTTGGCAAGTTCGATGGTACCGTGTTGTGGTCATAAGTGATTCAATTGCAGCTTTAGAGACACGGCACTTGCCATCTGGACATATATTGCTTACTTTTGGTGGTACTGAAATCCGTATAACAAAAACAGAGTGTTGAGTAGTTAAAATCGACGGCGTTGAACTAAATATTGATGCAATTACAAGTTAATTTCTTTGCAGAATTATATGATTTAAATTTGTTTTCGATAAAATTAATTTCATATTTGTTTAGAAACGGTTCGCTTGCTTTTTTAAAGATTTGAACTAAACATTAAACTAGTTGAAGTTAGGATCTGCTTTTCTAACCCCTGAAGGTAAATTTGAATACCTCAAAGTACCACTTCGTCTGTTAAATGCGCCGGATCTGCTTTTCTAACCCCTGAAGGTAAACTTGAATACCTCAAAGTACCACTTCGTCTGTTAAATTCTGTTAAATGCGCCGTATGTATTTCAACAGTGTAGGTGATGGTTTCTGTAGCTCCACTGGGATAGGAGGGCCAACACCATAAGTCACAGACACGGCACTTGCCATCTGGACAAATATCGCTTACTTTTGGTGGTACTGAAATCCGTATAACAAAAACACAGTGTTGTGTAGTTAAAATCGACGGCGTTGAACTAAAGATTGATGCAATTACAAGTTAATTTCTTTGCACAATTATATAATTTAGATTTGTTTTCGATAACATTAATGTCATATTTGTTTAGAAACAGATCGCTTACTTTTTGAAAGATTTGAACAAAACATTGAACTAGTTGAAGTTGGGATCTGCTTTTCTAACCCCTGAAGGTAAAATTGAATACCTCAAATTACCACTTCGTCTGTTAAATGCGCCGTATATATTCCAACAGGGCAGGTGATGGTTTCTGTAGCTCCACTGGGACAGGAGGGCCAACACCATAAGTCAGAGACACGGCACTTGCCATCTGGACAAATATTGCTTACTTTTGTTGGTACTGAAATCCGTATAACAAAAACAGTTTTTGTGTAGTTAAAATCGACGGTGTTGAAGTAAATATTGATGCAATTACAAGTTAATTTCTTTGCACAATTATAAGATTTAAATTTGTTTTCGATAAAATTAATGTTATATTTGTTTAGAAACAGTTCGCTTACTTTTTGAAAGATTTGAACTAGACATGGAACTAGTTGAAGTTGCGATCTGCTTTTCTAACCCCTGAAAGTAAATTTGAATACCTCAAAGTACCACTTCGTCTGTTAAATTCTGTTAAATGCGCCGTATGTATTTCAACAGTGTAGGTGATAGTGTCTGTAGCTCCACTGGGACAGGAGGGCCAACACCATAAGTCAGAGACACGGGACTTGCCATCTGGATAAATATTGCTTACTTTTGTTGGTACTGAAATCCGTATAACAAAAACAGTTTTTGTGTAGTTAAAATCGACGGCGTTGAAGTAAATATTGATGCAATTACAAGTTAATTTCTTTGCACAATTATAAGATTTAAATTTGTTTTCGATAAAATTAATGTCATCTTTGTTTAGAAACAGTTCGCTTACTTTTTGAAAGATTTGAACAAAACATTGAACTAGTTGAAGTTGCGATCTGCTTTTCTAACCTCTGAAAGTAAATTTGAATACCTCAAAGTACCACTTCCTCTATTAAATTCTGTTAAATGGGCCGTATGTGTTCCAACAGTGTAGGTGATGGTTTCTGTAGCTCCACTGGGACAGGAGGGCCAACACCATAAGTCAGAGACACGGCACTTGCCATCTGGACAAATCTTGCTTACTTTTGGTGGTGCTGATATCCGTACAACAAAAACAGTTTGTTGTGTTGTTAAAATCGACGACGTTGAAGTAAATATTGATGCAATTACAAGTTAATTTCTTTGCACAATTATAAGATTTAAACTTGTTTCCGATAAAATTAATGTCATGTTTGTTTAGAAATAGTTCGCTTACTTTTTGAAAGATTTGAACTCAACATTGAACTAGTGGAAGTTGCGATCTGCTTTTCTGGTGTTGATGTACTTGTCGGTCAGAACTCGACAGAGGACCCTGCCGTCAAATACGAACGAGTTGGTCCGTGTTTAACATTTTGTTACACTCCCTCTGTGAATGAGATTGGTTGCTCGAAACACATAAACGTTGGCAAGCTCGATGGCCACCGTGTTGTGGTCATAAGTGATGTAATTGCAGCATTAGGTTTTTGTTTATTCCGGTAATACCGCTGGAATAGGCACGGTTTCCAACATCGAAATTAAAGTTGTCATAACATCCGACAAAAATGTTGCTAGCAGACTGTATAAGCTTGGCGGAATGGAGAAGCCTAAGCTACGTAAAATAGTGGATCGCTTACTTAACAATGGAACCATACAACCTTCAAGCTCTCCGATAATGATTGTAACAAAGAATACAGGTGGCAAACGATTGTGTCGATTATTGGAAGATGAACAAAATTATTGAGCGAGATCCTGAGCCGTTACCAATAATAGAGAATTTGATTGACCGACTTTCGGGATATCAGTATTTTACAAGTCTCGCCCTCTTATTGACTATCTCCAAATCAAAATGTCGCTCGATTCCATCACGTATACTGCTTATCTAATCCCTGAAGGTAAATTTGAATACTTCAGAGTACCAATTCGTCTGTCAAATGCGCCGTATGTATTGCAACAAGCCTTGGACATTGGGTTACCTCCGTTTTACTTGTATATCTAGACGATATGCTAATCCCTTCAAGAACTTTGACCAGGGAGTCAAAACCCTGAAGGAGGTACTAAACTGATTCAGAACCAATAATATACCCTTAACTTAGGTAAGTGTTTTAGTAGCCAAACCTAAATAGAGTACATAGGTTATTCTATAAATGACGGAACCGTTCAACTTAGTCAACAGAAAATCAAAGCGATTGTAGATTTTCCTCTCCCAATGATATTCACCAGGTGCGACAATTCCTGTGTTTGGTGGTCCATTTTCGGAAGTTTCTTCTGCGGTTCTCTCGAGCAAATTTATTTAAAAAAAGGAACCACATGGTATTGAAACGCTGAGCATGAGCAGGCCGTTCGAACACTCCAAGAAGCCTTAGTGACTTGAACTTAATCTGCAAAAGGATATTATTTGTTATGCGGATTTGAGCCGATTGGGTCCTGAAGATGTTCCCATGATGTTGAAACCGTTGTCGCCTATTATAGTAAACATACAACGTCAACGGAAAAAAGATATCACTCGTTCGAATTGGAGTGCTTAGCAATTGTGTTGCATGCTGTCGGCTCATTTGCCTAGAAACGCTAGAGCACCACATTGACCACGCTGATATTTCTTTGAAGTGGCATTAGTCACCACGTTGGCGCGCTGCTACTGCACTGAAATGGCGTTGGCCACCACATCGCTCCTCATCGACCAGGGCGCGCTGGACAGCACGTTGCTGCGCCGCGCTTTCGGCCTTAGTTTGAGACACCTCGTTGATCGCACGGTCACTTTACTTCAGGTGGTATTGATCACCACTTTGTCTCATCCCATGTAGTTTTTTATTTTCTGTTCGCTTACGTTTTCGTGTTTTCACAGGACACGTCGTTCTGCTCTGATGGTCTCTGCGGCTCCGCTGGAACAGGAGGCCAAGACCATAAGTTAGAGACACGGAACTTGCCATCTGGACAAATATTGCTTACCTTTGGTGGTACTGAAATCCGTATAGCAAAAACAGTTTGTTGTGCAGTTAAAATCGACAGGGTTGAACTGTGAATCAGCTTGGTTGCTCGACACAGAAGTAGAAGTGGAGGCAACTCCGGCGCCATTTTGTTTTTAATTGACCCAATTAATTTGATATCAAATTAATTGACCTAATTAAAAAGGGATTAGCTACCGAATTACGCGAATTAGCTCCCGAATTACGCGAATAAGCTCCCGAATTACGCAATTGACCCGCGGATTAAATTAATTGACCTTGATTGACCCCGCGAATTAAATTGATATCATTTTGATATCAAATAGATTAGCTACTGAATTACGCGAATTAGCTCCCGAATTACGCAATTCACCCGCGATTAAATTAATTGACCTTGATTGACCCCGAGAATTAAATTGATATCATTTTAATTAACCTAATTATTTTAATCGCTGTAATTAATTAAAGCCGCCATCTTCAATTAAATTACAGTATTGCCAATTTTTTCTTTGTCTCACTTGCTCTTACAGACTTCTCTCTCGTTCCCATTGTGCGACGTTGCCATTTTTATTTCCTGCGAATTAATTTGATCTTGATTGTTCGATTAAACTGGTCGCCATTTTGGATTTACGCCACGAGGATAGCTATGTCTCACTCTTCCTTATTGAGTAACCGACCCTCTCTCTCTCTTCTGCCGCGAATCAAAAATCTCGATTAATTAAATCCTCCATTTTGAATCTAATTACAGTGTTGCCAATTTATTCTCTGTTCCACGAGCCTCTCTTTCTAGTGTATTTGCGGCGTTGTCGTTTGGTATGTCTTTCTCTCTTATACCTGTAATTGAAGGTAGCTATGTCTCACTCTTCCTTATTGAGTAGCCTACCCTCTCTCTCGCTCCCATTGCGGGGCGGCCATCTTTGTTTTTTTCTTTCTCTCTTCGTAGCGTATGTTGTTCCCCTAGTCAGGTTTTTATACAACCATGATTGAATGCCTGCGATTTTAATGGACGAAATCATTCGTGAAACATATAACTTTAAAATTGTTATTTTAACATGTAGTTTCCTGGTCGAAATAGAACGGTCAGCATAAAATTTATGTGCGATGAATGCTGAGTCTTGTAAAATTTCCTGTCACAACCTGCAGCGACAGACCGGTCGAGGACAAAGGAGTTGACCGTCAACTTTGCAAGTCTCTGCCTGTATGTAGTAAACAAAGTCACAGCGCAGCTGCAATATGAGTTTAGTTTAGTCATTCGCTGTTACAACCGTGCTTCACTTACAGATGCATCGAATTTGTTTTAAGCATTTACTGTGTCAACTGTGACCCGTTTACAAGTGCATTGATTTTGTTTTCACCCCGTCTACAAGTGTACCTAAGATGGAGCCCAGAACTTCCAGCAGCGGGGAAGTAGCTCGCAATATGGACCATAAAACAAGTAAGAATATGTCGTTTCCTAATAAAAAGCAACGTCGCGCAGTGCCGCCTGTAGCAGTCGACACCCAGGGAACTTCACCGCAACTCACCATCACTGCGGAGGACCTTCGAGTGTTTGCTGAGGAAACGATGCAATCCTGCGACGTGACCACGGACATGCCGGCCGAGGACCGTCAAACAAGGCGTGAAAAGAAGCGTCTGCTCTGCGACCTCTACGTGCCTCTAAACAACAGCGTAAGTAAAGCGCTGCATCTAGGTCTGGACCCCTATAAAGAATTTGAAGTGGTCGTCAGAATCCTGAAAACGGACATCGGAGCTGGTGTTTCCTTCATGGCCGACGACTTCATAGCTTTTCTGCATGCGTTGGGGGATGCTCTAGCGACCCACGAACCTTTCAAACTACACCTCCCCGAGCACTCTGTGGAATATGTGGCCAACGATACCTGGAAAATCATCTCCACGGACCCAGCAAATAAATTCGCCATCTACATCACCTACGACACGCTGAAAAATCTGATCCCCATGTATAACCTGGTTTTAATTAAAATTAACGAGCTAAAACGAGTAAAGTGCGCGTTTGAAAAGTTCGATAGTGCCGTTGCTATGAAAGTCCAGTACCTAGAAAATGTTCGCCTGGACGATTCAATTATTTTTAATACGTTACGTTGTGATTTCGCTAATAACATTATGCTATGGGAACTTGTATTCAAATTTAAAATGTTTGTCGCAAACGAAATTTAAAGCATGATTGATAATGGTGATCTAAAACTGTACAATGCTTCATTTATGGCTTTATATTTATGTCTGTATATATTTATGTAAATAAAAACATGTTAAACCTATTTGCTTTTTAATTATGCGAATAGTGCTGATTTATACACACGGCAGGTTGGCCGAGCGGTAAAGGCGCCGGTCTTAAGAACCGGTCTCGTAAGAGTTCGAGGGTTCAAACCCCACACCTGCCATAAAAATGTTTATTTATTATAAGTGTTCTAATTTTAAAATTTAGTTTATTCACGACCGCTGTACTGTAATAATCGCACAAATGGATCAACAGTTTGTACATCCATTCTCGGCCATTGTGGCTGGACCCTCAGGTTCAGGCAAGTCGTATTTTGTGGTTAATTTCTTAAAAAATATGAACAAGCTTTGCAATGCAAATTTCGTTAAAGTTATCTGGTGTTATGGCGAGTGGCAAAAACTGTACGAAAATTTGACTTCCTTTGCGGAATTTCAACAACTGACATGGCGTCTTTTGATGGAGCCGAACCTGAACTTGTAATAATTGACGATTTAATGAGAGAGACAAACGGTGGAGTGGTTGACATATTTACAAAAGGCTGCCATCATCGCAATCTTAGTGTGTTTTTTCTAACACAAAATATTTTTCACCAAGGAAAAGGACAGCGAGATATCTCCCTAAACGCCCACTACATTATTTTATTTAAAAATCCTAGAGATCGAGCTCAAATCAAGCATCTAACCAGACAGATATGTCCAGAAAATCCGCGTTTTCTACAAGAAGCATATAAAAACGCTACGGTTAAAGCACACGGGTATTTGTTATTCGATTTAAAACAAAATACACCAGATATAGCTAGGTACAGAACATCGATCTTTCAGCAAGACGGGGCGTGCTATATTTATGTTCCGAAAAAGGGGTATAAAAACTCAGACGCGAGCCAATTTCAAATCATTCACCAGTAATGTCTCGTGCTATATTCAGAAATTCAGAATTGCTGCGTGCTCTGCATAAATTAGGCCTTAAGGAGCGAGCAGCATTATTAAAAACCGTGGGCGATAAACAAATCCACTGCATCTGCGAGTGTGTGTATAATACTCTAAAAGGAAAAATACCTTTATCGACGTCTCAAAAATCAAAGATTGCGAAACATAAAAAGGTTCTTAGAAAATTAGTAAGACCTGACGAGCCTATAAAAAAGAAGCGACGAATCCTGATCCAGAGCTTTCTTGCCGCTGATATTAGCCCCATTAATTACAGGCGTATTGAGTTCTATTTTCAAGTAAAATGGAGCATGCAAAGAAGATGATGATTGTACCGCCTGAGCTTATACAGCGTTTTAAGGATACCGAGAAATCAGAACAAAATATATTATCACAGTTGGACAATGAAATGCATAAAGGGTTGTCTTCAAAACTGGCAGATCACGATAAATGGGTTCAGTACAACCAGGTGTTGCAGCGGTACCTGCATTTTGCGGATCAAACGAGACAGGCAATCAAGATACCTATAGAAACGAGCAGCAAGGGCATTTCAGACTCTGATATTTTATCAACGCTGCCTGTCACCAGAAAAACGGCGAAGCCTTTTTACGTATTTTAAAGGCATCAGACGACGTGGATTGGGATAATAAGGGGACAGTTACTATAAAAGGTGAAGTCCTGCCCTCATCTAACATAATCGATTTAGTGCACGACGTTCTAAGGCCACGAAAAACCGCCAATCCCTCAGGGCTGGCACAAGTTCTCCGATTATCTTAAAGAGAGTAATGTGCCTCAGGTGCTGATTGGTAGTCCTAAACGTCAAAGCACATCACTGCAGTATGAAGACGCGAGGAAATCTGAGGTGGAAAGCGAAGCCGAATCAGGACCTAAATCGATGGAGCCCACAACACCTCCAGCAACAACCTCCAATCAAAAGACTGTAACCAGAAAATAAGCGAAGCGAAAGAAAACTTCAAAGCCGTCTACAATCGCTGGCTGGGAGCGCCTTAAACTAAGCAAATCATAATGAATCTGTACGCAGTATACTATGACCCTGCTAACCCCTCAGGTTTTGCCGGCGCCAACTCGTTAATTTCTGCGGCGAAAAATAATCACACCAGTACACAAGTAAAAGACTGGTTGCACAAACAAGATGCATATACCATTCACAAAACGGCAAGAAAAAAATTTCCTAGAAATAAATATATTGTAGACAATATTTTCGAATTATGGCAGGCCGATCTTTGCGATATGCGTAGTTTAGCCAAGTACAACGCCGGAAATAATTTTATTCTAACTGTGATTGACGTGTTTAGCAAGATGACGTGGGCGAGACCTATTAAATTTAAAACGGGCGATTCAGTAATCAAAGCGTTTCGTGAAATATTTACTGAAGCCAAAAACACCCCTGTAAATTTACAAACCGACAAAGGAAAAGAATTTATTGCTAAATCTGTGCAGAATTTTTTCAAACAACATGATATCAACTTTTATGTGACGCAGAATCCCGATGTTAAGGCGGCCGTCGTTGAGCGTTTTAATAGAACATTAAAAACTAGAATGTGGCGCTATTTCACATACTCTAATTCCTACAAATACATGGACGTCTTGCAAGACTTGATGAAATCGTACAACAATCGTTATCATTCAAGCATCAAGATGGCGCCCTCCGATGTAAACGAAAAAAATATACTTGAAGTGTGGAACAATTTGTATAAAAAAAGGGGTGGGACTTAATAGAAAAGCAAAATATAAAGTGGGTCAGCATGTAAGAATCAGCAGAACAAAGCACGCATTCGAGAAGGGATACGAAACTAATTGGAGTGGCGAAGTGTTTATAATTAAAAAAGTGATTAATAGAAAACCGCCAGTGTACGAGATAGTTGATTTAAACGACGAGACAGTAGAGGGCGTTTTTTATGAACAAGAGTTGCAGCCAGTGACTTTGGATAATGACGCATTGTTTAAAGTCGATCAAGTGTTAAAAGAAAGAGGTCGTGGTAAAAATAAAGAGTACTTTGTAAAGTGGCGAAATTATAGCGATAAATTCAATTCCTGGATCCCCGCGGCTAATGTACAACAGATATGAATACGGACGACGAATTTTATCTAACTTTGTTAAGCAATAGTTCCATGAGCTATTTCCCTGATAATACTACAGCCCAATTTACAACGCAACTACCTAAACGAATAAGACTCCCCGGTCAGTGGGTGACGGGAATTGCCGAAGTACAATACCCGTGTTCTTTTCTTGCTGTGACAGATACAGAAAATCTTGCGTATTATCGCACCGAAATACCTAAAGATCAAAGTGTGAAGGAAACGTATGCCGAGGTGAAAAAAATATTGCAAAGCGCAGGCGCATTTTTTAAAAGTGATAGAGATCAGATTTATTATGCAGGAGGCGACGGGTGGCATGTGATCTGTATTCAGCCCGGCGATTATGAAAGTATCGACCACATAACGGATGAAATTAACAAACACGAGCTATTAGGAAAATTACTGCATTTTCAATACAACAGAGTAACAAAACGGTTGTCCCTCGAGATTAGTACAGACGGATTGAAAGTACTTGGATTTTCACAGAGACTGGCGCTACAATATAAACGATATAAACATAATTGAATCACCCACGCCCAGCCACCCCGCAAACATCTGGGTCGGGCTGCCATCACAAATGTTTATTTACTGCGATATTGTGGAGCCCCAGCTGGTGGGCGATGTCCTGGCACCTCTTCTTCGTATTGTTAACGTAACCTCCGATAATTACAATTACGGCTGCCATAAAGACGCTATATTTTCACCGGCTCATTATATAAATGTTATGAAACGAGAATTTGAGAATATCGAAGTGAATATAAAAACAGAAACGGGTGCTGCGATGCCATTCGAGTTTGGAACGCTGAGTTTAAAACTACACTTTAAGAGAATACAGTAGCTGCTATGGATTGTCCTTATCAGCAATATTACGCCAATCAAGCAGGCAGCGGTATTGGGGCAATTTATAGAGGTTCTCCATATCAGAAAGGCCATGGAATCGGGAGTTTTCTCGGAGGAATATTTCGCAGTATTCTGCCACTTTTTAAAACCGGCGCCAAAGTCGTTGGAAAAGAAGCTTTAAGGACAGGCGCTAACATTCTGGGGGATGTCGCTGAAAATCCCCCAATAAGGGACGCGTTCCGCGACCGTGTACAGGAAGCAGGAAAAAATCTCAAACGTAAAGCCGACAGAAGAATCGACACCCTAATGGAAGGATCAGGGTATAAAAGACGCCGCATACTCGATTTCCAAACAGTCTACAAGAAAAATTGCTAGGAGGAAGCCAAACAAGGCCTCTTACTCTGATATCTTCTCCGACAAGTAACCACTGCCATGGCATTCCTTCACGCACATTCCTGCGAATGCGTGAAATCAGAGCTAGATTTATTCGCTTTACCTGCAACCCAAACCAGCATTGAAAATGGACAGTGGATTTTTTACAAGCCGCTTTCATCGCTGGCTGATGAGGCACCGATTGAATTTGTTGTACCAGGCAGCGGCAACGATTACATCGATTTAAGTCAGACCATGTTATATATTACAGCTAAAATTGTTAAACAGGACGACACGGCTATAACAGAGAAAGATTCGGTGGGACCCGTTAATAATTGGCTGCATTCTCTATTTAATCAAGTGGAAGTGTATTTGAATCAAAAGTTGGTAAGCCCTCCAAACAACACGTATGCCTACCGTTCGTATATTGAAACTCTGCTAAATTATGGGCCTGACGCTAAAAATTCACATCTGACTTGTGGACTATGGTATACAGATACAGCCACTAAAATGGATGACGTCACAAATGAGGGACTCGTAAAACGGAAATCTTTTACGGCCTCAAGCAAAACAGTGGAGCTTATCGGTCATGTACATTCGGATTTATTCAATCAAGAAAAATTTCTAATCAATGGAGTTGAAATGAAAGTCAGATTTATAAGATCGCGCGACTCATTCAGTTTAATGGCCTCAGAGGGCGCTACATACAAAGTGAAAATTAGTGACGCAAGTTTACTCGTAAGAAAAATGAAAATAAACCCGTCTATACTGTTAGCGCATACGAAAGCTCTGGAAACAGCCCCGGCTAAATATCCGGTTACGAGGGCTGATGTAAAAGTACTGACGATTCCATCCAACGTTCAGCGAAAATCTCTGGATAATATCTTTCTGGGTCAATTACCAAAACGGTGCATTGTAGGTTTTGTTTCGAATAAAGCCTTTAACGGTCATTATGCTTCAAACCCCTTCAATTTTAATAACTACAAGATCAATTATTTTTCCCTTTACATCGATGGGCAACAAATTCCTTCAAAGCCCCTACAACCTGATTTCACTAAAAACGGTATGTATGTACAGGCATATAATACATTATTCTCAGGCAGTGGAATTCATTTTCTCGATGAGGGTAATGCAATAAAACGCGAGGATTACCCACACGGTTATTGTCTGTTTGCTTTCGATTTAACCCCAGATCTGGCCGCGAATGCCACAACACATTGGAATCTTCTTAAAAACGGCTCTCTACGTTTAGAAGTTGGTTTTGAGCAAGCACTGGAAGAAACTATTAACTGCCTTGTGTATGCAGAATTTGATAATGTGGAAATCGATAAAAATCGGAATGTGGTAGTCGATTTTAGCAGTTAAAAAGCTCAAACATTTGGTCAGTATGGACTCAGCGTTCGTAGACCTTCAAGGCTTCCGTGGCCAAAATAAACAGTTTATACCGAAAGAAGTGGCCGTTATTTCATCCGAAGGCAAGCAGCTAGCAGTTTTCGTTTTAAAACCGCCTGCAAATTACGCAGCCCAGCCCTACTTCGTTAGAAAATGCATAAAATACCTGGAGCGTAAACACCACGGTCTAGCATGGAATTCTGGCTCAGTAAATTTTGAGGATTTTCAGTGCGAGCTAGCAAGAGTTCTCCGAAAATTTGAAAAAGTGTACGTTAAAGGGCTGGAAAAAACACGCGTTCTGAGTTTCCTGGATCAACCCGTCGTGAATCTGGAGGATTTGGGGTGCCCGTATTTAAAAGTTTTAAGAAAAAGGACTGCCGCGGTTCAGTGTCTTAATCACAACATCCTCCAGCCTATCTGTGCTCTGGAAAACACACTAATCCTGACCGATTGGTTCAAAAATGAATACACAGGAAGTTCAGAAAATATTGCAAACAATTCCGAGTCTGTTGAATGTGAATCGGCTTGTTTCTGCTTCTAACCTGTTACCTGCACGCATTGCGAGACCTGCAGCCATAATTGTTAATACGGACCCTGCAAATCGCCCTGGTGAACATTGGAACGCTATCTACATCGACGAAGATGGCTATGGCGACTATTTTGACTCGTTCGGTCGACATCCCTCTGGTTACCATTTAAAGTTTATACAGAAAAATTCGAAAAACTGGTTTTATAATACAAAAATATTGCAAGCCTTTAGTTCTGATGTTTGTGGCTTGTACTGTCTAATGTTTTTATACTTTAGATTAAATCAAACTCCTATGTCTACCTTTGTAAATATGTTTTCTGATAATTTAGTTTGTAATGACGAGTATGTAAGATGGCTTTTCAATGAATATTTTACCTTGTTCAACCTAGTTAACGCTTATAGTACGTAAGAAAAAAAAACATATATTGTAATATTCGTATATTGCAGTAATTATTACACACAGACACATATAATAAATGTATTTAATAAAATTCTGTTTTTTCATTTCTAATGTTTACAGTGATGCATTCATTTTTTTTAAATTTAAAAGTTTATCACAGTAAAGTGGCAATTGACGAGCATGCACATAATACCAGCAGCTTCTAAAAAGAAGCAGATTTATGTAAAAATACATTTTGCAATTAAAATGGCAATTACAAAAAAAAAGTCACAAAACGTAAAGTATGCTGAAGCGAGTGAATTAAAACAGATTCATATGTAGAATTACAGTTATATGGAAGCAGAAATGTGAAAGTGCAGTGATATCTACAGCGAGGTTTTAGTTTATAAGGTTTACAGACATAAGTATATTTATAAGGTTTACAATCGTAAGTATAAAAAAATGCCGTGGTCGCAGCCGATGTACACTAATATTCTTGCATCAGACTTTGATAAGAAAACAATGACGCACTCTGAAAAAACCGTTACTATATACAAAATAGGTCATAGAAGTACTCTAAGTACTAAGTACTAAGTACACACAGAATCCAGCATGCCCGATATTTTAACACCGATTCGGTTCACATGTACCCGTAGGGGAGTGTATCGAAGGAATCCTCGATTCTCCGACGTTTGGTGTATTGTACTCTGAAAATCTTCTTCTCGGGCTTCGAAATAACATCGTAGGCCGCTGTTCTATAGATTTTCCGATCTGTCTGAACATAGGTGGCCTCGGCGTTATTCAGAACCATGCTTTTAAGGGTCTCAAAGTTTACAGTCTGGCAGTTTTTATAGTTGAGGGTGATTCCCTTAACTTTACAAACCACGACTTCGGCATTTTTAAACGTTGAAAACACCTTAAAGGCATAATTCTTCGGGCCTCCGGACACGATCTCCAGAATACGACTACCGGGTCCATAACATTCGACTTCATCAGTCATATCCCCGAGGAAGTCGCCTGTTTCGGGACCCCATTCACCTGGGGATTGGGTAAAGCACGTCGAATCGGTGTCGAAATAAATAACTCTTCTACCGAGCCTCTCTAAATACGAGTACAACTCCAAACGTGCGTTCGCAGTTGTATAGCTGGCTAGGGCGACGTTCACCGTTCTTAAAGGCTCGATCCCGTCGTCATGATGATCCCAACTCAAAATGAGTGTATCATCATTAGAGTCCGTCAAATGCCATTTTGCCATGTTTTTTACTGTAGGCCCCTTCAGGACTAGATTTCGTATTTAGGCGTTTCACATAGTAAGGGGTGAAATGAACCACATTTGTTGGTGCCATAAATGCTATAAAATGCCATTTTTCGTGATAAATGCTATATTTTTAATAAGTGTCATATTTTAATGCTATATTTCAATCAAAATCAATATTATGTGGCTAATTCACAACAAAAGGGCTTACAAATTTCAAAATAGGCAGGCAGAAGTTTTGGTAAGTGCCAGGTACTAAGGTCGATGACCTGTGGCGGGGGTGACCGCTCGTCGCGCGCTTCAACGCTCAGCTAAGTATCCCGTTACGTCCACTCGTCAACAACAACCCCGCGCTTTCCCCTTCCCTTCAATGCACCTCGGATACCTACGTTCCACTTATTTGCATTGTGCTCGTCGTTTTCATCAGATTACTTTGGCTTTTGTATTTGTGTTGTGGGATTTTTAATATTACTGGTAAAATTATTTCTAAAATTTCAACTTTTTGAAATAAATACTTACCATTTTTTATGCTTTATTTTGAAATAAGTGCCATTTTATATGCCATATTTTGAAAAAATAAATGCCATTTTGCTATGCCATATTTTGAAAAAATACGGGAATATTTTGACGGACTCTAATCATCATCGATTACTGTTAGAGCATGAACAACCACTGAAGGATCAGTCATCTTGCTGAATAATTCGTAGGGATCGGTGATGATGTCGCATTGCATTAAATTTTCCCTTTGGGCGAATTTACCCCAAAAGCTGTTTAAACATAGTTTTGCGATGTACCTCATCCCGTGGTTTTTACGAATCTTGTCAAGGTTCAATGCGACACCTTCCCGATCCAGATAGTCGGTAATATACTGATCCTTCAGAGCTTGATCATCCCCGCACCATAAAGGCCAACCTGACGACTCCTGCTTGATCTTAAGGAAGTTGTCCACGTATTTAGAGAACAAACCCCCTGTCTTCAAACGTTTGTCGTATTGTTCGACTTCGTACTCCCAAACCTCGTATATTTCTAATACACTGTAACCCAAATCAACAGCTTTTCGAAGCTCATCGGCTACGTATGTACCAATAAATTTACGTTCGTCCTGTGTGTGACGGCACTCCCCTGCATTCATGGTCTCACCGCAGGTCCTACACAAGACGAACATAAGCTTACCGTGCATACGCTGCGGCAAAACTGGATGGTACAAGTCCGAAGGTGGGAGAACACAGCACTTGATTATACCCTCTACGCTGTCAAATGGTAGTAGCCTACAAGCCTGATCCCCTATATGGATTTTGGGATGGCCTATCGGATATTTACCGTACTTGTTCACATAGGGGTATAACGAGCACACATCGAAGTATTTGATCTGTTCATCACCTTCGGCCTTATGATACAGTTTTACGGCATTCGTACGACCTCCGAAAAAGCTGTCTCGGGGGTTCAAAGGCGTACTAGAAATTACAGCGTGATTTTCGAGGAACGTGGCTGCTTCAACGTCGTTCTTTAAAAAATTTTTGAAATCGCACTCCTTCATCTCCACGAGCTCATAGCCTAAGGAGCGTATGCGGGCCGAGGTCGCCTCCGTTTTCTCACGCCTAGCAAACATCCGATCGTATTTATCTTTACCGAGTTGTGCTGTCTGGTCAGGAAAACAACTCTCACAACCGTGGTAATAGCAGCCGTGGAACTGATAGACGGTGTTTGTTAAGTCTGAGAATCCGTCGACTAAAATACCCTCTCGCAAACGTACCTCGCGGCTATTACCTGCGTGTTGAATCTGGATGCCTGTACTGTATTCAACTCAGATCAACCATTTGATCTCAATAACTGACTGATTGTCAGCCATGCGGTATCCTTGAGGAGGAATAAGGCCTATCGACTCATTCTTAAGGAAATTCCGTCTAAACACCTTGTTACAACAACCTGCAATCGTGCAGGCTTCCCTGAAAGGATCGACTGAATTTGCTTCAATAAAACTCTTCCAGAACTCGATGCAAGCATGCCTCAGTATAGTCACATCCGAAATACAGTATTTAACGAGCTCCTGTCTCAGGTTAAACACAGCATTTCTTGCAAGCTCGCTGTTATACCAAGTCATGAACTCGCTCCTAGTTGCAGGACTCATTTCATCCGCGCCGTAATAGTGTATGGGCGGTAGAGCTCCTTCGTAATTTTGATTATCCAGAGTGTTAAAGAAATGAGGAAAGAAACCTTTAGAACCCGGGAAATTGAAAGTCTCTGGTAACTTACTTAGAGGCATTGGCATATAATTTAAAGAGTCGATGAATTTAATGCTACCACAAGTAATCGACATAAGCTTTGTTCCGTTTGAAATGATTTTAGGATCCCATCGGTCCTTCTGTTTAACAATCTCGCGTAAAATGAATGCCCTGTCATAACCCTTCATGTTATGTGCCAAGGCAACTACGTCACAGTTATCCGTTTTCAAAGTCGAAATATAATTTAGAAGTTCTCGGACAGGATTTTCTAAGAAAATACGTTGACGAACCCCACACTTGCTACAATTTTGGCTGATCTCCGGAACGTTAATGCATAACTTGCATACTGTCTGAGCGACGCAGAGGTTAGGCTCGTGTAGAAAGGAATTTTGAATCTCGCCAAAAGCTTTATTTTGAGTACACTCGAAATCATAAATGACGAATGTAAAATATTTATTTAAATTTTTCTTGATTGGTTTATCTTGAGTCATAATCATAAAGCAGTTGTGCCTGATGGGCTTATTAGATTTACACATCGTGCAGAATTTTATGCCACACTGGTGGGGATTTTTAGAGTCTACCCATACACTATTAAGACAAGTCAGACATCTCCGCAAATTACCGCACAACCCTTTCATGTTATGGTTGTTGAAACATTCAGCCCCTCGAAAATCACGATTACACACGATGCAATGTACTAACTCTACACGCTGAGGGCAAGGTGGTGAGGAGTGGCAGTTGGGACAAGAATATTTACAGCGTCTGTGTCTCTGTCTATTACCCGAACGAACGCGACATAACTCGCAAAAATAGGCTGTAGAGAAGGCCGTGGTCAAGCTAGTTATTACGTTGTAATGGTTATCTTCGTAAATTAAATTCAAAACAACTCTATCAGCTGACCTCGGTCCCTCAAAATAAACAGATTTACCTATTCTATTATTATAAACTACTAAGGTATACTCTGCCAGAAAGTCTTGGAATTGTCTTATATGATCAAGTGTGCCGCCATTGGTCAGATCGACAACGGCTTGACGGCATAATTCCAGGGCTTTCTGGGCCAGTATAGGAAAGCCCTGCCTCATTAACTCGAGCTCGGGGGCCTGTGTCTTGAACGCTATAGCTAAGGTTATAGCCTGAGCCAGACAATCCGTCCCTTCGTTCCTCACAACCAGTATACCCTGCTTCCTCCGACAAAAATCGCTAAAACTCACCCCCGTTAGCCGTTGACGGGATTTGCCAGCCCCGGCTGGAAGAGTCACCCTATCCACTTGTAGCCGTAAGCTGTCCTGGGCAAAAAACTGATTATTGCTTTGCAGGATCTTCTCTAGGATGCCCATCACAACAGAAGTGGATAATTGATCGGCTCGGCGAAAGGACAATCCAACAGGTCTATCCGGGAAGTTGTCGTTCCGGAGGATTAGCCCTATCCGATCGGAGGGTTCGGCATCGGCTGTGAGGTGAGTTATCAACTCGTCGAAGGCGTTCTGAAAACGAGAATGTAATTGTGAAAAACAAACTCAAACGTGAATAGGTAAAGATTGCAAAGAGAATATATACAATAAAAAAAATACAGTGAACCATTAACATCGTATACTAGTTAGACAAGTAAAATGGATGTAACACAAGGCTCTACGTACACCGTTTCGTAAATAATTTCTTACTCGCCGAGCATGCGCACGTAGAAGTCTTTGCCTTTGAGCGAGTGCTTGCGGCATTGCATGGTAGTCTGCATTTTAAACGCACCTAAATGCAATTTACAAGACGTCTATCGAACGCAAACAGCTGGATTATTTTCAATTACGTATTGTTTATCAGCCGAATATTCTTGAAGAAATGTATC
Source organism: Agriotes lineatus (assembly GCA_940337035.1). Lineage (NCBI taxonomy): Eukaryota > Metazoa > Arthropoda > Insecta > Coleoptera > Elateridae > Agriotes > Agriotes lineatus. The sequence continues at coordinate 89,043 of CALNHX010000184.1, read as the reverse complement.
CCTATCTAGGCAGTTGAATTATTTCGATATAATATAGACATAGGATAGTTATTTTTAATGTTGTAGCCTGTAGGTAAATTTGATTTTTCTCTGCATATTTACTTTTGAATAAAAAAAAACTTGTGTTCTCTACTCTGATCTTTATGTATTTTTAGATAAGATAAACTTATATTCAAGGCCGTAGCCTCCCCTAGCGCATTAGTCGCTAATTTAATCTAACTTTTTATTTTTATTTTTTCTAAAATTAATTAACAAAAACGCGCGGGATTGTAGTATTAGTTACTGTTTTGTGATTGTAGTCTGACGTCACATCTCCACTGCAACGGCTGAGCGAATATTTTCTACTCCAATTTTCAATAGATTTCATGAATAAAATATTAGAAATTTAAAAACCAGCTGATAAGGTGTTCCAAGCTCGAGAAACAAGTTTAACAGATTAATTGGTACTACTAAACAGTGTTACACAAACTATAAAAGCCTTAAGAAACGAAAAATTCTTTAATGACATAGTCCAAGAAGTCGACAAAACGTATTTTAGTCTAGTAGAAGAAAATCAACCGCCACCACGCTGGCGTAAGAAAGAAAATACGTTGTTGAAGGAGTTTCTCATTACCGAAAGTATTGGTGAAAAGTCATAGGAAGTCGATCAAAATCCTGATCTGCACATTATAGTTATTAAGGTACTAAGGGCATTATGAGTAAAATAAGAGCCCAAGATTGTTAGTGTACTAACCGAGGGCCTTTGGCCCGAGGTGTGTACAACAATCGCGGGCTCTTAGCTCATAATGCCCGTGGTGCCTTCAAGGTTTTATGTCCTACCAATTTTCTTACCTAATTCATATTCATAATTCAATTCATATAATTACTATGATATAGTATCTAGTTAGCTGATCTAAGTTAGATTTGTGACATTAGCTGAGCTGTCATTAATTTTCATTGTGACAGTGGTGCATTATAAAGTTGTATCCATGGAAACAAACACTGTTAATTTTTCATAATAACCCTAGTGTTCTTATGAAGAAAATAATTGCCCTGGAGCGTTATTTTGTATCTAAGATACCTTAAAATAGAGTCATTAATTTCAATTAATGTATTGGTAGGACATCAAAACTATTTTTATCAAACAATAGATCTCATTTTAAAAGAGATTAATAAAAGATTCCCTACTAATGAGGATTTCTTGTGTAGAAGATGAAAATCTGGATCTTCAAAATATGCAATTTTTAGAAACTCTAGGAATAACTAACTATACCATGTGCGGAAGCGGTGTGAAAAACTTTTTATTGTACAGAAAGAAAGAGAGTAGCACATGCAGTGTTGGCGTATTTGCAGAAGCTTATCAGCAAAGAATTGCTTGCCCTGATACTTATCAGTTGATGGCAACTGCACGTACATTTGGTTGCGGCACTGCTTTATGTGAATCTACGATGGAAGACGTTTCAGTTATGAAATTTTAGAAATTTAGTATTGTCATAAAAACTCAAAAAATCCAATGCGCTGTTTATTAACATAAATCTGCTCTAATTTTCATACGTTATAAAAATGTAGTAATATGTATTTACAGTTTTTGTATCATCATAACAACCTGAATAAATCTTTTTGAAAAAAAGGAAAATATGAAAAATTTAGCCCATGTACAAATGGTTATCTTGTGTTCTTTTTAAGAAATATAAATTTTTTATTATGGCGTCTTATACTATGGAAGAATACATGTAACTTTTTTTTAAATTACTTTCTGATTTCATCGATATTTGTTATTTATAGATCAGAATATACAAATTCCACGAAAGGGTTAACACAGAAAGTTATGCCAGCCTCCTCAACTTTTTTTTGCCTCCCGTTGTTGTCATACTGACTACAGCCCTGCCTATGTTGAATTATAAGAGAGCGAAATCCATTGGGATGTGGCATGCTTGTAAAGTTCAAAAGTTAAAATTAGAACCGTAACAATTAAATCGAACACAATAATTAAGCAGTATAATTTCTTCCTCCCATGTGGCTTATTACCTAAGGCTCTAATTTTAACTTTTGAACGTTATATTGAAATAGATTTAAAAAATAAAGAATGAGCTAGATAGGTTCCGGTGACCTACCTAACCACTTATACTCACCTATCGCAAATAGCAAAATAGGAAGATTGACCAATCTTACTTCTTAACCTTCGGATGCCCAGAATATTTGGTGACGTAATTTCCCCAAAATGGGGCCCATTTTTACTCCACCCTTTTTATAACCAAATACTTTTTTTTTAGTTTCGGTAAAAAAACGTGTCTTAGCGATAACAAAACTAAGTAGGTAGGTACGGCTATCGCCTTAAAAATCTGGTACAAGGTCGAAAATCTAGTGACTTGAATTTAAAAATTGTGGACCTAACTTATGTTATTTCAGTCGCATTCACAAAGGGAAACATTTTTTGGTGTACCAGATTTTTAAGGCGATAGCCGTACCTAACCTACTTATAAAAAATTTCAAAAATTACCTTTATTCTACAAAATAATTAAAATACCTACTTATAAAAAAGACAAATAGGTAGGTATATACCTAAACAAAAATTTAATTAAGTACCTATCTATTCATAAAGTCATACCTACACTGTAACTAAATAATAGATAAAAAATATGAATAACTATTTTAAAGTAATCATAAATATATAATAATTAATAAAAATAGTAGGTAGGTAGATAGGTACGGCTATCGCCTTAAAAATCTGGTACACCAAAATATTTTTCCCTTTGTGAATACGACTGAAATAACATAAGTTACGTCCACAATTTTTAAATTAAAGTCACTAGATTTTCGACCTTGTACCAGATTTTTAAGGCGATAGGGGGTCAGTTCAAATCGGCCAACGTTCATATCGGCCAACGATCATATCGGCCAATTTTGGGTGTTCATATCGGCCAACCTGTTCATATCGGCCAACATCAGATTTTGTTCATATCGGCCAACTTGTTCATATCGGCCACTTTTATTTTTGTTCATATCGGCCAACGCGATCATATCGGCCAACGCTGGCGGAATATCTAAGAAAAGGGAGAAATCATATCGGCCAACGTTCATATCGGCCAACGATCACATCGGCCAATTATGGGCGTTCACATCGGCCACTTGTTCATATTGGCCACTTTTATTTTTGTTCATATCGGCCAACTTGATCATACCGGCCAACGCAGGCGGTGACCGTAAGGAATACCGATACTAGCCGAAGAGCAACTTCTACCGCTACGCTGGACGCGCCATGTCTTATTATGCCTGTTCAGAACGTCCATCTATTCGATCACATCGGCCAACATTATGTCTTGCTCATAAGGGCGATGTTATTTTTGGATTTTATATCTACTATCCTGGCATACAAGTTTCCTCGCAATTCATTTTTAATAAAGTTTAGTGCAACGGAAAGTTGTATTCAAACTTGAAATTAAAATTTTAAATGTCAAATATTAGCGACACCACTAAGAAAAAAGATCGATTCATAAGGACTTTTTTGAAATGGTTATTTGTTAAACCCCCCGCTGCGCGTCTCGTTTTCCATAGTTGAACTCTTGCAAAAAAAAATGCCTTATAGAACTTTTCCTTTAATATACTATTATCTAATTTTGTTTCAATAATTTTAACGGTATTTTAATTAATGTTTTAATATTACTGAAAATTTTGTTTATATTACGAGCGCGAAATGTTGTAGAGCGTTCAAATTGCTTTTTAGTCCAGTTACATTAGACGGAAAACCGCAGCATCTGCCGAAAAAATCCAAGTGAGCTGAAATTTTGCATACACCTTTATTTTGATATTACAAATAATGTCCCAAAAGTCCCCATCGATATCGCGCATGCGCTTTGAGTTGTTCAAGGTCAAAGGTCACAGAAATAAGTTTTTCGCAAATATCTCGCTTTATATGGGTCGTATGACCTTTTTAGTTATTACAAAAAATTAAGGCTAAAAAATTCTCTACAATAAAGATAACACAGGTTTTTTATATACAACTAACCATTCAGTAAATAACACACAGTTAAGTTTTGGAGACGGGTTTTACTTCCTTTTACAATAAAAGAAGTATTGGATTCACCCCAAAAATTCGAAATTGAGTTTTCAACAGATCTTCACGTTGTAGAGTCCCCTGAACCCAAAAAACATGTTTTTGCTCATTGGTCTGTGTGTCTGTGAACAGAATATCTCAAAAACGAAAAGAAGTATGGCGTTGAAACTTCATATATAAGTTTTGTGTATTATCTAAATGAGACAGCAAGCTTTTGAAGACAATCGCATACCCGGAAGTATGATGTTTACTCTTGTGTTTCAAAACGGATCTAACCATTTTTTCAAACTTTACATTTTTATTACATTTTTAATGTGTATTTATGTCAGATGGATGATTTTCCAGTTGAATACCTCTAAAATTCAACTGCCGTTATTGTAACAACTACGAAATATACGAAAAATGAAAACTGGGATCCAAGTTCATGATTAGCTATTTTAATTAGAGCAGTTTCTTTAATAAAAGATAAGTTTTGGATAAAAATGTGTCGCTATCATTTATAATTTAGGAAATGCAGGTTCTTCCATTTACAGCCTATTTAAATGTTGATTTTTGGTTGAATTATAAACTCCCTAGATAAAAATAAAATGTTTAACTAATTTTTTAAGCGATCACAATTTATTATTTTCACTATTGTAATTGCACAAAACTCTAAACCGATTTGTGTAGAGAGTTTTCAACAATCCAATCGGACAAAATTGGACAAAAAAACCCTGATCAAAACCCCAACATATTATGTTTACTGGGTGTTCAATTTTCGATTCGATTAAATGGAAATCTTCGTTATTGTGAGGTCAACTTTTCGAGGGCAACACAACACAAGCAGGGTACTACTCTTTTACTATCCGGGCTACAGTCGGAAAATGGTAAATCCAACATTTCTATTCGACGTCACAGTTCATTTGTTTGTCAAAATATTAAAACAATGTAGGGATCCTTTGTTTTCAAATATCATATCTTTTTACCTAGTTAAATCTACAGTGTGTCCCGTAGAGTATCCGATATATGAAAATTAACATTAGGAAATTCTAAAGGGATCAACTATTGGTGTGTACGCGTTGAGGAACGGGATTGGTCAGAAATGAAAACAATTTAAAATGAATTTGACGTTTAGCCGTTTTTTCCATCTGGAGAGTTTTATACGGAGGTTTTTTGTACGGGGGTTCTTTGTCGGGAGGTTTTGTCCGGGTTTTTTCGTCCTAGATTCAATAGTAGGTATAGCTTTTTTTTAAACAAAACAATAATGTTAAAGCAGAACTTAAATGTCAATCGTAAATGTCATTTTGTAGATTAGATTTCGTTTTCCTGGGAATTTACTTCTGGGAGCATTTTTCCTTGCGGTGTTTTTCCGGGATGTTTTTTCCGGGGGATTTTTCCAGCGGCTACTTTTCCATTACGTCCTAACAACTAGCCCAGCAATTAAAAATTTCTTGGAATTTTGTTGGTGGATATTTTATTAAATTATTGACTACAAAACATTAATAAAACATAAAATTGCAATTACTGTATAGAATTGTTGTTGCTTGTCAAGAATCTGTACTATTTACAGAACTTCGAAGAAGAAATTGTATTTTGGTGTCAAACGACTTACTGCGAATTTACTTTTTTTATAGAAAACTTGCTAAACAAATGCTGCAAACACGTTGAAAATTTGCTGTCAACAATCAACACAATTGAACTGTTGATGAAATAGCTATCTGCATAATAGAAGCAGCTTCTTGTATATTAGTCGGTTTAATATAAATTTAAACAATTGAAGGTCAAGAGTGTAATTTGAGGGTTAAAACGGAAATATACAGTTTCCAAGTCTTGCGAACAGAGAAAAATTAAAAATTTATTAACTTTATAGGTTCTATACTAACGTCACTGCTGGGATTATAGGGGTACAGGTTACAGAAAGTAGATTGGGACGCGGTGAACATCGGAACTAATGTTAGAATTTAGTAATTTTCAAGTTTCGTATTGGTAACATTTTTACATCTACCATATTGACATTAAATTGTTAACCTTATTTAAGCTAAATGACACAATAAATCAGAGGCGTACGCAACATTGCGGTATTGGTATATTACCAGTTCTTGAATGTTAATAGGATTGCGGAAATAATGATGTACGTTGAACAACCAGGCTCTGCTAAACCTTCTATCCCAGCAACAGCAATTTCCACACTTTAAAACACAAAGAATCTGTCATATGACGTTAGTCACTGCGCAAACAAAATCCATCTACCCACCGTTTCTGTTTACTTGTCATTTAAAATATAACCTAACTTTGTATGTTTTTGACAACTTTCCACATATTGCCAATTCATCAAATATGATCACAGTGTCTTTCATGACCTACCTTGGCACCCAATCTACTTTCTGTAACCTGTACATATATTTAAGAAATTCCAGGAATGGTAAACCATTAACCTTGTGGGCTTCATCAGTCCGTAGGTATTAGAAAATGCATTAGACGGGATTAAAATTACATGGAGATTCTGCCTCAAGCTTAACAATATAGTTACGGCTGATGGGTCAAACAACACAATACACATTATTTTTATGCTGAATCGGGAAAATCTACACTTTTTTTATGAAACTGCAGAACAAGTTCGACTTACTATCTACAAAAAAATATAAAATCGCCACGAATTTAAGATTATTGAAGTTACTGAAATACTAATGTGGAACTGTAAAATGAATATAAATTCTCGCACAAATTCCTGATAATTGTTGATAATCTTTCAGGGTTTGTCGGCACAGCAAATTTACAATTTTAATTTATAGTAATTGCCGTTACACCACTGCATGTTATCAATTTTAAATTAGGAAAACACATTCCCGGAAAAAATCCCCGGAAAAAATGCCCCCAAAAAAAATATCCTCAGAAAAAATCCAACGAAAAAAATGCAACCAGAAAAAGCACCCGTGGAAGAAGTTCCGCAGTTCCAAAAGTAAGCTACAAAATGGCATTAACGTAGACAAAACCGTTTTACGTACGGTTTACTTCCACATAGCTACAGGAAAATTAATGACTGAAATATACAAATGTATTTAACACGTTTTCAGTAAAAAATGTGCATTATCCACGAAACTTAAAGATTTTTAGGTTAGATTTGTTAATTTTTTACGTATACATTTATAGTTTTTGCTTATTAAGTTTTTGAATAGAAGGCTGATCAGTGGTTTGCTTTTTTATTTGTCTGGCATTATTTACTGAGCAGTCATAAATTGAAAAATCCCGTCAAAGCAAGTGACTCAATATTGGAATTTTGTTTGCGAGTATATATTTTGGAGTTAAAATATATTTTTTTATATAGGAGAGAAAGGTATTATGCATATGAGATAGCAACAAGGCGGTAACTAACTTTAAATGGCAATGGCAAGTAATTTACTTCAGTAGCATTTATTTAACAAAAGTACAATTATTTATGTAAAATTTAGCACTCCAAATTATTTGCTTTTATTAAATTTTATTACATTTGTGAAATTATGCCATTGAAAGTCCATCCACAGCTTATCGATCGTGAAATCAAGCGAAGGGGAAAAGGAAAATTCTTAGAAAGTCCATCTAGTGGAGGTGCTAGGTATAAAAAAACTGCAGATTGTGATAAGAAGATTCCCTTTGGCAGAAATGTAATTTATGACTATACAGTTCATTTAAGAAGGGGAGGCAGCTCGAAAAGTCGTTAGAATTTAAAATGGCGGCTGAAATTTAAAATGGTGTCATACAATGGAATTGTTTGCAATTTTCTTACTAACCATCGCACAAAAGTGTGTTTGGTGTCAATTTATATGTTTTTTAGGCCAACAAGTTCATTTTTCTTGTTAAAAATAGGCTAAGTATCAGTTCATGCGGGCATACAGATGTCCTTCCTGTGAACAAAAGGCAGTTGGTTATAAGGAAATCGAACAAACTCTTCTCAGCTATCAGCATAGATCAAGCGCACGATTAAAACAATACTCAAGTGGAAGGAGATGGAGTTGCAGTAGGGTTAACACAGGTTCCATCGGTACTAACACGTTGGATGGTAGCTGAACCGGAAATTTGTCACTTGATACAAGAGTTTGAGTGTAAAATTCGGACAGCAGAGTTATTGTTGATAAGGATATCAGTGCATTTGTTTATTTAGCTGAATCAACTGGTATTACACAGTTCCACAGTTTCATTGAGGAACGCCTGGTAAAAAGTTCCTCAACACTATTTCAGGCTTTGAAAAAGAACAAAATCCCCCTCTTCAGTTCTCCAACAAAAAGCATAAGCAAGAAAAATGAAACTTTGAAGATTTTAAAAACAGACATCCAGCTGTTTTCAGATTCCTAATAGTTACACAGAATTGTCAGTTAGATATGCAGGACTTTTTCAAACTCGAAAATCAGCGATTTCCGCCCAGTAATGGAGAATTCCTTCCCAGTCATAAAAGTGATCTACCACATATTTTAGAGGAAATTGTTGAAAAAAGTGACATTGTCTTTCCAGGAACCTGTGCTGCTGTAATTTAAGATGGTGCAGTTCTTGCCAACATTTTAAAGCCTCATCGGTCTTCAAATACGTTTAATGATTATTATATTAACACATTTCATCCTCACATATGTAACGACATTGAGAGTTTTGGCTGTGGTAGAATTGATTTGATTTGGGACAGGTACTTTACTCCGAGCATTAAAGGTGAAACCAGACAGAAGAGGGGTACAGGAACCAGGAGATAAGTGCTACCTCATGTCAAATTACCTACAAATTGGCAAGAATTTTTAAGAAGTTCAAATAACCAAGAAGCACTATTTTCTCTACTTGGATCATTAGCAATGAATAACATAAACAAAATACAAGTTATTACTACTTCAGGTGATAAAATTGAAGGAAATTTCAGTACTGTGAGTTTCTTAATCGGAGTTACTTGCCCTGGTCATGAAGAAGCAGATTCAAGGATAATACTTCATCTCAAAGACATGGTAGAAAATGGTTTTAGCAATTGCATACTTCTTTGAACTCTCAGATAAAAGCGTGGAAACACTGGGTTGCATTTGGAACAGGAAAGAAATATAGATTTATTCCCGTTCATGCTATAGCTGCATTAATTGGAAGAGAAAATGCTAATGCTTTACTTGGATTTCACGCTTTCACAGGCTGTGAAAGCAATTCTGGTTTCACGGGAAAATAAAAAAAGTCAACTTAAAAGACATGGATTTTCTTTAAAGAAGCTACTACTGCATTTTCATTCACATCAAAACAGCGAACATCCATTCTTGAAAATATATTAAATATTTTAGAAAAAATTCTAGTATTGTTGTACTGTTCAACAATTAATAGTCAAAGTGTCAATGATGCCAGACAAGAACTGTTTATGACAAAAAAATCTTCCACCAACAAAGGGTGCACTACAACAACATGTTCTACGGAGTGCTTTTCAAGCTGGGTACATTTGGAGACAAGCAGACCAGCGAGAAATACAGACACCTCCAAATGAATGGGGTTGGTGATTGAATGATGTATCATGGAAAATAAAATGGTCACAGTTACCAGAAATTGCAGATACTTGTCAAAAATTAATAAAATGTATGTGCAAAATCTGTAAAAATAAGTGTGGCTGTAGAAAAGTTGGACTATCACTTTGTTATGCAACTGCAAAAACGAGTGTGACAAATGATATGATAAAACATGAAGTTTATAAAGTATGTAATTTTAAATGTAAGGGTCAATTTTTCTAAAATCTTGTATTAGTAGGTATTCATAAAAACATCTTTGGTATTCATTCTTCTTTAATTTTACTCTATAAATATGACTTTACGACTTTACGAAAAGTCTCCTATATTAATTTTTTTCATATTTCTGATATTACTAATGAAATTGTATGCCTAAAAACATATAAATTGACACCAAACACTATAGTGTGCCATGGATAGTAAGAAAATTGCAAACAATTCCATAGTATGACGCCATTTTAAATTACCGCCGCCATCTTGAATTTTAACAACTTTTCGAGATGCCTCCCCTTCTTGAATAAATTGTATAGTCATAAACTACATTTCTACCAAAGGAAATCTTCTAATCACAATTTGCAGTTTTTTAATTAAATGAGCCATGTAGCACCTCCACTACATCCAGAACTTATCGATCTCGAAATTCTGCCAAGAGAAAGTAAATCCTTGGGAAGTCTATCCAGAATTGATCGATCTCGACAGCATGCCAAGGGAAATGACTGCAACTCTTTAAAAATCCCAGTATGTCCCTTCCAACCCCCCAGCCCTCCCGCCCCGCGAAAAAATTGACAACGTCAATCTGGTCACGTCTTCTGTACCTATCTCCATCATTTATATTTTGTAAATTCTACAGATAAAATACATACAAACAAGGAATTCAATTGCTTGAAGTATTTCGGTATTAAATATGGTAAATAGATATATAGGTACCGTCGGTTTTTTTCGCCGGCTTTTTTCTCGCTTTTACCCGGCTTTTTTTACCCGGCTTTTTCACGTCTTTTTATTCCGCCACCCGATCGAATAGATGGGCGTTCTGAACAGGCATAATAAGAAATAAGACATTGCGCGTCCGTCGCCGGCGGTCGGTTTACGTTACCGTAGCGGAAGAAGCTGCTCTTCGGCTAGTATCGGTATTCCTTACGGTCACCGCCTGCATTGGCCGGTATGATCAAGTTGGCCGATATGAACAAAAATAAAAGTGGCCAATATGAACAAGTGGCCGATGTGAACGCCCATAATTGGCCGATGTGATCGTTGGCCGATATGAACGTTGGCCGATATGATTTCTCCCTTTTCTTAGATATTCCGCCAGCGTTGGCCGATATGATCGCGTTGGCCGATATGAACAAAAATAAAAGTGGCCGATATGAACAAGTTGGCCGATATGAACAAAATCTGATGTTGGCCGATATGAACAGGTTGGCCGATATGAACACCCAAAATTGGCCGATATGATCGTTGGCCGATATGAACGTTGGCCGATATGATATGGACCCGGCGATAGCCGTACATACCTACCTAAAACTATAAAATCTTGACAAAATTGTAGGGTCCCAAAATGGACCAAACTTGACCCCATGCGACAAATCTTAGCAAAAAATCTACAAATTAGGTATAATTGTTGGAGGTTATACAGAACATAAAAAAATAGATAAAAAATATCCGGACATTTCTATAAAAACTAAAAAAACTTATACCCAAAAAACATAGGTGAATGTCTTAGAAAAGGTGTTTTTTTACATATTTTGTGGGTAATTAGGAAAGGCTTTTCTATTTCGATAATAATAAATTGGATAAAAATTAAGATTTATTTTCAGTCTATTTCTTTTTGTATAAAAACAAAGAGTAAGGAACTCTATCAATCTATAGATAATAAAAAGAAAATTATTGCAATAGCTGCATAGCCACGGCATTTAATTCTGTAGAACTAGTAGCAGGTATTGATTTAGTTGATTTGGATTTTTTTTGTGTTGAGAAAAGTCTTCTTTGAGGCACAATGTTCTTATTCGCTGGAATTTTAATAGTGGTTGCAGGCATAATTGCTTTACAGCTCCTCAGAGCTTCTAAGGTTGGACCTATAGGTGCTGTAATTTTTTTAATTGTGTCTAATTCCTCTGCAGTAGAAATACTAGCACACTTTTCTAGCAGTTCGGCAAGGAATGCTTCTTTGTGTTTTTCAAATTTCTGCATATTTGTCATTTCTTGGCTCACCGTTTCCACAACTTTACTAACTTCATCATCGTTCTCCGAAATATCTATGTGTAAGGATCGCCCTTCATCTTCAGCAACTAAAAAAAAAATTAGATGAGGGAGGGACTAAGACAGAATAGAATAATAATAGCAATATTTACTATTTGTTTAAATTTCAAAACAAGACAACTACATTAAATACCAAAACCCACATCAAATATTATATTTAATGGTGACAGAACATTTCCGAAAAAAAAAATCTAATGGATACACAGTTAAAGACAAAAAAAACTAATTCCATACAGACCTAATAAACCAGACAAAAAAGTGTTGCCGTAAATAGATTTTGATTGTCCTTTTTTTTGTAAAAATAAATATTTTTCAATTTTATGAAAAAAGTTCATTGATAAGGTGAGGATCATCTTAGTTAATTATATTTTTAATAATAAAAAAATAAAACATTCTTGGGTTGATGCTCCTTACTTCCTGCATTTCGATAATTTTATAAATTGCGTATAAGTAGATACCTATTTAAAATAATTAACACTTTCTATGTTTTGCTTACCATCAAGTACTTCAGTATTGTTTATCTGCTGATTCTTAACATACTTGCAAACTAAGTGTATGTGCTTGCACATATTCCACTTGATACTGGAATCTATACATGTACAAGAATATTTATGTAAACATGTTTCACATTCTATACATACTAATTTGCATGTGCAGTTGTTTTTGACGGTTTCAACTAAATATAATTCATATGTGGAGGATGAAGCTACTTCCCATCCTTGCTCAGTCCGAACAACCAAATTTTCATTCAGCTTGGTGCTTGAATTGTGTCGATTTCTTAAATCTTTTAGCTTCGTACACAATTTACCCATATGAAGAACAACCAATCTTTCAAATAATTTGTCACGAACAAACTTCATAATAGCACATATGGCTTTATCAAGGCGTTTATTAAACTTTCCGTTTAAATATATATATTTAATAGTGCGGTGCATCCGCTCAACATGCATGTTCGTGTTTAACCCACTCTTCAATCTAAAGCAGTATGCCCAGTATGTTATTTTATTTAGGCACTGCCTTTCAAAGTAGATACCAAAGTTTTTAGTATGTTCATCCATTTTGCATGATTCTAAAAAGTTGTCAAGCATAATACGAAATGCGTTCACATCTCTTTCCTGCATTAGTACCCGCAGGATTTGATAAACAGTTGCCTAAAAAAAATTCAAATAAAAGGTGTTTTACAAACTGGCCTCATAGGATGGGCTGTTTATATTAAAGATGCGATTGGCATTGATTAAAAAATTACATTAGAATTGTTAGTAAGATACTTCGGTACTTAGGTAAGTACTATACCTATACAATTTCTTTACTTACTCTTTTATCTTTGGAGGTGATTTTATCTAGATTTTTCCTCCAAGCTTGATCTACATGCCATGAGCAAAATAGTCTAAAAAATAGGTACCTATTACTGTTTAAATCAAGTTTAAACTTACTTTCCTAAAACATACCTAAACTCTGCAGGACACATCACCTTGACCCATGCATTGTAGAAAGACTCCGCCATATCTGACATAAACACTTTTAGTTGTATGTCGGTCTCAATATTTTGTTTAATGCACGAAAAAAATATCGACATAACTTCTTCATCAGTGCGGTTAGATATCAGGAATGCACAGGGATAACCTTCCCTTAGGTGCTTAGGTCATCAAGTACTAGTAAGGTAGTCATTTCAAAGCCATAGGCATTTGTGCCATGCGTTCCATCAATGCAGATACAGTCACTTCCAAATTTTTTTAATAAATTGCTTTGACCTGGTGTCATTATTATTAAAACAAAATCTTCTTGTTTTAAAATTGGATACATCTCATTTACACTATTCTGTGATTTGTAAAATAGCACAATACCACTACTGTTAAATTCTTGTACCCATGCTTCCACACTGATAGCATCATTGCTATGCCGCACAGAAGAATGGTTCAAATGGAAGCTGTGTTCAATGTTGTATAAATCTTTTTTCCTCAGTAAATGAATTCGTTCAAGATTGCTATTAGTAACTGAATCTCGAATTTCATCTAAAATTACCGGCAAAGGGATTTTGCTTGCAATTTTTGCAGCAAGATGCTTTCTTTGCTGATGCGTTAAAAACAAATGGCCTAAGTCATTATTATGACCAATATGATTTGACAAAAAATTCACTTCACATTTTTCTTCTGATAATATTACATCCATACGAGCTGGGCAATATCCATTTATCTTATTAGACCCCTGTATTTTTAAATGCCTTATATCATTGCCTCTACGTCTAACCAAACCTGACCTGTGGCAAGTATACGATATTTTGTTTACACATTTACTCCTTCCATGTGCGTTAATAAATGATGATATCGTTTCTTTTTCAATTTTGGTTTTCCAGGCGTTAAATTCTTGCTCTGTTGCAAAGTCAATCTTCATATATTTAATATCAATATCATGAAAATTACTGTAATGGCTAATTGCATCATTTTTGCAAATACTCGTATTTTCACAAAGAGTACATTTCAATTCATGTATGTTTTCCCTGTGTGTTTTTTTATGCAGTAAAAGATTATTTAACTTGTCAAAATTGGCAGAGCATTTAATACATGTATATACCTTTTTTTCTGCAATGTCTACAACAAAAAATTATAGGTAGGAAGGTAGGTACTTACTTACGTAAAATATAGTCTATTGTTATAGGTAGGTAATTAAGGTCTACACATTACCCTTTTGCTGTGACGTAACAATTTTCTCTCTTTATTTAACAATAAGGCGCTTTAAGTACGGCGTATTTTATAATATTGTCAATGTGACATTTGTCCAAAATAACAGTAAAATAACGTGCATTAACAAGCAAGCGAGCAACTCTAAAATTTTATTTTAAGCGTTATAGTCTAAGAGCTGGTGACATTTTTTGATGATCATTTAGTTAAGGCCTATTTTTTCAGAGAATGTTGCTGGAGGCATGTATAAGTGTCATCTGTAAGGATTCTCCTAGATAGCGGTATCGGAGGGAGGCAGAACACCCCCAATTTGCACTGTCAGTATATGTCAAATTCGAGGTGAGCCGGTTAGGTTTTGTGTCAGTTTCTGTCAAAACTGACGGAAAACCTAACCTGCTAATCTCGAATTTGACATAGACTTACAATGCCACCAACCTATTATTCATACGTTTCAATTTCCACAGCCGCCCCTTATGGACTTTTTTAGTGTAAGTTATGTCAAATTCAAGGTTAGCAGGTTAGATTTTCCGTCAGTTTTGACACAAACTGACACAAAACCTAACCGGCTCACCTCGAATTTGACATATACTGACAGTGCAAATTGGGGGTGTTCTGCCTCCCTCCGATACCGCTATCTAGGAGAATCCTTACAGATGACACTTATACATGCCTCCAGCAACATTCTCTGAAAAAATAGGCCTTAACTAAATGATCACTGAAAAATGTCACCAGCTCTCCTACTATTAGGGACTTCTTTGAAGAGGAGACACGTCGGATTACATAGGTCAAGAATGTCTCGGTTTGAATAATATGCTATTTAGAGCATCCCTTACATTAAAGGTTAGGTATATGTCAAAATCTTTCTGAAGTCTACTACTTGTGATCTAAGTAATCTTTTTGAATTTCACTGTAATATAAGACATACGTTTTAAACGCTATGTTTTGTTATTTCTGACGTCACAGAAAAAGGATAATTTGTAGACTTTAGTTAGGTAGCTACAGCTACATTATTTGAAAGGTAATTGTACAATGTCTGGATTAAGAAACAATAATTTATAAGTAGGTATAGGCAAGGTAAATAGGTACGTAGTGAAGGTATGGTACCTTCTTTGCAGTTTTATTTTATTAAAATCTTACCTGGATGTTTCATTCTAATGTGCGTCTTTAAATTATTTTTCAGAGTAAAACCTTTGCTATACTGTGCAAACAATGACACAATCATTTTTCTTTTTTAATGGACACAAAATATCCAATTTATCTAAAACATTAAAAATTAAGTACGTAACCTTTGATATTAAAACTATTAAGTACATACCTGCGTGTTTTTTTCTTACGTGTGCTCTTAGCTTATACACATTTACAAAAGGTATTTTGCATTCAACACACCACACGGAGGCACTAGACATTTTGAAACAAAATATTAAATAAACTGAAATACTGGTTGACAGTTGCACTATTTTCTGATAGTGGCAACGAACAGCTCAGAATAACAGCTGACACAAGAAGGCATCCGGCGCTGCGTCACTCGTCAACAGCAAAGACTTCTACGTGCGCATGCGCGGCGGGTCAGGAATTATTTACGAAACGGTGTACGTAGAGCCTTGTGGATGTAACAACTGTCTTTACACGTAAAATAGAAAAATTACCTGGTGGTCAATTGTGAAAAAATAATTTGTATAATACTTACTTGCAGCCATACCAGAGGCTCGATTGACTCTGCAACCTCTTTGAATCGGAAATCTAGGGCCCTCGAGTCTAGATTGAATTTAGATAGTTTCCTCGTATACCCGGCTGCGACTGTGAAATATTTAAACCCGGGGCCTTGAGCGTCCTCGAGTGTTACAGCCCCTAGTTGTGCGTTCTGTAATAATAATTAAAAATATTTGATTAGTCTTTACACTAGATAAAATACCTATGTGAACTTGCACTTAATGCAAAGAGTTTCCAAAAATGTTAACTCTACAAATTAGAGATAAAATCTACTATTTATATTTTTTTAAATGTTGTAGGGTTTATAAAGGTGTAAAAAAAATCAACTTACGTTTTGAGACAGGTTCTCATGCCTAATACTTCCACCAGCTTGTTCTCTAGCGACGTCGACAGCTGTTGCAGACGTTGACGCTCCCTGATAATGATAATAAAAGCTTTTAAAACACAATTCACAGTATAAAATCTTCATATGACCACGGTTAATGAGTGACTAACCGTAAAACAATTGCAGTTATAAAACACTGTATGTGGTTTTAAGTTTAAAGGAAAAACGATATTATTGCAAGATATACTTACGTCTTGAGAACTAGTTGGCGATGTAAGATCGATACATGAAATGGGCTCCGAGTCGCTAGCATAGTCTGTGCTCCCATCAACCTTATAATTAGAAAAATCGTTAAAATCGTTAAAATCCCAGCGTGGAATACAGAGGTTCAGGTTTACGGTAAATTAAAAAATACTCACGCCTTGTGTTGCTTCGGGCGTGATCAAATCGACGCATGGCACCTCTTTAGCTGTTAGGGAGGTTCTTCCACCCCTCTCGATAACCCCTCTGGTTTGATGATAGCCGTACTGAACTCTCTGGAAATATAATGAAATGTTTAACTCGAAGTTTACAACAGAAAAATGAAATGATTTTAAAAAATTATGTAATTAGTTACTTACACGTGGTGGTTCTGCATCGATCGGCCTAAACCCCGGGGGAGGTCTGACATCGATCTGTCGACTACCCTATAAAAAATAAAAATTAAAAATTACAATACAGTTTCGAGTTACAGTTTATTTATTTTTTTTGAAGCGCGGGTTTTTCTATTAGAGGTATAATTAGAAACTGCAGACTGTTATTAAAACTTACCCCAGGCATCGTAATAGCAGCAGGCTTAGGATGTTGGTGCACGATGGCTGGCTCGCCCCCGACTTTATTTAGTCTCTATAAAAAATTTCAATGTTACACCCGGTTTTATAGTAGGTTTAAGGATAAATCATCTCGAATAGATTTTTTTTCAGATACTAAAAAATAAAATAAAACAGCTACTTACCAGTTTTTCGATGTACGCAGTTAATTCTTTGAAAGTTTGCAGGTGAGTATCGGGGATGACGTCATCACCCCTCGAAATTCTGTCGTGTAAAACTTGATGAGCGATTAAAAGGAACTTGGGGTTGGTGAAACTACCCTTGCGCACATACTCGAGAACCGAGAGCGTCGAAATCCCCGTGAAGTCCATATTTTACCTCCAAATTTATAACCCACTGACTGACTGGTGAAGCATAGGTAACGAAATGAGTGACCAACACCGTGGATGGTGGTAATTATAGGGCTCTGATGACGTGTCGCCTTATGTCTTAGTAATGCTAGAACCCCTAAGGCTATTGCAAAAACGCGCCGAGTGGATGCATAGCTTTCTAGGGAAAACGCATGGCTTGGTACTGTTTATTCACGGTCTTCCATAACTTGCCTGCGGTGAAAGTTAAAACGCTTGAGAACAGTGCGTGTAAGATTTTAAGTCGCTTTGTTTTGATATGTATCTCTACGTTCCGTATTGTAGGTGACCTACGCCATTCACCGGTTTAGACAAACCAAATCGCGGCTTGCATATTCCCACGAAAGCATGAAGAATTTCAAAAATATCCCGCTAGCATTTTTAAAACACTTATAGGAGTAACTTTAAACAACAGGCCTTTTCTAATTCATTGCTCTAGGCGACGGGTGGCATGTGATCTGTATTCAGCCCGGCAATTATGAAAGTATCGAACACATAAGTCACTATATCATTAATTGCAGTTTAGTGATCAAGCTTAGAATAAATTGGCAACACTGTAGTTAGATTCAAAATGGAGGATTTAATTAATTATGAGTCATTTTTAATCGAGATTTTTGATTCGCGGCAGAAGAGAGAGAGAGGGTCGGTTACTCAATAAGGAAGAGTGAGACATAGCTATCCTCGTGGCGTAAATCCAAAATGGCGACCGGTTTAATCGAACAGTCAAGATCACATTAATTCGCAGGAAATAAAAATGGCAACGTCGCACAATGGGAACGAGAGAGAAGTCTGTAAGAGCAAGTGAGACAGAGAATAAATTGGCAACACTGTAATTTAATTGAAGATGGCGGCTTTAATTAATTACAGCGATTAAAATAATTAGGTTAATTAAAATGATATCAATTTAATTCGCGGGGTCAATCAAGGTCAATTAATTTAATCGCGGGTGAATTGCGTAATTCGGGAGCTAATTCGCGTAATTTGGTAGCTAATCCCTTTTTAATTAGGTCAATTAATTTGATATCAAATTAATTGGGTCAATTAAAAACAAAATGGCGCCGGAGTTGCCTCCACTTCTACTCACGCATATCACTAAGGCTGATTTAATAATTTTGTAATCATTCTTGGCATAATAATTTTCTCTGAAAATTAACCACACCTTTCTTATGCCAATGTGTCCATACGTTTGGTGGAAGTATCTCCCTATCTCGATAGCATGTTCACCTGTTGTTAAATAGAGTTCCTTTTCATTTAATTTCTTAACCAGCACGCCATCTCTTAGTTGAACATTTCTGTAGTTGTCGTTTTCGTTTATAAGGGTTTTTATTTCGTCGAATTCTGGCTTATTTTGTATCCCTAATAAGTACTCCCTAGAAAAGGTTTCTGGTTCGTGTTGTAGTTCATTTAAGGCTACTAACACTTCATTCGCCTTTCGCTTGTCTGCGTTCTTCATTGGAGATAAGTAATCCGCAGTAATTTTTGCCTTCCCCGGTATATGCTTAATAGTAAAGGAGTACCCTTGTAGCAGCGGCGACCATCGGTAGATCCTGCTGTTAGTAAATCTGGTGTTCATGATGTGCTGCAATGCCGAATGGTCAGTTTCGATGGTGAAATGTTTGCCTGTTAAATAAAATTTCAACCGGTTGACCGAAAACACTATCGCCATCATCTCCTTCTCCGATATGGTGTAGTTCAGTTCGTGTGCTCGTAGTACCCTTGACACGAAACATATTGGGACTTCTATGCCATCCTGTACCTGTATTAATTCCCCGGAAATCGCGTTGACTGATGCATGAGTTCTTAATGTGAATGGAATACTGTACTCGGGGTGGAAAATGACAGTTTCTTGTCGATGTTGTGTCCAACTCCATTTTACTCCCTTTTTTAGTAGCTCGAACAAGCTGACCAATTTAGCAGAAAGGTTGGGTACGAACTTCCGATAGTATCCTATCATCCCAATGAATCCCCGCAAAGTTTTTAGGTTATGTGGCCTCGGGTACTGTTTTATCAGTTGCAACCTGCCCTTGTCGATGGCTATCCCCTTGGTGTTAATGACATATCCTAAAAATTTCATCTCTGTTTTGAGGAATTTGCACTTCTGCAGATAGAGCTTTAACCCATTTCGGTTCAATTCACCCAGTATTACACTGACATGTTCGAAGTGCCTTTCAACATCCTGACTAAATATCAGAATGTCATCGACATAGTGTATACAAAAGTCTTCGAACTTGTTTAATATACTCTGGAGTGCCCTCACTAATGCTGCTGAGGATGCGTTTAGTCCAAACGGTACAGTCCTAAACTGATAGACGTTTCCATCAACACTGAAACCCGTGTGCTTGCGTGAATTTTTCTCCAGCGGAATCAGCCAAAAGGAGTTCTTCAAGTCCAGCTTGGTAAATACAGACTTATTCCCTAATCTTCCTATCAACGCGTCTATAATTTGAGGTGTTTCAAACTGTGGCAATGTTCTTTCATTAATCTTCCTTGCGTCAAGGCTATCGTCCTTTTCCTTACCGCGACAATTGGATTAACGCAATGCGTCACTGCTTTTTTAATTATACCCTTTTCCAACATGTCCTGTATTTCCCTATTTACTCTTTCCCTGTACTTGTATGGGACTGCTAATTTGGTGCTTGCTCTTTCAAGAGTAATCATTGATATTAATAAATTATAAATAATGTATGTAAATTCAACAAATTGTTGTCGCAAGTGCTGGTATATAATGGATGTTGTCCATATTGCCGCATCGTGGACTGATCCTGGATACCTCGCGTTTACTGCCAGCAACGTTAGGTCAGCATCACATATGACTTGCATGTTAATGCTGTGATAGTTTTTTCTATTGATATATACTCGCCCTGGAAACTGTTCGTCTTCAGCGGGAGGAGCTATATGGCTATATGTGTGCAGTCGATTACACCAATTACACCATGAACTGAAATTTCTCGTAAAACCTCAATTTTATTCTTCGTTTCTCCTGTGCGGTGGTAGGAAACTTTAGCCATATATTTAGCAAATGGTCATAAATGGCATTTGTCACGAGATTGATTTATACATCTGCTAACACTTGCCTGATTTAAACCAAACAAGTAAGTTGTACCCACACATTTTTGGTACGACAAAATTTTTAGTGTTGGTGGAATAGCAGTTGCTCTTTCACTTTCTAATAAATGTGGAGTCAATGTATCGCACAAATTTCTACTCAAGTCACGCGAAAGTCTAAACAATTGTATGAAATTTTGCTCAGGTAGGGCAAAAGGATCGCTCCGATCTCTTAGCAAACGGTTTTCCAGACGCAGATTTTCTCTGAAAAATCATAGATACTTATAATTTTTACCAAAACAACAGTAACAAAATAAAATACCTGTTTACACGCTCTTCGTCTCCAATAGCCATCAATAAATGTATAAAATTATCGCCCATTTCTGTTAAAAAGTTAAAATTATTTCTTTATAAACACGCTTGTTTTTCCGTCGATTTTCAACGTTTTTGTAGGTTATATTGATATTTTGCTGCCAACTAATCACAAGCCTATTAAGTTTTACGAATGGGCAAAGCGTGTCGTACGGAAATCTCAGCAGCAACGAACGACATACCGAAGGTATTACGAATTTGTTAACGAAGTGGGGTTTACTGAATACGAACTTGCTCATTATACGAAATTTCAGATATAACGATTCTTTAAGAGCTAACGAAAAGCTTACAGACTAGGCTAGTTAATTTCAGCTTTACACGATATGAGAACTCCTCCGCCTTTACTATGACCTGTCAAGTGATACCTGCGGTCACACCGAAAGATATTGTACCAATTTGGAAATAACTCCTCACTCATAACATCACCGCTAAGCCAAGTTTCAGATAAACCAATTAAGTGAAAATGAAAATTTTTGATCTCAGTCCTCCAACATTTTGATAATAACATAAATATGCTGTACACAGGTTCACAGATTGATTTGAAACACTTGTATTAATTTTTATGTCGGTTGGTTCTGGATTTTTCCTTCTAAAAAATGTGTTGCATCTATAGCATAATCTATCATGCTCATTTTTTGTTCAGCCTTTTTTCTATATACTGGACAGTCTCTATCCCAAGCAGCATGTTCCACACCTATGTCAAGTTTTTGATTCTTTACAATGTTTGAACAGCTCTAGTTTTTTGGTTGGAGTTATCAAAGTTGGTTGTGGGGTTACATGCTCCACTGAAGATGCTGAAGGTGTTTTATTACCTGAACGAAGAGAGGCAGAACTTCTTGTTGGAGTTACAGAACTATTTTCTTCTGATGGTCCTGTGGAGAGCACAACTGAAGTATTACATTTTTGTAAACCCTTTTCCTTGTTGAAAGGGTAAATTCCCGAACCCTCAAATCCTCCGATGGCGATCGAAAGAAACAACAACTACCTTGTAGTTTCTTCATAAGACTCGGAAACACTACTTTGTCCACATTTTTAAAGCCTGTTTCTGAATAAAATTATTTCAAAACATTGCGCCAAACCGTTTTAACAGGTTTAAAAACACCAACATCCTATGGTTCAAGACATGCGATCTATGAGCTGGAAAACATAAAAGTTCTATTATTATTTTCAATGGCCTTGTCAATCACAGGTACTGTTATGTGTGAATTGTGTCCATCAAAAATTAGCAGCTTTGGTCCTTCTAACTGCGTTGTAAACTCAATAAATACATTTTCAAACCGGTCAGCAAATTGGAGGGACTCCATTCAGCCAGATGGGGAGCAGTTGTATACTGCGTTTGGAGGTCCATTTTGGCACCAGTTGGTATACAGGTGTAAGCCTTTGTAGTTGATGTATATGGGCAGAAATTCACCTATTGCGCTGCAGGAAACTAATACAGTGTACGATGCCTTGGTAACGGACCCAACAACTTTGTGTGGATTCTGTGAGCCTTTCCTACACAATATTTTCCATAACTCCAGGGCAGCAAGCATCTGCTCTGTTCTTGGGTAAATTTTGTGCAACTCTCAGACTCAATTGCTTATTCCAACGTTTCTGGAAAGCTGATACCCAGTCTTTTCCTGGTAAGCCATTTTTGAATGGAGATGGTCGATCTATTCGCTTTATGAAATCTTGTATACACAATCGTAATTTATAGATGCTCAAGCCAAATCCCCAGTCCGCTAATTTGACAATAGAATTAACTAGCAGTCGTTTTTCCTCAAAAGTCAATATAGTGGGCCGTTCGGATTTCTTACAGCTCTGATTATTGATATAGTCCAGTTACATTAGGATCCGCCTACCAAAAAAATCCAAGTGAGCTGAAATTTTGCATACACCTTTATTTTGACATTACAAATAATGTCTCAAACGTCCCCATGGATATCGCACTTGCGTTTTGAGGTATTCAAGGTCAAAGGTCACAAAACTAAGTTTTTCGCAAATATCTCGCTTTCTATGGGTGGTATGACTTTTTTAGTTATTACAAAAAATGAAGGCTAGGAAATTCTCTACAAAAAAGATTATACAGGTTTTTTACGTACAACTAACCAGTCAGTAAATAACACACTGTTAAGTTTTGCAGACGGGTTTTACTTCTTTTTACGATAAAGGAAGTATTGGATTCACCACAAAAATTCGAAATTCAGTTTTCAACAGATCTTTATGTTTTAGAGTCCCCTGAACCAAAAAAACTAGTTTTTGTTCATTGGTCTGTCTGTCTGCGTGTCTGTGTGTCTGTCTGTCTGTGAACAAAATATCTCAAAAACGAAAAGAGGTATGGCGTTGCAACTTCATATATAAGTTTTGTGTACTATCTAAATGCGACAGCAAGCGTTTGAAGAAAATCGCATAACCGGAAGTGTGATGTTTACTCTTGTATTTCAAAAACGGCTCCAACGATTTTTTTCAAACTTTACATTTGTATTACATTTTTAATGTGTATTGATTGAGATGAGTTGAATTTTAGAGGTATTCACTTTGACTTTAACGGAATATTTTACCGAAAATCTACGAGAAATCACCTGCTTTTTCGTTTTTTTTTTCGGATAGCATCTCTTCTTATTTGTTATTTTCATATTGGAGCATAAATATATATTTTGCTTGTGGTAATCATCCAAGTCCCAAAAAGCAGAAAAAAAATGTTGTTTTCTGTTCCATTCAAAGATTCTCTTCTGCATTTACATGGCGGTCCAATGTCTCTTGCAGGGATATCTTTTCCGCTTTTATTGGTGTAACTGTGACCCAAATTTCTTTTTTTTGTCGTTTACTTTTCAGTCGCCTCGATAAATTCTTTGATCTCCATCGTGAAGGTTTGGCTTTTTCTGGTGTTGGTAGCGCTCCTCTAGAAGACATTGAAGTATTGGCGAGATCACTGTGGTTTGCAGAGTCGTCATTCTAAAATTAATTACATTTATATTTTGTGTAACAAGGGTACAAGCCGCATTAGTACTTAATATAGCGTTTATTACGCATAGTGCACTCTATACCAGTTATGTTCGTATATCTTAAGGTTAGGATACTAGTATAATATAATATTTTAACGCAAATAAGGCTTAAATACTGAGAAAATGAAAGACGCTATGTAATAAAATTAAGCCACTGTGATTCAAGCAATAAGGGGTTAAGCCACAATATTTTTCTATGTACCTCCTTAGAATCCGTTGGTTCGATTTCGGTCTCATTACCACTCGGCATATAATCCTTGTCAGCTATACTATCATCTTACAAGCACGTAATTTGGCGTCCGCCATATTGTAAACATTTGTGGCATGTCTCCTTGTTCCCTGTTGTTTCTGTTACAGAAATAAGGTTACTAACGGCTAGTGTCGCCATCTCTTAAGCAATAGTCAGTATTATTATATATATTGCAGACGCCATTCTACAAATGCATTTACACACAAAAGGTGACTTTTTACGAAATGGTGGCTTGTCACCTTGTTGCCCCAAGGTCTTCAATTGAAGTGCTTGCTTTGGAGGAATTTTAAATTATTTCCGGATACTTTGTACCGCATCTCATTGAGCCTGGATCATCAATTAGACATGTTTAATCGTAGTTCCATACATTCGTATCTGGGACATTTTCTATCTCTTTTCCTAAATGATCGAAAAAAACTGTTGATGATTTCTTCATTAATTTCAGCTCTGCTGTGGGTAATGTTTCTGGCAACTCTGTTGGCTAGTTGGGTGTTTTTAACGTCTTAAGAAAATCCACTAATTCTTTTCCAGGATAATTTTGTTAAAATCGTTCAACTTTTCTCCCTTGCTTGTCTAAGAAAGATTCCATTGTTGTTATTGGAAACCCAAACACAGCTAAGGCTATAATATGGGAGATAAACGCCTGTTCCTCTTCTTCCGTAAATACTCTTTGATCCCCAGGGTTTCGAAGACATTTGCACTTTAATTTAGAAGACAATGTATTTCGGTGTATACAGTATTTTACAGCAGCCCCTCGAATTGAATTATTTTTTGGATATAAAAATTCATCCAAAATTTTTTGTAACGTGTCGTTTTTGTCATTTTTGTATGTTCTGGAATCAGGAGTCCTTTGATATATACGTGGAATGTTGAATCGATCTCCTTGTGCTCCTTAAATAAAATAAATACAATTAAAACTAGCATTTCAGATATGTGACAAATAATCACAACTCTCATTACTTTTACCCTCTTTACATAACCTGTTTTCTGAGGGTAACCTATCTAAATTATGTGAATTTGAGGGGCCAGCATCATTTTTATTATCACATAATTCATCCCAATTATCGTTATGCATAATGCAGAGATTGTGTAATATACAAACTGCAATAATAAAATCAGAAGTCTTCTGTACGCTAAAAAGAGCAATTCTTATTAACTGGCGAAATCTCTGTTCAAGAAGACCGAAGCTGTTTCTATTTTCACCCTTGTGGCACTAAATCTAAATAATAATTTTGTTGTTCCGGACATAAATTTCACTGTTTAAAAAAGGTATAATTATGTTTAATGATCTTGATAATGTCATCAAAGATTCAAAATCGGTGTATGTATTTAAACATAGAGCAAGGAATTTTATTTTACAAAAAGGTTAGGTATTCAATATTAAGTGTTAATTTATTAATGTGTTAAAATATTGTTACATTAATTTAGAATATATAAGTTTATTTTACTTTTAGTTCTTGTAGTATCTTAGCACTTGCTAATAAAGTTAAGTATTATTATTATTATTAATCTCGAAATGGTGTTAATAGATAAGAGCGCAAAGGATATGCCGCATCTCCTAAAATGTGCCATCTTCCATTACCACATATTTCAGATCATTTCGTGGAAATAAACGATAAGCTCAACACTCGCGCATCGTGTATTTTGCTGGATGTACTAGTAAATACATCTAGAAATTTTTTATTTACATCACATATGCCTTGAATCATGGCGGTTAATGTATGTTGATTTTATTTTGTGGGTTGGTGTTCTTATAGGAATGAATGTCTCATCAATACATCCAATAATGAAGGGAAATTTAGCCGCCTGAAATGGATTTTTGTCAAAAATCAGCATTCAATAATTGTAATCTGAATGTAACTACCGGTTCAAATCATTTGCCAGTTGTTGGCAAGTAGTAGTGTATCTAAATCACTGTTAATTTTGCGAAGGCGAATCGGAATAGGATCAATATGTTCGAAATGTATTATTTCAGTTTTTTTCTTCGTCCACTTCTTCACAACAGTTTGTAAACATCGGTGTGTCGGGTATGTAGACAGTATGATTGGAGGATGCAGTCAATTCAGCTTGTAGTTGAAGAGAACCAACATTGGCAATGCAGGTTGAATCCAAAGTTACAAGAAAACATTTTTGATATCAGTTCATTTGTTCCTTTGTCTTCACAAGTCATAAATATGTGAGCTTCATATGTGGAAATGATTAACCATTGTTGAGTCCGAGGTAATCCGATAGTAATATTGGACCATTTAGTGGCATACAGTAACACGAATCCGGGATGAATTTCAATGTATGTCGGAATAGTTCTACTTCACATGGTTCATGCGTTAATGTAGTTTGATGCTGTTGACTTTGACAATAATAGAAATATTTGTCGCCTGCCAACACCTTTACTCTCCCGTCAATGACTGGTCTACTAACATGACACGGTCACCTACTAACATGACACGGTCACCTACAGAAGCACTTATTCACAATTGGAATCGTAAATGGTGCCACCTGCAGGAAGTGCCAGTTGGAGGAAGAAACCTCAATTTATGTTCTATGTCAATGTGTAGTATGTAACACTGAGACATAAACATTTTGGAGCCGGCCTGGTGGAACCCCAGGCGATGAGGTACGTTCTAGGGGTAGGATTCTTTCCTTCGCATTGGAAACCGGCCTCTTCGAACGAAACCCATAACAAATTAGGTGGGAAGCACAATGGACCAATAGGTCTCAGTGCAGCATACTACAAGCCCCACCAAAAGAAGAAGAAATCTTTAAATGCATGAGAACATGAGGTATCATCCTTGAAGGTAAGGTATCGTTGTTTATTTTGTGTTATAAGAAGGAATGTATGGATAGGTTGAATCGTTGGATGTTCAAAAGGTTGATCTGGGTTAACAATAGGTAAGCGATGAATTTGGTGAAATGAGTATTCAAATAAATCAATCAGAGGGATATGAATGACAAATACTACATTTTGGACTTTGTAAAATACATCCAAGGTCGATAATTCAAGTAAAGCATGACCACATTTTTGTTCTAATAGAATTGGAAATTTTCACTGCGGAGGTATATGTGAAATTGACTTAGATAATTATTTAATTAATTGTTTGGAACTGAGAATAGCTGGAGATAGTACATTTTGTTTGGCAAATAGGATGCTATTTAAGATAATGTTTCAGTAATAAATAGTAATTAAGCAATTGTATCAGTGACTAGACTATGGTAGGTTTTTCAAGTATTACATGATTATTTGTGATAGTTTGTGAAGCAAGTATGTCAAGTTTGTCTAAATTGGAATTGTGTTTCTTAGCGAAATTTTTAAAGTATATTATAATGATTCATTAAATGTTGACAAGGCGTTACTGAATACTTGAGTTTGAGATTTTAGTAAAGTTTCAGTTTTGGTTTGATCAGTTTGCAAAGTACGTATGGCATCACTGCAGAAATCTGCATCTGAGTCATCAGGAGGTCCAGCAATCCATTTGAATGCTGTTCCTAAGAAATCCAATGCTCTTTTTGTACGTGAACTTGGTTCATGATTGAGTAGGCAAGTCTACAACAGTATTGAACATATTTTGTACCTGAGGTTTTTTATAATCATATTGTAACATGGCATGCTGACATGTATGACTTCAAGGTTCAAGGTGATGAAAGTTACAAATAGTACGTAATTTTTTCTCAAGAAGCACAAAATTTTTTATTTCAGATTCTATAGCAGTAAAATCCACGTGTACTACAAGATTCCATACAGAGTCAGAAATTCTGGCGGATCCTTTAGGTATGTAAATAAGTCCACAACCATTGGTTATAGGTTGGATTTTGTATCCATGTAGGCAAGGAAGCAGTGTTAATCTGAAGAGTATTTCAATCTGTTGACATGGACTTGTACTAGTTTGTTGCCTATTTTAATTGTAGCATTAAGGGATTCAATTTTATAAGGACTGGTATATGAAGGTTGTAATTCCTTTTTTTCATTTAAACGTGTTGCTTCACTTCGTAGCAAAACTAAATCACCAGGGAAAAATATTGGAGAATCAATTTTATAAAAAAAGACTATAATTACATGTCTTCTAATTGTTTGATTTTAATTTGAATTTCTAATTCTAAACTTCTTTGGCGCAACTCACTTTCTTTTCTTTGATATTTTAGTAGTTCCAGCTGCACCCGAGCACACTCAATCTTAATATCTGCCAATTCGTCATATTTTTTGACAAATTGGTCGAATTGAGTGTGCTCGCCACCGGTCGTCTTCTGGCAGTCCAGCTTTGAGATGCTGTCGCGGTTTCTTATAATTTTTTTGCAATTGGCGTCTGCAAATCGGAAGCCTTATATGTAGTTGCCCCAGTTTATGTTTGTCAATTTGCTGCTGGACGGCTGCCGACTATCGACCTGTAAGGACAATACAGGCATTAATAAATGTCAAAAGCAACTTAAATATTTAGAAAGCATTATAGTAATGTTGAAACTTACTTCCAATATCTCTATATTATTGAAATTGGCTCCGAAGTCCAGGCCCGCTGGTTCCGCAACCTCTTCCTTCGGAATCAAATTGGTTCCTTAAACCAAATACAGTTTTTTTATTCATTAAAGATAACGTTAACTCTTCGTTATCGCCCTTCCTTCGCTTGTCAGCATACCGTTCACCAGTTTTCAAAATCTTTATTCTTTTTCATCGGTTACTGTTTTTCTGATAGTTCTTTTCTGATTATCATATGTTTTTTTCAGCGATTCAGGTGCCCGGTATATCCCTGAGGGTGAACCTGAATTAAAAGTATATGTAATTGCCTTCCACCATTTTCTTCTTCCTTCCACGTGGCGGTGTCGGTCTATTCGCATTCAATAACATTACTGAATTGCCCTATAATGTTTAATAAAATATTAATTTCTTCACTAGTGTAGTTTGCACTACGTTGGTACTTCTTTGCATCAATCCTATAAATACAGAAAACTATTATCTTGTAAATAAAAAAGGTTATCATAAAAGACCAGAAACCCTATTCAATTACAGCACAGAGTATCACTGTCAAAAACATTTACTTGCTATCCACAAATCTCGGGGAATGAAAAATGAAAACAATAATTTTAATACGAGTACACAGGTTACAGAAAGTAGATTGAGTCTCAAGGTAGGTCATGAAAGGCGCTGTGATCATATTTGATGAATTGGCAATATGTGGAAAGTTGTCAAAAACATACAAAGTTTGGTTAGATTTTAAATGACAAGTAATCAGTAACGGTGGGTAGAGGGATTTCGTTTGGGTAGTGACTAACGTCATATGACAGATTCTGTGTTTTAAAGTGTGAAAATAGCTGTTGCTGGGATAGAAGGTTTAGCAGAGCCTGGTTGTTCAACTTAACACCTTTATTTCCGCAATCCTTTTAACATTCAAGAACTGATAATACACCATACCGCAATGTGCGTACGCCTCTGATTTATTGTGTCATTTAGCTTAAATAAGGTTAACAATTTAATGTCAATATAATAGATGTAAAAATGGTACTAATACGAAACTTAAGACATTTACTAGAATCTAACATTAGTTCCGATTTTCACCGCGTCTCAATCTAGATTCTGTAACCTGTAACCGACAGAGCCAGTTGATGTAGGAGAGTACCGCCACGTCCGCCATGTTTGTTCCTTTGTCATATGCGTCACTTTGAGGTTTGTAGCACAATTCCGTCAACGTGACATTTATTGGCAATCCGTAATTTTACTTAAAATTGGCAAGACTGTAAGTCTCTGTCAAATTCGAGGTTAGTAGGTTAGATTTTGTTTGTTATTTGACACAAACTGACGAAAAACAAAACCTGATAACCTCGAATTTGACATAGACTTACAGTCTTGCCAATTTCAAGTAAAATTTTAGACATAACTCAATCAGGCATTGCTGATGGGAACAAAAATGGCGGCGATGACGGCATTTTTACGGATCAAAGATTGGCGGTACTCTCCTATATCTACTGGCTCTGGTAACTGATTGGATTAAATTTGTTTTGTGCACAGGGAAACCTTTTTTTGCCATTGCCAGAATCCAATTGACAAAAACATTTTCTTCTCATTCAGAAAGCTCAGTAGGGGGTCCCATTTTTCTTTGAAGAGGTACATTTCCTGATAGCTTTCTTATAAGTGTGCGGCAAGGAACATCAAATTCTGTCGCTGCCCACAGCCTCTATGGCATTTTGCATATTCTCATCAGAATATGAAAAAAAAGCTTCTTCCGTTTTCTTTTAACTTGGGCATGTCTATAAAATCGAAATAAAATTAATCCTCAAATTAGCTATTTCAAGGTAGATGTCCATTATTAATACATTTTAAAATATTTTGATTCAGTAATGGTCACTCCGATAAAACTAACCTAATTTACAAAAATAGTATTATTTTATCAAACAGCATCAATCAATCAACCTACCTAAATATAGGATGCCTATCAAATGACTGTTTGCACTAATGTATGACGCGAATCTCACTAAAACAATACAACACTGCACGAACTTCCAACTAAGTTTTTACAGCATATTTTAACATCCGCCATTTAAAAATTTCCCATATTTGACAGAAGTGTGAAGTTAGCTGTAAATGCTAGGGATAGTTTTACAATTTTTTTGCTGGGGATGGAGCTCTTGAATGGAAAGACCAGATGATTGAGTTTAGAGATGCTGAAATAAACATATAGTATAAATTATTCTGTATGTAAATGTTTCAAAGTCCTGTAAATAAATAAAAACTTACGTTGTATAGTTTCTGAATTTTAAAAGTGCAAGTGTTAACGTTTGTATAAGTAGCTATAAGGGAATGATTATTTGTAATTTCTGAATTAATAAAAATTAGGTAAATGTATGTTAGTTATTGAATTATAATAGCAATGATCTGCAACCCATTTTTTACACAACCGCTTAGGAAAGTAGACATATCAATAGGGCAGCTTATTTCCGAAAAGTAAGATCAGATGATCGATATATCATACTGGTCATATCGTAGCTTGCTTTGCTTGTTGGTTACAAAGATAATTTTTACAATTGTTCCAATAATATCACAATTAATTATGACAAAGCTATTAATTTATTGAACATAATTATGAATTATTTTGCCATCTAGAAAATAGTGTTCGAAGAGCGTAATATCTGCTTGCACGATATGTGCCACTTTCAACATTTGTTATGAAAATAATTCTATAATTAGTAGACAAATTAAAATGGTAGGTGATGTCTCTTTTATTATTGCAATTATTATTAAATAAACAGCCCAATCATGTTTAAGAACAAAAATTACAAAAAAATGTATGCCTCTTTATTTAATTAAATAATATCTACATTATATACCCTGCTTCTCGCTTATAAACTGTAAAGTTTTTATTTTAAACTCTATTTTTTCCTGATCCTCCAAAATGCTCCACAAAAAGTGTTTCATGGAACTAATTGGTTTATTGTTTTTTTACCTTAAAAATTTTAGAAAGTATTCATCAATATCTTTCTTATTATCAACTTTGTTTTTTTTTCTGAAACAAATGGCTGCTGGAGAAATCCGAAGGCGTTGAAGCTGAAGGAGGGCCGCTATCGACTGTTGACGAACAAGGAGCTTCTGTCTCTTCTTCGTCAATTAAAATATCCACCCACGATAGTTCTCCTGTGTCTGCTTCTTGTGATATATCTTCAGTTGACGAACATGCGTGTGGAGCTACATCAAACGTGGCACGCGCAGTGGAAATTTCATCCACATTGGTTGTGATGGGCCGGTCTACCAGATGGGGCAGCAGGAACACCTTTTTTGCTGCTGACCCGGTTGGAGTATAATCTCGTCTTCGTTTCCGGAATCCAGCACGTAGGCATTGCCACTTTTTGGAACATTCTTTTGCTACAACAAATATAGACACTGTTAATTACTTTAAACTTTCCTACATTAATAAGTAAGTAAATGTTCTTACCAGGTTTTCCAAGCCGCATCCCAATAGAATGCCACAATGAATCAACCGTATCCCGGTTTGAATAGCCTAGCAAACTCTGGTTATAGATGACGTCATTTGCCCTGACCAGGCAAATTAAATGATCGATGTCCTCTTCTTTCCATTCAACTTCCATCGCGAAATCTTCAAATGTTATCAAACATTGGTGTTAGATCAACTTGTTTACCGCTCACAGATGAAGGCGTGACGTTCTGTGTGTGCAGCTTATACAGGGTATTAAGTATCAAGTTGATATGGAAACTGCGCCGTGCGCGTTCTTTGAACGCAGTCGAACTGACAATGTGTTGTTAAGAACATCAGTAGCATTCTAGCTCTCAATAGAACAACAGCGTCCAGCGTGAGGCTATGTGTATCTAATAAATAAAGCATTTACAATTACCACGGCGGTGTTTTAAATGATTCCTTCAAGAGGATAACTACCCGCAAAATGTCCATGGTCCTTCGAGCCGGATCAGCCAGAAAATACAAGAAGCAAGCCAGGAAAACGACGCTGGGTTACGTACACGCATTTGAAGATTATAATTCAAGGTTAGTCCTTTACCACATTTAAACTTATTTCCTATATCGTATACCTATCTCCTCGCATGTAAGATTGTCACGATGATATAAATAAACTCGATAATTCTCGTATAAAAATACAAATCGCGCTAATATTCAAATAAGATTATTACTCGGTTTCTCGTATAATTAACTATTGCACGAAAATAATCACGTTTAAGTGGTTTACACGATTTTCTCAAGTTTATTCTCGTTTAAAAATAAAATCACAATGTCTGAAAGCGAACGTATAACCGCAGAATTCGATTTAAATCGCATAAAAAATGCAAGAGCTCAAATCAAGAGCCAATTAACACGATTTCAAACCTTTCTGAGTAAATACGATGCCTCGGTACACTCAATCGAACTGTTGCAAGTACGTTATGAAAACATAAAGCGCGAAAAATTTAATGCGGTACAAGCGGAATACGAGGAATTGCTCTTAAATGAGTTTCCTGATAATTATAACAAAGCGGAAGCCAATCAAGAACGAGATGCAATGGAAAATAAATATTACGAAGCGATGGCGACCGCGCAAACAATTTTGGATATTCGCAAAAATTACAAAGTGGGCGACATCTATTATCAAAATTGAGAAAATGGATCGAGGTGAACAACAAATCAATGTTATATGTACCGTTGTAGCCGAAATATTCGTTTATATTGTTTCTTGTCAGATTGTTCTGAGTTTATTTACAATTTGTTGCTAAATAAGTGTATTTATGGTGGTCGTTTACGTTATAAATCAGCAAGCAACTATATACCTACTTAAAAAGGTAAGATCATGAAAACAGCAGAGTGAGGATATAAATTATCACTTACAAATGCAGAATTTTTATACCATTTTTGATACAAATTTGTTTCTTAACTGAGATTAAGATTTTGAATTCATTTAGTAGAACATTTATAGATACGGGCGTAGCAAAAATGATTGCAAGGCCTATAAAATAATAACATACCTATTAGGTACCTATAATGAGCATATTATTTTTTAGCAGTCACAAAGTTACTAGTTACTGAAGATTACTGAAAAATAAGAAGTTAACGATACAATTTGTTCATGAATCTGTAGAAACAAAGTCCAGAAAAATATGTTCTGTTCCACAATGCTCATCATACTGTACGAAAGATATTTCATTACATGCATTTCCATCGGATCCCAAGTTATGTAGAACATGGAAAAATGTATTAAAAATTGGAAAACCTATAACTAAATATATGTTAGTATGTAGTTTGCATTTTGCAGAAACTGATTTTACTATAGGTAAGTTGGAAATTTATTATTTAAAAAAAAATAAGTATATTTTATTTACAGCAACAAATAAGAGACGAAGATTAAAGAAAACAGCAATTCCAAGCAAGAAAAATCCAGTGACAAGTCATTTCGTGAAAAAGATAGTTACTGATAGATCACAAAGGCATTGGTAGGTTTAAATGTTCTTTTTTACAATAAATCTAAAAGTAAATTATCTTGAAGGTTACAAAAATGTACGTTGAATGTGTCTGAAGCAAATATGAAAACTGAGCATCATGAAAATTCAATGGACAGTAATGATGTATCAGTAACAAATCTGGAGGAAAATGTTTCAAATCTACCATCAACATCTACTAAAAGTGCCCCTATTTCACTCGAACCTTTACTACAGAATACATTTTTTTAAGATAAAGAAACAGATTTCGGACAATCTGTATTCTACCTATATTTTATATTATTACATCTCTATTGCTATTGTATTTATACTTTTAATCTAAACAGTGTAATTAAGTACTCTAAACATCATTTCTAGGTCGACGACACTCAATTGTACGCTTCATTCTGTAAACAAAATTTTATACCAGCAATGGAAAATTTTAATGACTATTCCAACAAACACGGTCTCACCATAAATCCCCACAAAGCAGAAGTAGTAATTTTTGGCCCAAAAAAAAAACTAAAAGAAGAATTTATTGATAATTTCTATTCAATTATTATTGACTCCACACCAATACAACTCAGCAAATCATTAAAACCTTGGACTTTTAATAGATGATAATTTAATCTCCATGTAAACAAATGTACACAAAAGGCTTACAATTTACTCAAAACAATTTACGCCAGCAGATAGGTTCTTAATGTAAATACAAAAAAAAATTATGTAACTCCTTTATGCTATCTCACTTTAATTACTGCAATACTATATATGGACCATTTATTTACAAAGTCAATGCACAAAAAATGCAAAATTCTCATCTTTCGATCACCACCTTACTTATATAATAAGATTAAATTTCGCACGGATGTTCACAATCTAAATGTTCGATTCAAGGGTACGCTAACTCCACTGTTGCTTAGAACGGAATTTTTTAAACAGCGTTTCTCTGATCAAATAGGCAACTAAAATTTACAACAGTATCAACATCACATTCAAAAGCTTCCTTGAATCAATTCAAATTTCATACTTTTTTATTAAACAAGAACTGAAATATTTCTAGACTGGTATTGGTAATGTAAATTTATTTTATTTATTATAATTGGACCCTGATATGTTTATATGTATATATAGCTATATAATATTAGATTTAATTTCTTTATTGCCAAGGGTCGAGTGGTAGAACAGCTAACCGAAAGGTAAAATGCTGAACTCCGTCTTGGGATAGCTCCTTATGCTATGTTTTTGTTCGGTGCCGGAAAATTCACCGCCAACAATTCACCGTCAACAATTCGCCGCCAACAGTTCACCGAAACACAATTCACCGCCACGACAATTCATCGCGGCAGCAGTTCACCGCTAGTATAATTCACCGCGACAAAAACTTAATTTATGTGTGAAGAATTTAAAAATTTAGAAACATACCAAAAATTTAGTTGAACTTGTTTCATTTAGTTATATAAAATAAAAATTAAAACATTTTATTAAAAAACTTTAATAAAAACCAGCAAATAATACAATTTAGAACGTGTTGATATAGGAACATTATCAAATGTATATAGAAATATATGGAGTAAACTTAATAAGATATATTATGGGCTATCCCTCTAATATAGTCAAGTAGGTTTTCAGGATTATACTCGTCAACAATATTCTTGATACGTGTCAGGTCATTTTGGTATTTTAAATAGCCACTTAGGCTTTAGGGCAGCGTGCCCGTATGCTAAACCCTTTTAGTTCTTTATTTGGCTCCATCGCCTAATTCCAGAATCATGATTTCGCACATATTTGGCCCCAAACGCAGTATTTCTCGTCGGTTGGAGCCCCCCTCTGATGGCGCTTTGGCAGCCGAGCGTATCGCTCGCAAGAATTCCGAATCTTCTAGAAAGCACGCCGTTGTGGCGTGATACCATTGTTGCCGGCATTAATTTGTTTCATTTTATCGCCCCGCGATTGGCTGCCGAGGTTTAGTCACGTGGGGACGCGACCAAGGTGACCTGTGCCAGCGCTTCCCTCTGGGCAGTTGACCGCAGCCCATTGCAGAGAACGCTCGTGTGGTGGTTGTGAGTGTGAGTTTCGAATTGTCTTCGGCGTAGCGTGGGTGCTTTTTGAGCCCAGTTCCTGCTACCGTAAGTAAGGGGTCGTGCCCCCTTCATCTCGACCTTCGAGGATCTGTCCCGCAGAACGAACGTGGCCCATTTTTCGTCGTCCCGTCGTACGCGTCCTGACGCGTCTCACGTCGCCATTATGGCGGATGTGCACTCATCCCTATAGCCGTCGAACATCGAAGGTACCTGCCACCTAAGACTGCAGCCTGTCGCAACTCAACTGTACCAGGCTCCCCAACCGCCTACATATTAAGGTATGTGTCTTTGAACTGATTACCGCTGTGAACGCGAGCGAGCCGTCACATCTCTTGTGCCTACAGGCACTGTCGTCATATTTGTCCATGTCGCGAGTGCTAATTTGTTCTTTACTGTTTGCTGCATAAGGCGTCGCGCCAGCATATTTGTACATTCATTCAAAATTACAGACTGTCCATGTTGCGAGTGCTAATTTGTTCTTTACTGTTTGCTGCATAATGCGTCGCGCCAGCATATTTGTGCATTCATTCAAAATTACAGACTGTCCATGTTGCGAGTGCTAATTTGTTCTTTACTGTTTGCTGCATAAGGCGTCGCGCCAGCATATTTATACATTCATTCAAAATTACAGACTGTCCATGTTGCGAGTGCTAATTTGTTCATTACTGTTCAACATCTGTCGCTAGGTTTAGAGCGCGCGCCAGCTGGTGTTCTTAGTTATAATCTATTTATAGATATAGGGCGACGCACTCTGCTGCACCATTGTAACCCGTTAGTCAATACATGATTTGTTAGCTAAGGGAACTATTGTTTTGTTTCGACTTGTGCATGTTCTGTTACAGATAAGCGCCCCCTTCAGTGTACTGATTATTGTGCGACGGAACGAGGGAGCTTTGAGCGTACAGGTGGGTAAGACAGCTGCGTAGTCGCGGTCGGATTGACACCTAATTACAATCCTTGCATAAGGCAATCCCGAAATTGTTATTTGACCTTGCAATTCTTGAGTAATCCTATCGGCGGAGTATTTTGCGTGCTTCGCTCCCGTCTAACCGTCCAGGCCCGGTTAGCCGGGTTAAGACAGGCTTGGTGGCGCCCTCATGATTTCGACATACCCTATATATATATTATGCCGCAACACGCTTGCCCAGAACGTACCGTGTGACTCACGCCCGACTCCCTGAGCGTTCCAGCCGTGGCCTATTAGCCTATTTCGAACCGATTTCAGGGCAAGTGTGCCAGTTTTTCAGGACTGATTCCGTGGTGCGATGCTCACCTTGGGTGGGTGTCGTAAAGTTCTTTTAATACCGTAACATACGTCGTGCACAATCCTTATATTTTCTCTTCTGCGGTTGGGGTTCAGCTCCGCTCACATATTGCTCTATACGAACTTCATGCAAACTTTGTTCTTTTTTAACGCAATCAATGAACTTCCAAATATTAGGATGCATGGCTCCGATCTGTTCTTGGAATCCTCGATGCCAACCTTCTACAGAGTTGTTTGTTTTAGGTAGATCAGCCAAGATTCTCTCATAAACACTCCACATTTCAAAAGGATATTGTGGTGGTCGGCGCTGTCTCCTATGGCGACGTCCAATCCACGTATCCTCGAAATAATCAATAACTTCTTGGGCTTCTGGGGAAAAACGTCATTGTCAACCAATGTTTCAAATACATCAACTACCGATGCCGATGGAACAAACGCAATTGCTGATAACATTCGCATATGCAGCCCGAAATTGGCGTCTGTCTCATATCTTTGCTTCAACCCGCAATTTTGAATATTCCGGAAAATGCACTTGGTGAAATGGAAAAAACAACCATTTAGCCTTGCATTTGGAAATTAAGTCCTGAATGCATTATTCATAGCTTTCTCGTAATCGGTTGTAACAGTCGTTGGTGCTAATAAAGGCTCCAAATTCTTCAGAGCTCGAAGAAGGCGTGCATATGTTACTTCTGATTTGTTGGGCAATAGGGCATAAACCAAAGGTACCGATGCGTTTCGTCGTAACCCATGTATGGTATAAAATTGATGAAATAACAGTGGCACCGTTTTAAAGGTACCATCGGCATACCAATGGTCACAGGCAGCGAGCAATTGCATATTCTTGCGCGTAGAAAATACAACAATTCTATCTTCATCTGGGCCTGAATCATACAGCAGAAAATCTTCGCCATTGAGGGTTTTTATATATTCCTCTGGAAATTCGATTTCCTGGCGATTATTTGGTAGAGCTGGACCAGCCCTTTGTTTTTGACGGATCTGACGGATTGTTCTCTTCATCACGTCAATAGTTGGAAGTTGGGGGGCTGCTGCTTGACTGCATTGGATTGTTGCGTCAGTAATTATGGTCTGTGGGGCATTGTTGGTTGTTTTGGCAGTTGTTTTAATAACCTCGTAAATTTTAGCGGCTTCCACACCAGCTGCGTCACCGACATGGTTATGTTCCCCTCTAACAGTAACCACATTATTCATCGTTTTTGCCCTAGCTTTCCACTTAGTTTTCTGGTAGTTTTCACACTTCCACAAGATTTGATCTATGCTTTATTTTCCTTTAAAAAATAAGTGCCCATCATGGAGCAATTTCTGTTTTCCTTTTTCAGAAATCACGAACTCGAGAGGCATTATCACAGAGGTGTTGGCCGTGTGACGGTTCGACTTGAAATGAAAACTCATTACAATCTAACTACAAGGGAACGAGATGTACTTAACTAGTAATTAGGAAGAAATTCTTTTCTGTTGGGTAATCTATTTTTGCGAGTAACTAGGAAGAAATTCTTTTCTATTGGATAATCTATTTTTGCGAGGGATCATAAAATTAAATAGGCTTTTAATAGCTGTACTTAATAAGTACTAACTATAGCATCACTGCTTATGACAACTACTGGAAGTTATTTTTACAAACTACTTAATCCATTTTCAAGGAATCGAGGACATCAAGTTTAATTTAAAAAAAAATAATTCGTTTTTGTTGCGGTGAATAATGGCGCTGAATTATTGCGGCGGTTAATTTTTGTTGCGGTGAATTGTGGTGACGGTGAATTGCATTCCGGTGAACTGCTGGCGGTGAATTGCTGACTGTGAATTGTTGGCGGTGAATTTTCCTAGACCAGTTTTTGTTGTGTATCTTCACTAATTTGTAAATTATTGTAATACAATGAAGTTAATAAAAGGCCATTTATTATTATTATTATAGTTGTTAAATACATCTGTGTTGGTATTCTTTAATATAATTTTTGGAAATAAAATCAACTAATTTTTTTCTTTATTTATTTATATATTAACGTTTCATCATAATAAATAATAAACCCAACAAATAATATTTTAATATTTATTTAAACAATAAAAATGCAGCATGTGTTTAAAATAATTGTCAGAAATTGTTTTTATTAAATTTTGAGCAAAGTCACTGTTAAATTCGACAGTGACTTTTAAATAACTTTTAGAAAAACTAGAATATAAAATTAAGTCCGTGTTTGGCTAGTTCAGTAAAGCCATGCCTAGCTGCACTTGTTTATAGTATTAGTGTTTTTTCTTCAATTTGATTTGAGTTTCACCTTCTTCCTTTTCCAAAAAGTCGATTTCTAAGTCGTCATGCGTAGAAAAATTGTGAACATGTATTTAAAAATAGCCAACTAAGTATTTTAGATAAGCAAACACCTATTAATGTAAATTAAAGTAGCAATAATGTGTTTACAAAAGCCGGATATTCCTGCCTTATATGAACAAACACATTTCCATTGTTCAACGTTTTCATACAAAACAGTTGTAATTTCATGGGGCTGCGATGTCAGACTGGACGTTTGTAGGCATAAACTTCTAATTACAAATGAATCTGGAGCTTCTAAGCCACATAATATAAAGTGACCTGCTTTAAAAACTGCCTCGCCTTCTTTCAGGGGTCTGCTTCTATTCCCAATATATTCCAATATATTGGAAAGAGTCACTTCTATTTTTGCCATATTGTGGTCACAATGTCCCTAATATACAATTACAAACTAAAAAACGCCACTAAAACGATACAAAACCCGCAATTACAAGTATTCAAAAACCGCCAAAACTGCTTTGTAAACCTTTATAGCCGGTTTGTTGTTCACCTTTATAGATAGAGTCCCTGTATAATATTAAAATATACAGGGACTCTATTATAGATAAGGTCACTAAATCACGTTAGCTGCGCTAACACAGGTAGGGAAACACCATTTGACAAGTTCAAAAAACGAGTTTGTCAATGTCAAATTTACCATAGGCGCTACTAGTAAGGGCATACATAATTTTTCTTATTATTAATGTGTTCTTCGAATGCGATGCCACAATTCTTTCTGTAAGTTGTAAGTTAGGCAGATCGTCGTTTCATAAAATGAAAAGTTGCGAAAAATTGTTAATGGAGTAAAATCTTTCCTTAATGCCGATCAGTTAGAGTTTCTTCAAAAAGAAAAAAATCAACAACTGAAATGGTCTAACGAAACCATTGTTAAACCTTATGAAATAAAATTAGCCTATCGTACAACTGGGTATGAATTTTTAAGACAACTTGGAGAGCCTGTCCCTACTATTCGAACTCTTAACAAAAGAATCGAACATATGAAATTTTCTCCAGGAATACTAAATGAAGTATTTCGCATTTTAAAACTAAAATGTGAATTAATGAGAGAAGAAGAAAAATTCTGTGCTCTATTGCTTGATGAAATGGCAGTATCCCCAAGATACGATTTAGACTCTAGTTTGGGGGTAGTTGTGGGACGGCCTACCATACCAAATTTCGGCCAACAATTTGATGACTATGCGACACATGGTTTAGTGTATATGCTTGCAGGAATTTCTACGCGGTGGAAACAAATCGTTGGGTACCAGTTTACATCAAATTCGTTTAATCCGCATGCAGTTAAAGACGGTATAATGACAATTATATACGAAGCCGAACATATTGGCTTAAAAGTAATAACTGTATTAAGTGACATGTCTGGACAGAATCAAGGTATTTGGAAA
The DNA here is from genome assembly GCA_940337035.1 of Agriotes lineatus. Lineage (NCBI taxonomy): Eukaryota > Metazoa > Arthropoda > Insecta > Coleoptera > Elateridae > Agriotes > Agriotes lineatus. The sequence goes on along the minus strand of CALNHX010000184.1, from coordinate 47,740 downwards.
TTATTCGACATACATGCTGGAAGGTTCTCTAGAATTAAAAATTATTGTGCTCATCCCTACGATTCTTCTAGGAAGTTATATTTTAGCCCAGATCCTCCACACATTCTAAAAATTTACGTGACCATTTAATTAGCTGCCAGGACATAACATTACCACCCATTTGCGTTAACAACTACAGCCTCCCAAGTAATATTGTTTCTATAAAATACATTGATCAATTATTGCAGCATGATAATAAGAATGAATTAAAAACGACTCCGTATTTAAAACAAAATTGTATCACACCATCGCACTTCGAGAAAATGAAAGTAAATTTAGCGGTAGCATTGCTTCACCATGACACTGGAGCAGGTTTAAGATATTATGTAAAAAAGGGTGAAATAGAAGAAGAGGCTTTGACAACAGCATGGTTTTGTGAAACACTTTTTAAATGGTTCAAAATTTTAACCAGTAGGGACAGGCCCTTAGCATTAAAAAATGGTAAACAGTGTGAAGAAGATTTGCGATTTTTAAAAGATGTCCTGGAATTGTTTTACAATGTAAAGATAGGGGCGAGGCAAGTTTGGAAACCAGTTCAAACTGGCATCATTTTGGCCACACAAAATGCTATTGAATTAGCCCATTTTTTTCTTCAAAGAGAGAATTTTCATTATTTATGCTTAGGCAGGTTCACTCAAGACGCGCTCGAAAATGTATTCACTGTCATCCGTTCTATACAACCAGTTCCTAGTCCTAAAGAATTTAAAATGGCCATAAGATTGATTTCGGTGTCACAATTTCATCACTCTCGTAGTAAAGGAAATTACCAAACCAGTGATGCTGAATATTTAGAAAGCTTTTTGGAAAAACGTAATGAAATTACAACAGTTAACAGCGAATCGGCATTGGAAAATTTAGCTTTAGATTTGTTTAACAAACCAAATCATGATGAAATTCAAAGTTTGTACTATTTAGCAGGAAGAACAGTACGCCAGGTTTTAAAAATACATAAAATACATTGCAGTGTTTGTATAAATGCTATAAGAACAACACAAAATGATCAAAATATATCAGGCTTTGTAGATTTAACTAAAATGAAAGCACTTTCAAAGAAAATAGTGTATGCTACGAAAGCAGTTTTTAAGCTTCTTCAAGAAGCCGAAGAACATTTTAGACGCTACGAAGACGCATTTCTTCAAGGAAAGGCCAAACTTAATATCATATTAACTTCGTTTGTTAAAAAACACACAAATATAAATTTGCCAACGTGTCATGCCATTGATCAAAAAATTCTGGCTATGTACTATAAAGCAAGAATTCATTTTCTGGCAAAAGAATTTAATAGAGTCTCGGCGAAGAAGCAGAATACAAGCTCGCGTTGCGATAGCCGAAGTATTGGAATGCGGCGAGCCGTACAAAATATTCGCTAAAACTTTATAATTATGATAATTAATTTTTTAAGCTGGAAAACGTTTAGAAATAACTTGTTAATGTAATATTTATTTATTGCGTTCACGTTACATACACTTTAATTTATTTCTATTATAACCTATAAACTGATTGGGTACGCCACTGACAAAAACGAGTTTGGTTTGACATAAATAACGCCGAGTTTCCCTACCTGTGTTAGCGCAGCTAACGTGATTTAGTGACCTTAATTATAGAAATATCCCAGCGCCATCTGTTGGTTCGCTTGTTTCGCGAATAGGCCTTCAGGCACGACGGTCTGCAGGTGTTAGCGCGGGCTCACACTCGGCGGCGTCGGCAAACATTACTCATGACACAGGTGTTAGCGCAGACGCTAGGTTGCCAAACCTCTCGGCGAAATTACCGCTCCTAACATTACCCGAATTTCACGGATTGTATAGCGACTGGCAACGATTTCGCGATATGTTTCAAGCAATCGTACATAATAATAAATCACTTTCGGATGTGCAACGTTTTTATTATTTAGAATCCTCTCTAAAAGGGGAACCCAAAAATATAATCGCATCTTTATCACCGACGGATGCTAATTATCGCATAGCGTGGGCGCTTCTAGAAAGAAGATATCAAAATAAAAAGATAATGGTTAACGCGCATTTAGAGGAAATTGTCGAACACGTTCTTTAAAAATTATAGGTCTCTCGAGGCGCTCGGTGAAAACGTAAAGGGGTGGAATACCATTTTAATTTATATTCTCGTAGCAAAATTAGACATAAATTCGAAACGCGAGTGTCAGATATTTAGCAAGGATAAGGATTCTCCTAGTATCGATGAGTTTAATAACTTTTTTATGCAACGATGCCAACGATAGACACGAAAACGTCTTTAAATAATTTGAACGGCAAAAAAATACAACGAACCAAGATCGCTGGTCACGACAAATAACTCGAATTCTAATACAAATTATCGGAATAGTTGTCCTTATTGCAAGGACGGACATTTTATTTACTTTTGCAAAAAAATTAAGGCTCTATCCGTGTCTGATCGTTTAAATCAAACAAGAAAATTAAATCTATGCACAAATTGCCTTCGGTATGGGCACAAAAATTCAAATTGTAATTCGCAAGGGTGCAAAATACGTAAACGAAAGCACGCGACTTTATTGCACGATTCTCGAGAAAATTCAAAACATATGGATTTTAATGGATCTAATAAAGACCAACATATGCAAACACAAACGTTTAGCAATACCTAGTTACAATATATTCAAACCAATCATGCTGCGATGGATAATAATTTGGTAAATACCGACCTGTTTGTTTTACTATCAATTTATAATGCTAAAAATCAACCCATATCGTGTCGCGTATTACTCGATAACGGGTCTCAGTCAAATTTCGTTACCCAAAATATCGTAAATAAACTAGGCTTGCGTACGAAGAAAATAAGCTTGCCAGTATCTGGTCTAGGTCAAATTAAAACAAACATAACCGAACAAGTTTTCATAGAATTATCCTCGAATCAAAATTCGTTTAAAACAAAACTATCGTTTTTCGTTATCGATAAAATCACGGGAATGGTTCCTCAGAACTTCTGCGATGTATCGAATTTAAATATTCCTGAATCATTTTCTTTAGCCGATCCGGAATACAATGTTCCCTCGAAAATACATATGCTTATAGGAGCTTCGATATTTTTTGAATTACTTTCGGTCGGCCAGGTTATTTCGGAAAAAATTTACCCATTCTACAAAAAACTATTTTGGGTTGGATCATTTCTGGTCGAATACCGACTAATCTCGTTCAAGCGAATAGCTTCGTTTCTCAACGCCTATCATCAAACTACGCGTTGGAAGAGCCAGTCGAATAATTCTGGCGCTTAGAAGAAGTAGAGCACGATTTAAATAAAAATAAGTTTTCCGTCGAAGAAATGGAATGCGAAGAGCATTTTGTAAACAACGTTTCGAGAAATAGAGAAGGTCGATTTATCGTAAGGTTACCATTGAAAGGCGATTATTTAAAGTTAGGCGACACGGAGAATACAGCGTTAAATCGTTTATACTCGATAGAGAAAAGGTTAAATAACCGTCCCGAATTAAATCAAGCCTATCAATCCTTTATGCTCGAATATGAGCAGCTAGGGCATATGACACAAATTCCACGCGACTTGAAGTCAAACGGTCCTACTTACTATATACCCCACCATAGCATAGAACGACCCGACAGCTTGACTACTAAGGTCAGAGTTGTTTTCGATGCATCGTGTAAAAGTACAACGAATACCTTGCTTAACGATTTCTTAAAAATGGGTCCTGTAATACAATTCGATCTGTTCACTATTCTTTTACGCTTTAGAAGGCACAACTTCGTCTTAATCGGAGATCTAACAAAGATGTACCGAAACATTTTCATACACCACGATCATAAAGATTTGCAGTGCATAATTTGGCGCAACAATCCAAACGAATCAGCAAAATACTTTCAGTTAAACACGATAACTTACGGTACGTCCTCGGGTAGTTATTTAGCGACTGGTTGCTTAAAACAAATTGCAATCGAGAAAGGTGAAGAAAATCCAGTTGAAAGCAAAATTATCGAATGCGATTTTTATATGGACGACCTGCTTTCTGGGTCTCATTCTAGCGAAGAATTAAATAAAATACGCGAAAATATAACGAACATTTTTTCGGAATACGGGTTCGAAATTCACAAATTTCAGTCAAATGATCCAAATTTAGTGAGGGTTTTAACGCAATCCAGCGACTCGCAATATTTAATCACAGATGATGATAGCACGAAAATTGTCGGCATGTCATGGATCCCTTCCTTAGATTCATTCGAATACAAGGGACAACAATTCTTACCCAACTCGGATAGGGTTACAAAACGAACTGTCTTATCTTTTATAGCAAAAATATTTGACCCGCTAGGGCTTTTAGGTCCTATAGTAATTCGCGCAAAATTAATACTCCAGAAACTATGGCAATTAAAAATTAACTGGGACGAATCGATTCCCCTAGAACTGCATTCCAGTTGGCAGGAATTCGCAAAACAAATTTCAAAAATAAATTTGATTCGGATACCACGTCATGTGCTAGCTAGAAATCCAATTAACATTCAAATGCACGTGTTTTCTGACGCAAGTGAAAATTCAAATGGGTGTTGCGTGTATTTAAGATCAGTTGATATAGGAGGCGCGGTCAAATGTTGCTTGTTATGTGCCAAATCGCGAGTAGCTCCTTTATAGATTATTAAATAAATGCCTACGTCACTTAGAAATAGAAACCGATGCTGTTTTTCTCTACACGGATTCAACGATCGTTTTATCATGGCTTTCAAGCGAACCGCGAACTTGGTAGACCTTCATAGCAACCGTGTAGCCGAAATACAACAATTAACGCGTACACAAGATTGGCATTATATCGCTATCACGCAAAACCCTGCTGATATTATTTGTCGGGGCGCAACGTTATCGGATTTAAGAGATGCGTCTTTCTTGTTAGAACCCTCTGATTCGTGGCCTGAAAATACAAATATTGCCAACTTCGCTCGTATTCCGTCACAAACCATAGAATTTAAAAAACCGAAAACTAATTTACCTTTTCTTTGCGAAAATATAAGAAGCAATGACTTTTAACATTTTCGACCGTTATTCAAGTTTTTCCAAATTAAACAGAATTACAGCATTATGTTTTGGGTTTATTAAAAATATTAAGGTCAATTTAGAATTTAAAAAATTCGGACAGATAACAAACGAGAAAGAAATCGCATATTTAACGAATAAAGAAATTTCATTTAGTACCGAACGTCTGGCTAAAATAGCACAGCGCTAAGCATCTCCTGAAGAAGTGAAGTGTTTAGAACAGGGCAAGGAAATAAATCATAAAAGTAAACTTAAATCACTCTCGCCGTTTTTAGATGACAATAAATTAATACGCGTTGGAGGTAGACTCAAAAACTCGAATCTAACTTATTCAAGGAAGCATCCGATAGTTCTCCCAGCTAAACACGTTTTCACTCAGTTAGTGATTGACTATGAACACAAACGTACACTTCATTCCGGTATTCAATGCACATTATCGCACGTAAGACAAATTTACTGGCCGCTTAACGGTAAACAAATAGTAAGATCGCACATAAGAAAATGCGTGCCATGTTTTAAGGCGAGTTCGTATGATAACATCGTTCCTAAAATGGGTGAGTTTCCCGAAGCTCGCGTTATTCCGTCTCGACCGTTCATGTCGGTATCTGTCGATTATGCAGGCCCATTCGAGCTGAAAGATGGTAAAACTCGCACAAATAAAATGATAAGGGGTTAAATTTTGCATGTTTGTATGTCAAGCCACAAAGGCGGTTCATATTGAAGTCGTAACGGACTTAACTAGCGATGGTTTTTTGAGTATGCTGAAGAGATTCGCGTCTCGGATGGGTTTTTGTACGAATATATACTCAGACAACGCTTCAAATTTCGTAGGTAGCAACAACGAACTTATTTATATACAAAACTTAGCGAATAACGCCAGCTTTCCACGAATTTGGGCGGATTCAAGGGTTAATTTTGTAAAACCATACCGCCACCTTCAGCTGATTGGTCAACACTTTTGGTCTCAATGGAGACAAGAATATCTAAATCACCGCCAGCAAAGGACAAAATGGCAGTTTGGTGCTGATCCGAAGATCCACATCGGTTCCTTGGTGCTCATGAAGGAAGACAACCCTCCAAGTGTAACAATGACATTTCTCAAGGTGAGGAACAGCCCGGTTGCATTTTACATTTTACTTGTTTTTTCATATTTATACGCGTCTTTACTACTTTTTGTCTCTATTAAAGATAGCAAAAATGTAAATACAACAGTTGTAGGAAATTTTATGCTCTTCAAAATTTGTTAAATATTCTTTAACCTAAATTTGCATTGGATATGAGATATATGGGAAAAAGTAAATTTTGCCTTGATTTCGGCTGGTTTTTTCAAGATGGCGATGCGCGCACATGCGCGCCAAGGCCGAAAACGTGGATTTTACAAGGGGCCAGTTAATAAAACATTAAAAAATTGGAACTACCGGAATAATTACAATCACAACTCTCTTTTTTCGCTTATTGCACTGGCCTATATTAGAAATTAACGTAAGGAATGTTCAATCATTTACACATACGTTATACTTCCAGTGCTGAAGAGAAAAGGCACACGAGTCAAAGTAAAATTAAATTATTACTAAATTACAAACAACAAATGAAATTCTCACTTAAATATTAAAACAAACAGTAAAAGTAAATTCACCACAAACGAGTAGGTGAATAAATAATTGTAAATTAAGCATAGGTAAGTACACTGCGAATTAAAAGGGGTGCATATATGCACAGGCCGGTCATCTGTATATACAAAAATTAATCGCCGTGTGTTAGTGCGTTAGTAACGCAAAAACTCGAGAACGACTTGACCGATTTGGATTATTTTGTTGTTGTTGTGTTCATCTTACTCCCGAGGTGGTTTAGCAAAAAAGAAAATTAGGAAAAATACAAAGCCGAAAAATTGGAAAATATCGAAAGTGTGTTTTTCTATACACTGTACGACTTTCCATTTGCAGTCATACTTGTATGATTCTGTGCTTAATGGTTTGAAGGGTTTTCCCCATCATGTCATAATCCAAAACAACGTTTGTCGCGTCAGCTAATCTCTTATAATTAGCAGTGTACTTACCTACCTATCTAATGTATATCAGTGTTATCGGTATTGGGACGAAGCAAAGACAGTGCAATGGTACTGCATTCGTTACTATCAGGGTTAGACACACGTTTTGGTTTTTGTATTCTTTTCTTTTGTGTTGAGTAAACACGACGCTGGTGAATAATTTTCTTATTAGGCGGTTCATGGTTTTTGGATATGAATGAAGACTGTCTTGATTCTCGTAATGCTGACAATTGTGGCTCTATTGGAGCCATTAATTTTTTTAATGCTTCACATTCTTTGTCTGTTTCAGTCTTACTTAAGCTAGCTGAAAAAAATTCCTGCAGCTCTCGTTTTTTTTCAATTACAGTTTTTTCACTGGAGAAAGAAGGCTTGTTGCTAATTTTTTTCAAAAATAGCATCAACTTCAATTCGATTGTTGTCCACTAATCTGTTCTTGTCGATGTAAATTTCCAACTCGTTTTCTGTAAAAATTTAAATGTTAGCATCAGTCATCAGGTAAATAGGGCTAATAATATAAATTACTAAACTTTTAATTGCTGAGCCTTTCATATGCCCATTTGATAAAGTATAGACAACGCGCTGCTTCCACCTACGAAATATTCCTTTTATAAGAAAAACATTAGTATGCTAAGAGGGGTCTTCTCTCTTCTCCATCATCATAAACTCCTTCAATAAGGTCTTCTTTAGGATTTTATTGAATATTGGTACTCAAAGACATTTCGTCAAAAACCACGGAACAATATCTTTCACACGTTCTCATTTTTTTAACTGTTTCACCCAGAACACCAAACATTTTACTGTCGATGCCAGTTTCAAACGGAACTTTACTTAAAAACTTTGTAAGTGTGCCTTTACTTGGCAAGGCAAATATTTTTGATAGGAGTCTGCATCGTCGACCACTGGCTTTGAGCAAAGCAAGGGCAAGAACTTTTTCATCTGTTGTAAATCTTCTAGCCGGTGTTGTTTTATCTGTGACTTCACTTGCACATTATGAAGCTGTATGTGGTGTTGTTTACATACTTCAGTAAATTTTCAAATTTAGCTGATTTTGAAACCCTTTCGGCATTATTTACCCTGGTTTGGTAGGAAGTTATTCGCCTTTGCATGTTCGCCATCGACGAACAACATTATACAAAGTTTTTGTACAAATATTTGCACTTTGGTGACAATTGGTTCTCCCTTGTAACACCGACTTTACCAAGAATACGAGAATGTTCACGAGAATGTCCTCTAACTTAAAAAAGCACATTGATAAGTAACATAATAAAATAGTCATTTTGTTTTTATCTTCATTTTCATCATTTCATTTAATAACTGAAAATTTGTTGTATCGGCAACAACAAAAAATTGGTTAGAAAAAGTTTGATACGCCAATTTTTAGTATTAATATTTTGGTCTCACAATTACATTTATATTACGAATCGCTTAATTTAACACATTCCTTATATTATGCTCAGAAAAACAGAACAATCAATCAAAACCCAGAGTAGGTTGTCAGTGAAAAGTGTTGTTTTCTGGTCCTACTTACTTTGAACAGCCACTCGGGTTTCTTTTACAGATGATATATTCTGGTTACTTGATAAACAAAACGACAATTTCGGATTTTCAAAGTGATCGGTAATTTTACTTTGTCTCTTAATTGTCTCAGTTTTATATTTTCTACTGATTGCTCTAGGGGTCTAGGGGAAGGTGATCTAATATCGACCACTTAAGATGGCGTTTTAAAAAAAATCAATTGAACAATCTAAACAAATTTTATTTTGTAACGTTGTATAATGTTAGGCTATCAAAGCCATATGAAAAGAAAGTAAAAAATATTCTAAAATATTAGAAAACAATTTCTAAAAAACCTATTACATGACCGAATTATCCGCCTGGTGTAGTGTAAAATCGATAACAGTACTAAGTCGTTTATTCACACTCATTACACACATAGTTTTTTTCTTCTTGCACGTTTGTACAGTCAGCGTGACTCCAAATACCACAGGACTTGCAGCGCGACCAAATTTCGTTGTTAATCCCAAAATCGTGGCAAATTGAACACGTTTCTTTTTTCTTATCGTCATTTTTCTTGTCTTTTTTGAAATGTAATTCTCTCTTAGCTGTTGTACTTTTGTCAACTCTTTTTTGACTCTTCTTCTCTTTTTCTTCCAATATCAGTTTCAATGGAGTAGACGTCAGAATTTGAGACTGCTGTTTTCTCTTATTCATGGTCCTAGTCTTTGGAGTGGGTAATGGACAAATTTCTGTTATAGATTTGTTTTTTATTTAAATAGTTGGGTCCTCATCATCTGTTACATCATCATCGAGAACTTCCTGGAGCTCACATTCTTCCGAATCAGATGCAGTGTCATCGCTTAATGGAGAAGTGTTACGTTGGCGCCGTCTTTTTCGAGTTAATGGAGGTTGTAATTCTTTAGGATTTGAACTGTAGCTAGGTGGAGGTGTGCGATTATCAATGTCACGATTATTATTTGTAAATAAACTACTTGGACCTGGAACTGAAGCGTCTTTCCTAATGCCCGGTTCTTCGTTTTCGTCTGTTGCTGAGTTTAGTGTAGTAAATTCTTCTTCCGAATAGATGTACTTATCCATAGGATAAATACAAGTGACTTGGAATCCTTTTACACCTTTTTCTATAGTAGCAACTCTATTGCAGGCCCTTCCGAACTCTGCTACGTCAGACAAGACAATTCTGTCGTAGTTTTTGGATTTAATATACTGATCACATGTTTGATGATAAGCAGTCTTTAAAGGCCCAAAGAACGACACATCTAGGGGCTGTAGCTTATATGTGTGTGGCGGCAGTGATAAAACTTTGATGCCATTCTCGCGGCAAAATTGTATGCATTTAGATTAGAGCGAATACTGTGGTTGTCTAAGACTAATAGCACTGGATCTGTAATAGAAGCTTTCACGAAACGATCAAGTGTTTGAGCCACTCGATGAATAGCTCCTCAGTTATCTATCCGGATGGCAAACATCTGTAAAGTGAACCTGTGGGTCCACATCTACCCAAGCTTTCTTTCATTCGTATTCGTTTAAAAATAAACATAGGGGGCACATATTGTCCCGCAGCACTTACGCAACAAACTACGTTGGTCGTCTGACCTCGTTTGCCATTTGTGATGGTCCCAACTTGCTTTTGTCCTTTCAATGCGACAACACGAGATGGTCGATGCACACAACTTATTCCCGTTTCATTCACGTTAAATACACGATGAGCACTAAAATTATGTTCTTCCATTAGTGTCTCTAAATATCTGTAAAATAAATCAACTTCTTCACGATTTAAAGCAAGTACTCTATTCAGACTAGTTGCTTCTGGTCTTCTCAGCGACAATCTAGGATTACGTTTCATGAAACCATGAAGCCAGTCTTTACCTCACATATTTTTTTCTTTATTAAAATTATTTTTATACCATTTTTAAACGCGTAATCATACGCTAACTTTCGAACAGTTTTTGGAGTTAAACCATAAAATAGCTTAGATAATTGTAATACGTGAATTGCAAGTTCTATTTCTTGATCACGAGTGAAAACTGCTTTTCTACCCAGCTTTAGTTTCTTATTGGGAAATCGTTTGCTCAAGCGATCCTGAAGAGTACCATAAGGAATTTCGAAATGTTTTGCTGCACTTCTAATGCTCAATTCCTTTCTTTGCCCTTGACAGCGCCTTGCATGGATTCTTCGGCCCAGGATGAGCGAGTGGTTTTTCTGACATATCTTTTCGGCATCTAGAATTTTGAAAACAACAATCAATGTTGATTCGGGTTAAATCGACCACTCATGAGTAATATCGATCACCTTGGTCGGTATTACCCGCTACACTTTCTTTATACCGGGTGACTATAAATGGTTGTGATTTCTTTTCTTAGGTTGGCACTGTAAATCTATGTCAAAGGTTAGCAGGGTAGGTTTTGCGTCAATTTGTATCAAAACTAACTCAAAACCTAACCTGCTAACCTAGAATTTGACATAGACTTACAGTGCTACCAATATAAACAGTGCCAACCTAAGAAAAAAAATCACAACCATAGTTACAACCATTTATGGTCAAAATTTATAAGAACGACCATAACTCCGTCTTAATTTCACACGCACAACAAATCCGACCACTACTGTTTCAGGGCCTTATTGCGGATGGCAGCACATGTCAGGTTTTAAGTATGAGCGGTGATTTTTAAATTATTGCTGCGGTCGATATTATCCTCTGGTGGATATTACACCTCTTTCCCCTAAATACGCTAAATGTTACGCTGTAATATTCCTCAACTGCATCATTGTCGAAATTTATTTGGTGCGATTGCAACCATTCCGCAATAAAGAGATCGTGTTCTTCAAATTCATTTGATTCATTTTGTAGTAGCAGTCCTCCATTGGGAAAAGCATTTCGAATGGCTGACGCTTCAACTCGTAACCAGGCGTTGTTTATCGTTCTTATGGCATCCAGAAGGGAAATATTTTCTTGGACTATATTGTTTAAATTTTCTACAATTTCCAAAATCAATAATTGTTTTTGAAAATGAGACTTCAAACTTCTAATGACTCGGTTGTAGTTGTAGGTTGTAGAAATAAGTATACACTCGTAGCTTATTACAAACTTTATTTCATTTTTTATTGTATGATCGAGAGTGCCCTCTGAAATTAGTCACTCCCGTATACCCTCGTCATGTTGCCAAGTAACTAAAACTAACGCATAAAACCTCCTTCCCTTAAATATTTTAACATTGAAATAAATATTTTACTAACATAAAATATATTTTTAAGAAAAAAACTAAATCACTTAAGCACCTATATACATATTACAAGTACCGGGTGACTATAAATGATTGAATTTTTTTTTCTTAGGTTGGCATTGTTTATGTTGGTGGCACTGTAAGTCTATGTCAAATTCAATGTTCGCAGGTTAGGTTTTGCGTCATTCTATGTCAAAACTGACGCAAAACCTAACCTGCTAACCTCGAATTTGACATAGACTTACAATGCTACCAACATAAACAGTGGCAACCTAATAAAAAAAAATTCAATCATTTATAGTCACTCGGTATCTACAATTCTTCTCTAAAACGAATAGGAATACGTGTAATTCTTCTCGACTTTGGTAACTGTGGTGCAATCGGTACCACCAGCGTACATACATCTAGAGTCCCTGTATATTGGCTACTATATACAGGAGCTCTACATACATCCAGAGCCAGTAGATATAGAGAGTACCGCCACGTCCGCCATGTTTGTTCCTTTGTCATACGCGTCACTTTGAGGTTTTGTAACACAATTCCGTCAACGTGACATTTATTGGCAATCCGAAATTTTACTTAAAATTGGCAAGACTGTAAGTCTATGTCAAATTCGAGGTTAGTAGGTTAGGCTTTGTTTGTTATTTGACACAAACTGATGGAAAACATAACCTGATAACCTCGAATTTGACATAGACTTACAGTCTTGCCAATTTCAAGTAAAAATTTAGACAACTCAATCAGTCATTGCTAATGGGAACAAAAATGGCGGCGATGGCGGCATTTTCACGGATCAAAGAATGGCGGTACTCTCTATATCTACTGGCTCTGCATACATCAAAAAAGTAGAGACACTCATGCCAAATGTTGAAACCTGTCTAGAGTACAGTCCCTTTAACGTTAGTGTATATAAAGCGACTGTAGTCTAGAGTACCTGGGACAGTAACTCGGGGGTAGTTCTAAGCTTGACTATCAGATGGCAGCACAAAATTCCACCAATCAGAGCCAGTTACTAGCTCTGCTACCAATCATATGTGATCATGGATATATTAGTACAGGATACGTTCACTACATGTAAACGTACGTCGGATCTTAAAATAACATATCACGGAGCACGGTACCTTCCCCCATTTCATTCTAACCTGTATCACTTTATTTCTCTCTCTCTTTAGACGCATTTCATACAATGTTTCGTACGCTTAATTTTGAAGTTTTGAAATGAAAACGTCAGAAGTGTCATTCAATTTCACAGTTTATTCTTCGAAAATTGAACTTTAGCAATGAGAACGTGCATAATTTGTTCTATTTCTTGTAATTCTTCAAGCGAAGACCTATCTTTTCACCGGTGTGTTAAGTAGATAGTTTGTTTAATTAAAACCTTCCTTAAAAAATTATTTCCGTTTTTTTTATTGATATTCATATCCCTCATAGCATTAGGAAAGGAATGAATATCAAAAAAGTTCCCTATCCAAGCCTCAAAAAGGATTGATTCCCTACAGTTTTTCAAGGCACCTAACTTCTGAATGAATTATGAACTGTAAAATTGAGGTTAATGTTTCCTTTTGCTTCTTCAGCTGCTCGTCCATACTCTCATCATGTTTTTCATCAAATTCGAATGTGGGAAATAACAGAAGTTCATGCAGATGTGTGGGGATTGGAAAAAAATAGTAACTGTTCTTACCAGGCAACTGAGATGCAAGCTCCAGCAAGCCATATAAATTTGGTTGCGTGTTCTTGTAAAATCGGGTGCAGGAAGAGATGTAATTGATCTCGAAGTTCTTAGTGATGAAAAGAATGATATTGAGGACTGTACATTATTAGAAGTAGAAGATTTATTCTCATATTCTTTAACATATTTAAACGTACAAATGGAAAAATTTCGAAATGATGGTAACATTAACTATAATTTCAAATAGCAAAGTTAATTTTGATTCCAAGTGATATTTTTTCCAACAAATAAGTGGATTTATGCCTACAGGGGCACCACTATAAAAAAAACACGCCAAAATCTCTACCTCATGGGTGGTGTGGAAAAGAGATTTCAAAATTGGTGCAACAAAAATTTAATTTATCATTCTTGCAAAGAAATGTGCTCTACAAATTTACTTCTATCCATTTTTATCGAAAACCCCTGTTTTTGCGATATTGACCAGAAACTAAACGAGCGAGCACATTTCGTGTTGTACGCTCAAACTTATTTCGCACTCTTGCTGCAGATTACACATGACACCCCTTATTGAAACTTGTATTTCCAATACGATGCACCCTTTCGTAGTTAATAGCCAAAAACCAGTGCTACTAGTCTCAGGGGTATTTTTTGAGAGTACGGGTATGTACATCACTACTTGGGTAGAGAATTTTTTTTTAATCATTCTTAATGCCATTAGGGATATAAATATTTAAAAAATTGGCCATTTTAAATTTTGGCTTAGATCAAATCACGGGTGGCTCGAGTACCATACTCCATCAAACAAATCCTTGCAAGGCACATAAAAATGAAAAATACTAGATGCTTACTAATTTTTTCTGAAAATGGGTCTTTATCATAATGCACATTCAAATAAACACAACTATTTATTTAATAACCAACTGTTTTGGGCTAAAATGCAGAATCCGAGGCCAATTACACTGCTAACTCTTTTCCTTATAATTTTGGTTATGGTTAGTAGAGAAACAACATTAAATAATTATTAATATTAACAATAGCAGGGATATTGGCCTTGGATTCTGCATTTTCCCCGTTGTTGCATGTATCACAGTTCTGCTTCCTTTTTATTTATTTATTTATTTATAATGTTAGACGGCTGAGCCGATAAAACATATCAATCGAAAACTAGAGCTAATAAGATATTTAAACTTAACTAAAAATTAAAATTGAAGGCATATAATAATGTAGTAAATAATAAGATAAAGAATTCTACTTGCAACACTTGCAAACTTGAAAATTTTACAGAATGAAATTATACAACTATAGCTATTAACTTAAATTAACCACTCAATTTGTCCAAGGTGTTTACTGAAGGCGCACAGACAACTGACTCGGGAAGAGCGTTCCAATCTCCAAAAATTCTGTTGAATAAACAGAGCTGTCGACACATTTTATTAAATCTTTCGCGCACTAGCTTGAACTCGTGACCACGCAACCGCACATTCTCACTAGTCACAAACCCTTCAGTGACTACAGTGTAGTAACCGTGGAGGATTTTATATGTTTCTATTAGGTCACTTCTTAAATGTCTTTCAGAAATCGATGATAACCCCAATACCTGCAGCCTCTGTTCATATGGCAGTTTTCAAATAGTTGGCGATAACTTGGTGATACGTCTCTGGGTGACTTCAAGAGCATGAATGTCTTTAGCAAGGTTAGGCTTCCAAACGCAGGACGCATACTCCAAAATTGGCCGAATATAGGTTGTGTAAATTTTCGCTAAAAGTTGAGGTGACATGTTTTTAAAAGCGATCGAAACTAGCTACGACACGATATTCACTTTCTTGATTGTTTTAACAACGTGGTACTCCCATTTAAAATCCGACGACACAGTGACCCCAAGATCTCTTTGTTGATAAACCGCCTTTATAAGCACATTGTTCAGAAAATACGTGTAGCTAGGGTTGTGGTATCCCATGTGCAACACGCTGCATTTTTGTTCGTTGAGCTCTAACAGCCACTTGGAACACCATTCTCGGAGTCGCAAAAAGTCATTTTCTACCATTCTTCAAAATGGTGCATCTTGTAAAGGACAAACTCAGTTTCAGAGCAAAGTAGTGTTCACAAACTTCTTTTATCAGGATCATTAATTTCCTTTCAACCAGCCTCTGACAAGTTAAAACGATTAGACATGGTGACCTAAAAAAGTTATCGTGAAAAATGGTGCTACTTGAACATTTAACTTGTTAGACCTACCAGTCAAACTGTTGTTTACATGGTTTTGATTGCTATTACCGTAAAACTCAAAGACTCTAGTAAGTGGATATCTGCACACAATCTTATGGCGTGAGGTTATGTGTTGACTGTTGAGGTTATATTTTCGAATTCGTGTTTATTTATACGATTAGGTACTTCTTTTCTACATTTTGTAGCATTTTGAAACCAAAAAGACTAGTTCTTGCACCATGTAAGACGAGTTAAATGTATTTTATCATAATTTCTTTCAATTACGAGTCAAAGTACCTCTCTAAAGGATAGCGCTATACGTAATGCACGCACTGAGAGTGACAGAAATAGATGGTACGTCTTGGTCAACTATAGCAACGGCACGCCGTATCTAGTACTTATATATCTATGTATGTGATAAAGTAGTGGCGCCATCTGTTAGTACCATCGGAAAGTACCCCCCCCCCCCCCCAGGGGCCGTTCAAGGTCATCTAAATCGGTATTTTGTTATCAAAGGAACCGCCAGTGAGTGTCTCTATTTGTTTGATTTATGTACGCTGGTACCACGTGCCTTGCTTCAGGGGTCTCGGCAGGAATCAATTGAGCTTGGGGAGTCATTACAGCAGGAGCATTATTTTCACAGTGACCGGTGTGTTCTACTGGCCAATTCAAATCCAATTTATAGTCTGTATTTTTTGAGGGTACAGAGTTTGCTCTAATTTGGTTTAGATGTCTTTTCCATGTTTTACCGTTGTCCAATTGAATATCGTAATGTAGTTTTCCCCTTTGTCCAATGGAATATCGTAATGTAGTTTTCCCCTTCGTAAGATAATGCCGAGTTTCCATTTTTGATTTCCTAGCAGTTCCTAGCAGCTATCCTTTCTCCTTCTTTAAATTCTTTAACTTTGATGTTTTTGTTTACATTTTCTATATTTGTTTTGTCTGCATAGCGTAGCAAATCCAAACGCTTCTAATATTTCTCTTAAATATTTTTATTGATGGAGATACCCCAGTGCCCTGGTGTGGCATAATGCGATATTGGAATAAAATGTTTTGCAGCGCTGTATGTACATTTTGACCTTTGTGTATTAATGATTCGAGTTTTTGCGTTATAGTTTGGACGAATCTTTCTACCTGACCATTCGTTGATGGATTGCATGGGGCTGTGGTTTTTGCTTTTATACGGTTTAGTTTTAAGAATTTTGGAATTTGTGACCTGTAAAAGTAGTACCGTTATCTGTAACCACGACCTCTGATAAACCAAATGTTGCAAACATTTCTCTGCATTTACTTATTGTAGATTCGGCTGTAATGTTTTTCATTATATGTACTTCTGGCCACTTTGAAAATGAATCAGTTAGTAGCAAAAAAATGTATACTTTGAAAGGTCCGGCAAAATCTAAATGAATTCTTTGAAACGGATAAGAACTAGGTTCCCATATATGGTTTTCTCATTTACTGGGGTTATTTTTATATAAATTACAACCTTCACAACTTTTTGCCATATCTTCAATGTCATAATCTATCCCAGGCCACCAGCAGATGATTCTAGTCAAATTTTTTATTTTTACTATTGCAAAATGACCTGAATGTAATTCGTCAAGAACGTACTTCCGTAAAGATTTAGGTATACAATTCTACTTCCGCGTAGTAATATGTCTCCTTGGAGAGTAAATTCGAGTATGTCTAGTTTCAAATAAAGTTGTGGAGATAGATAGCCAAAAAGTTTATTGTAGTAGGTATAAAAAATATGATTGTTCCTTAAGGTCCAAACGTCATACATGTAAAAGTTGATAAAATATTTTACGTTTCGCCACTTTAGATGGCTTCATCAGAAATTATTGACAAGTGATATAACAAAATGGCTTCCATAAAAGTTTATAATAATTGATAACAAAATTTGCAAATGACTAATTAAAGCCACATTGCAAGTATACGGCGTCTAAATGGAAATAAGTGAAGTATTAAACAATCATTATTGATTGAGGTTAAACATTAACTATATAATAGATAATGTAATTAAACAATAAAATTTTAATTAAAAGTAAAGGACATCTTGTTTTGAAGAAGCAAGCTGCCCCGTCTAGTTTCTGCACGCTCGCGCGCGGACTTACCGCTTAGCTGTTTGGCTGCAGGAACCCGATGGTAATTCACCGCTCCAGTCATTAGTAGGGCCGGAGGCCCGGTGACCCCCGGATTCCTATACAACTCTGGAGCGGAGCAAAGCCTCGATACATGTTGCCTCTCAGAGATCTACCTCACTCAGCCCCTACCATGTATCCAGCGGCTCTCGACCCTAACCCCGCCAAAGTGAACCCTGCAGCAGGGCTTGGAAAAATTTTAACGGAGTCATTAATGGAGCAGAGCTTTGCAAGGCTCGCGCCCTCACGGGGAACCTCGTGATGGTAGCTGCCTGGCTAATTGGATCTGATTGTTCGCCGGCTCCGCGCCGCCTGGTGCCACGGCGACTCGCCCACGGTTACTTGGTCGTTTTGCTACGACTTGTTTCTCTTACAGATGAAATAACAATAGAACTAGAAGTGTGTCCGTTGGAGGGGTGTAAAGGGCCCCTGCTCCGAACTTTAACAATATAACAGTACTTTCGCCGTGGGCTCGCACGTTGTCGAGAGGCTTGTGCTTTCGACTGAAGCCGTAGCCATCAGGCATGTGCCGGAGGTGCATTGTAGTCCATGAATCCATGGCAAATCTCAATGGAACTACGTAACGCTATCATAGAGATAGTTATTAGCGTTGCCCGGTCAGAGATTTTGAGCTTCTTTAAAGCCTCGAGCGTTTCTTTTGGCATAGCACCTCTGGTTCTCACCACGATGTGTAGGACTTCTCCTTCAGCTACTCCTAATCGCTGTTGGAGGTATAGGAGTGCCGGGGAGTACTTTCGCAACTTAGAAGATCGCCCTTGAGTGAGGTAGTCTCTGTCCTCGTGGCAGACAGTGATGTCCAGCACTAAGGCCCGACCTTGGCGCTTTCTCACCAAGTCCGGGCGGAGAATTGTACCACTCGGTAAACGTAGTTGTGACTCTCGCACTCCACTTGCATCTGGGCCCCGTCTCAGGGACTCGTTCATGACGAGATCCTTAGATCTCGTCGTGCCGACGGATTCGTGCTGCCTGCCCAGGATGTGGCCAAGGGTTTCCAACTTGATTGAACATTGCCTGCCCATGACATTCGCCTGCGGCGTTGCCCAGCTTAACACCACTCGGTTTACCGTGGTGTTTGATCTCATTTTGAGGGCCGTTAAATAACGACTCGGCTTTAGGAGCCGCGGATCGCGAAGCAAGCGTTTCCGATTGGGTCGTCAGCATGAGCTTTTACTGACTTCCCTTGAGAACCCATGGTCGCCCACCTTTCGCGCTCTCTCTCTTTAGCACGCATCTTTCAGAGTTCAATATCCTTCACTTTGTCGATGGGTCATCTAATGCCAGCGTGGGAAGCCATGGTCTGAAGAGATTTCGACAAGCCGACTCTCCCGCGAGAGCTAGCATCACCGGATCTAAGTGCCTGCAAAACTTGAGACCGGCCTTTAGGCTCGAGGAGACTACTGTTGTTAGAAGTTGTGGGATTCCAAGCCCCCCATCGCGCTTGCCTCAGTACAGCAGGCAGTAGGTGATCGACTGTGGTAAGTGGTAGATGTCCCGCACTACTACTCTGAGCTCCAATAGTTTTATCATGGTTACCGGCGGAATCGCCATCACCAATATGTAGAGGTAGTGCAGGGCCAAGTACGTAATGAGCTCGACTTTCTGGGTGGGCGTCAAAGGCAACCTCTTTACCCTCTGAAGTGTTGCCTCTAGGGCCTGGATGGTGATGCCACTCCAGGGTGAAACTTTCATGCCCAGATAATCTAATGTGGAGTCCGCGTCAGCAAACGGTACTCTATCACCTGTCGTACTTGCCAACCGGGGTCTACTAGGAACCAGGAGTCTTTTGTGCGTTTTATTTGGAAGCTTGAGCATTTAGTTATTGATATGCCCATATCGAGTGCTTTCAGGTAGGCTTCCGTTTGCCCTAGTAGTTGCCTTGCTTTTGGTACGTTTGCCGCTATTAGCATGAGATCGTCGGCAAATGCCGGGCTCGAGGCACCCCCCTGGTCTCCAATAGTGTACCCGACCTCTTGCTCCAGCTGCAGAGTCAGGGGTTCTAATACTGCGTTAAAGATAAAAGGGGACAAGGGATCGCCTTGTTTTACACCACGCTGGAGTTGCAGTGGCACTTCTACTGTACCCTGCTTCAAGACCGTGTGCACCCCCTCATACGACTCAATCGCCATCCGAACCAGTACCTCTGGTAGTCATTTACGGCGCAGTGCTGCCACTATGACTTTGTAGGGGACGGTGTCAAACGCCTTAGATACATCTAACTGCACTACCACCATTCCGGCGTTGCTTTTGGCGTGGTGCAGGAGCTGCTTGAGTACCTATATGGAGGTTGTTGGAACACCCAGCTTCGGACACAAACCCCTTTTGCCTTTCTGTGAATCGCACTCTGTCTCCCATCCTTCGACCGATGTTTCTGTAGAACAATCGACTTAGGATGGAAGAAATGGTGATGGGGCGTTAGTTGGTAACCTTTGAAGGGTCTTCCCTCTCCTCAGATATTAGTGTGGTGCGATTGCCTTTCCGCTTTCCTGGCTGTGTGCCCGCCACCAGCATGTAGTTGAATGGGTAGTGGAGTATCTCGGCTTTAGTCCACTGTGTTTGGTCACCCCGGCCTATCCCATCACGTCCCACAGCACTCTTGCTGCTTGTTAAAGATATCCGGGTCTTGGCCTCCTTGACGGAGATGTACCGGAGTACGTCGTCCACCGGGATGTCCTCTTCCGCGTCCCCCCAACGCGGGGCCTGGACCTCTGCCTTGGTCCCCCACGACCTATGGTATAAGTCGCTAACTTCGTCGGAACCCAGCTGGGCCTCTCCTTCAATTTTCTTCGCTAGTAACCCGGGCTTTGGCGTACACGTACCGTCTCCGCGCATTTGCCACCGTTCTTCCTGGGATGTGGCTCCTTTTCACCACTTGCCGAGGTGAGATGGTCCATCGTCAGTTGGTTAAAGTGGTCGATCTGCCGTTGTGGCGGAGGACCAGTGTCCAACGCCAGATGAAGGACCTCCCGTAGTACTTGGATTACACCCTTGGCACCCGCCAGTACCTTTACCTTGCTCGGTCTCTCCGATGCCAGGGCTTTCCTTATTAGCTCTCTTCTCCATGCTACCATCTCTGGAGGGTCTAATTGTTGCCGTGGTCGCGTTTTCGGTTACTGTTGGCTCGTGTCTTTCAAACTAGCGGGTCGCCCTCTGCGTGCGGCAAGCCGCGTCGCTCGGGTCGGACCTCGTCAGCGAGCGGTTCCGGGTCCGCTTCCTCTCGCTCTTGGCCATGCACCGCTTCACCTCCAACGTTCGCTCGGAACGAACGCTCCTCCGCTGGTGGACCTCCGCAGTTGGCGGTGTCAGGCCCGCTTCTTTGTCCTCTGGGCCATGCACCCCATTCCCTTCAGCGTTTGGCCGGTCCAAACGCTCATCCCTTCATTCCTTATACCGTTTTTAATTTCTTTTATCCCTTAACTTTTTGATGGTGTGGTTAGGGGACGATCCTGTCTCATGCATTGCCTTTGCAATTCGTTTTTCCTTCAGGTACACCAATTTCAGATCGAGCATACGCTCGATCTCCTTGGCCGAAAAGGCCCCTCCCTGTTTGGGAACCGGCAGGTTCTTTTAGGCACCCTCCACTCTAGCTTTGTTTCTTACGAGTGGGTGCTTGAGGCGCTCGTGCTGCGAGAGCCCTCGTTTCGTCATGTATGCCCTACCATATGACTCGCAGACAAAGTTGCCCATTTGGTGGGGGGGGGGGGGCGGTGCCCTTGGGCATTTTGGTATGTGGCACTGAGCGGCGTGGAACGACTTATACACCTGGCAGCCTGTGCATTTATAAGTCGGGGTTAGTTCCTTGTGCATGTCGCTTGCATGCGTTCTTATGTCTTTCAGGCTCAGTGCTGTGTGGTTACCCTTCTCCGCGTTAAAGCAGACGCTGCATGTCCACTCATCTTGGAAGGGTAACTGTATCTCGCCTGTCCGTCAACGTTGGTTTGCGGTCCGGAGTTATTAACTCTACGCTTCGGGATCTTGTTTAGTTAACTTTTTCCCGCGTGTAAACTGCTCACGATTTTACGTAATTCTAACAGCCGTATTCAAAGTCGTTCGCCAGCGGTTCGCCGGCAGGTCGCCGGAGTTTCGTTATGAATAGTATGTTGGCGGCACTGTACGTCTGTGTCAAATTCGAGGTTATCAGGTTAAGTTTTCCGTCAGTTTTGACAGAAATTGACACAAAATCTAACCTGCTAACCTCGAATTTGACATAGACGTACAGTGCCGCCAACATACTATTCATAACGAAACTCCGGCGACTCGCCGGCGAATCGCTGGCGAACGACTATGTATACGTCTGTGAGTCTTTTCTCGTTTCTTGTTCGATTTGTTTGGCCGTAACGGGTAGTGTTTCTACCATATCGCAGTTAAATATGTCGACTGCGTCACTTACGTCATTGTTGCGATCCCTTGGGATGGATAATCTCGAAAGACCGTAATTCGTTGTAAACGCATTTATTTACATGCATTTCAATACATTTCTGCTGGGACCTAAAAATGTGTACGTTATAAGCGGATGTTCGTTATAACCTGTATTCGCTATAACGGATTTCAACGGTATATGATCTAGAAAACTCCAAGTTTATTGATTCATTAAGCGACTTCTGCCATTGCTAAAGTAATAGCCGCGTTAAGGTTTGAAATGTTGGCAAGTGCAAGAATGCTGCTGGCCTCAAACGAATCCGCAAATTGCGAATGACGTAAGTACAACCAAATCAAATACGATCGTCTTAAAGGACACATGTGCTTTGTAGATCCTGCTCGAATCGAAACGGAGCGAAGCTACACTAATTAGCTCATAAATCAAGCACACAGTCGAGGCACCAGCAGCTCACACCAAGTTTTAAAATGGGAAAGAGCTCAAAAATCCACCAGTTACCAGTTATCAAAACTTTCCAAAATTTTTGGGCCAGAAGATAAAAAAAAACCTGAAGGAATTTGACTGCAATGAGTGATATCCTTATCTAGCAACAAAGGAATAGATTAAAGAAGTGCAATAATGGTTGCCTAGCCGCCATATTTAAATATCTGTAGAAATGTACCAAGAATAAATTTAATTTGTAAAATATGGGTAACTATTCGGGGAGTTGCTTAAGAAACTGCTTGATAATTATAGGAGAGTATTTAAAATTAGGGTACCGCTAACCAAACCCAATTTAAAGCGTGGAAAAAATTCCTAAAAGCCACCTAATAATACTCGAAGCTAAAAATTCAACTAGCAAATGTTTGCACATACAGGGGACGCTCCAAAAGTACCGTAACAATACATATTACATAATACATATATTGAGATTATGAAAGATATGTATGTGCTGATGCTGATGAATATGTTTATGAAATTTCGCAACTTTATAGGTACATTACCCGGGACATTCCCTAAAAATAATTGTGATCTTCTGCGGGATTGTCTGAAATATTAAGTACTTGCTTCGACTGCAGAATTTCTTTCAGTTCAGATATTTTCTTATCGTCAGCCCTTTTAAATGTCTTCTTATAAACAACTCTTTTCTTTTTACTTGAAACAAACTGAAGTTGCTTTTCAATTCTTTTCTTTGCAGGTTCCTTATTAATAAACTCAGTATTGTGTTCGTTGATTTTAAACCCAATTAATTTTTGGTGTTATTTACTTGCAATAAGTTGTACACATTATTAAGTTGTTTAAGAGAATGCTGCCGTGCATCTGGATCAGATAATTCTAAATTTAAGTCATTGATTTCTAGGCATTTCTGTTTAATTAATTTGGCCGCAGTCACTTGTCGCTCACTTTCATTGTTGTTACATTGAACAGAAGATGCCGAGAATAGTGTATTTAAATGAATATAAACTTCATCGCTCATTTCTACACCTATTGGTTCAGTGGGATTCTTTATAATCGGCTATCGCTTTAGGAAATGTTCAGATATCTGCCATGCGAAATGTGTATACATACATAATTCAATTTCTTAACACTTGTTACTTATTTCTTGTACAAACGGTACTCCATGTTTTGAGCGCTTTGAAGCAGCAATAGAAATTTAAAAAAGGTGTTTTAGAAAAAATTACTAGTGACTTTCAAACAGTATTTCTGCTCATGCATGCATGATGCATGTTTTGGATCAAATATCGCCGCTGACGTTTGTGTTTTCCCAACTCTTATCTAACTATATACAGGGTCTCTAGCTACGACATACGATTTGTTTTTCAAAGGCTGCTCTGTTCTTTTTTTTAAATCACATTTTACATTTTAATGTAAGTTTAAAAACCGCTTAATAAGTTAGTTGAAAAGATAGCTGCCACCATTTATAACCAAGGGGTTGTTTTCCCAACGCCCTGGTTACCAGTTTAACGTGCTGCCACGTTTGTGTGATATAGGGGTTGATTCAAACGCGTATATCACTAATTTCCCGAAGGGGTCGAAATCTCATATTCTGACCACTGTGCGGTAACTTAGGGGTTATAAGTTACGAGTTATGGTTAAATAAAACACCCACGAACGATTAAATAACTTATATTAGAAGAACTTAATAATTCGAATCAAGTACAAATAAATTTTACCCTATCTGATCAACGGTTAATTAACTGTAGCTTCGTTAAAAGGATTGATCAAAATTATGCTTAATTTTTATGACATCAATTTACTTTGGAAGGAAAGAATAAACATAGCAGCCCTGTTTCTAGTTGGTTAAATAAATACCATAAATGACTGACCTTCGTCTAGGTGCCGTTGCTAGAACTTAGAGGGTGAATGTACGCCCGAAAGTATTATGGATTTCGAAAAGTGTTAGGATGTTACTTGAATGCCCCTTACTTTATTGATATTCCTTCAATTTTGAGTGGCTTGTCACAACACTTGCTCACATAAATTTTTAAATAGAACTTTCAATTTTGACTTCGATTATTTCGCGCGCCACGCGCCAAGGCGCCGTACGCCAAAAGCGGCTTTCGCCGGTAATTAGTTCATCGCGGAACCCGGGGAAGACTGACTCCTTCCTTGCCGCTGCCCATCGACGAAGCTTTTTCCAGCCCCCTCGTATCGAGCCGCCGCCGAGTCGTCATTTATCGTTTCGCGAAATTGCATTTTTGACTTATACATCCCGCGCTCTGGGATTGCGAATTCGGCATATCCCACGCGGGTTTGCACTAAGTGTCAAATCGACATTCTCTATTCTCAGAAAGCTTTAGCTTGATGAGCACCGGATGTAATACAACCGCTTCTTCTGATTACGGCAATGTAGCTTTTCGTTCTTACCAAATGAACTTTTGCGTTCGCAATAAATGTAATTTATGCAGGGGCGGCTTTGATTTATTCTTCCTCCTGACAACTTAAAATCTATAAGGTTTATAATTATAAACGCAATTTCTTGCGGGTTGTTACAACATGCTAAGTGAAATTATTAAACATATAATTAAATTAAATAAATAATTTGTTAAATGGATTTTCACAAATTTAAAGCCACCTCAATTGAAATATAATTTTAATATCTTTCTTTTTTTTTAAATCACAAATCAACCAACACCAACATAAAATTTATGAATAAAATTATTACAGCATATGGAATACTACGAGTAAAACTTTAGAAAATGTATCGAGATTGTCGAAAGATGTAGCTAATGTTTTCATCTGCAAAGAAGTATGTTAAAATCAGTATGTTATTTCATTCTTTAACTCCGTTTTATATAAAAAGTGATATATCAAAGATTTTTGTACATAGGTGACATACACGCAAAATTTTATACATAGTGTCGCAAAATTGTGTTATACTCGTTTACCTAGCAACGGTTTGAGTATAGAAATATTAATAAATTAAAAATTAACGGTGAAGTCAGCATCGTTGCCGTATTGAATTAAAATTTCTTATTTCTGCTTAACCGTGCTTCCCAAATATTTTTTCAACAAATTGTTACTTACTCCGAAGGAATTTTCTGCAACGCTCTTAACTCGGAATGTCACAATTTTGCGACAGTATGTATAAAATTTTATGTAAAATATTTTAGAACAAATTCTAGTCTGATTTTTTCCTTGAAAAAAATTTTTTTTATTCAGTTATCAGTTTTCAACAAAATTTCGACTTTTTTACGATATGAAATGTTTGATGAAATGACACAAAAAAAAACTGCAAATTATGTATGATCTGATTAATTATTACTAGACTTAGGATTTGTATGCATTTAAAAATGGCAAAATATGCATGCACATATGCTCTCTAAAATCACGGAACTATGCATTTAAATATGCTCTTAAAATGTTAGAATATATGCAGCTATAGTTAATTTTAAGCAGAAATATGCATGAAAATTTCAGATTAAACAATAAAGTATACCAGTAATTTTTTTTATTAAGAATAAATACAAAGCACAAGTAAAACGGGATAATAGACAAAATACATACGTACTTAATACTTAATCTACTTAACTCCAAATGAATAATTAAAAAATCACACTTACGAACTGCAATTAATTAACGTTAACAATTAAGTACATTTTTAAATTTTCAAATATGAATTTGTGTCTTTTGTCGGTAAATATATTTTTATATTTAGAAAAGCTCCTTTGCACATCGCAGGACGTTACCGGGGCGTACTTAAAATTATAAATTTCTGTTACTGTGTAATGTTTTAATTCGTTACCAATATCACCCTGCCCAAGTAACAAATTATTTATCTTTTTTATTAAGTGAAAACCCGTATTTTTTTCTAAAACGTTTTCAAGTTTTTGCTTGATACTTCATGCTTTTGGTCCACGCACCTTATTAATCGAAATTTCTGTTTCATTAATTAATTCGATGGATTGAACATCCTTGAATTTCTAATTTAGTAATTGTTTTACCTAAACATAGAATAAATAGCAATTCTTCGCGAATTCCCTTTACAGCTACTGCTTTTTGTGCATTTTCGATACATATGGCGTCGTTTTTTATCAAATTTATGGAGCACAGTTTTTATAGTTTCGAAATTTTGGGCATAATATTCTGCTGCATGAATCCAAGTACCCCAACGTGTTAGTATAAGCTCTGGAGTCAATGGTATTTGAGTCGTGTTCTTAAATATTTGTACACGACGTGGAGCTTTACAAAACACCTTTTTGGTACTTGAAATTGCAATCCATGTGCAAGGCAAGTTAAGTGGATCATTTCATTATATAAAACTTACAATCCTGTTGCAGCCTTTACCATATAAGGTGCTGGCTGCATCAGTCACAAAAAGGAGCACTTTGTTGTATTGAATACCATCGGACCACAAAATACTCATGGAGTCCTTAAACGCTTTCGCTATAGGAGAATTTGCATTTTCTAAAACTTCCACTGCAAGAAGGTACGGCTTCAAATGCAATGTGGAATCTAAAATGCCAACTATAACATTGGCAACATATGTTCCAAAACTATCCGTAATACCGCTAATACTGCGAGGAATAGATCGAATTATTTCTGATCAAATCTTTTTTTCGGCAAATTTTATTTTGCTCCGTGCGCTGGTCGATGCTCTCCCTCAACTTAGCCATCTCCTTTGCAGTAGCAGATTTTACTTTGGATGGTGTCGCATCCAAGTTTTTGGTACTGCTGCTGCAGGTAGAGGAACTATTGCCGTTGGAGGAAGCCAAGGGCTGGTGTAAATCTCTGCAAAAACAGTATTAACTGTAGAATTACACATTACATGAGTTTATTGTAAGTGCACTAGTTATTTGAAAAAAACGTAATTCAAAATCAAAGTAATCATAAAAATAGAATGACGTTACACTAGAATTCAGATAGTGAAGTGAATTTAACGTTCGTGATGAGCGTTCACCGCTATGCTAAATATTTGTGGCATAGGTCGTTATAACCGAGAGCTATCTTATTTCATACGTTTCTGCAAGTAAGTTGTTTCGTTATGTTCGAATTAAAAAACGTTTATAACTTCATTTTTAAAAATAAATATAGCAAGAGGGAAAAATATTTTACACAGTGATTTTGTAGATGAATGGTTCAGAGCTTAATTTTTGTAAGTTAAAGGCGAGCATTCGTAACATCGCGAGTTCACTTTATCCAAGTTCTAATGACAACCGTCCATGAAATTTCAAATATGGAAATGCCAATTAGTTAAAATTTATATACCAGTAGCTCACACAATTTGCCCCTGTGGCACTTTGATATTAAGCTCCGCCAATAATTCTACTCTGCCCTTCACGCTTCTCGCATCCATAACTGTTGGAGGAGCAATGCTTGACGAGGACATCTACCAATTCTCTGCACCAAAAAATCAAGATAAGGAAACAATATTTAACATCTTAATAATAATAGTCGTATGGTCGTGGCATAAGCCTGGTGACAGGTTTCAGGTCGCGTTAAAGCCTCTGACTTGACCTAACGACTACCACGGCCAGTCGCTGCTGCTCGTAACATCTATTAATCAAAAAAGAGCATAACGTACCTCTCATATGGGCACGATTGGCTTCCACGTCTTGTCTTTTTTTTGTTCTCCACTGTGGTATTAAATGCCCTTTCCAAACTCTTCCACTTGTTCTCGCACTGGGCTGCGCTAAAGTGGTACCCCTGTTCCCTCATTTTGTCCTCGATGAGCCACCACATTGATTTAAGGCTGTTGATCTTTATGTGCACTACGAGAGCTTGTTTTATCCTTGTACAGGCTGATTAAGAGTTTTGTGGTACTGTCGCACTATTCCGCAGAATTCTCTTTCTCTCTTTCGGGCTGTTCTTGTCGGCTATCTCCTGCCTCTGACTGGGACTGCTGCTGCACTTCGGCCCCGAGCTGGTCTTCTTGATCTCTTACGTCGGGCAGCACCAATCGCAAACATTTATTAGATTAGACTTGGAGTAGCTACCCATCTTTCACCTGTATCAATCCCGTAGGGAGTTTATACTGTACACTATCTGGTAACGTCAATACATTATAATTTAGTCTAGGAATTAAAACTTGGGATGAAAACTTACCATTAGCATTTAATATGTAGCATCCATCCACTACATCCGCCACCGCAGCGTTAAGAGATGCAATGGCGTTCCCGGCCATATTTTGATTTATAAGGCGTAAAAAGAAAAAACACGGCAAAACCGCAAAATTGAAATTAATAAAAAGAACAACTGACACCAACACGCTAACAACCACAGATCAATAAACACAAAGGTAATAATAAATAAACAGTAAATTACTACTACCAAGATGCACAAAACGGCGAAAGAAACAAAATCTGCTAAAACACAACTTCGAACGCTAGGTTAGGACATGAAATGGCATGACGGAAGACACGCAAAACAGCTGACTTTCACCTGTTTTACACGAATCCGCAAGTCTGCTACTTTTAACTTCACCTAAAGACCAGGAGCATAGTGTGAGTATAACATGGTGTGCTATTGCGCATCGACGAGTCACGTGATTACTCGTCGACACGTCACTTGGCGACAGCCTGGTGATAGCGATATTTAGCCCGAGTTTTTGTCATTTTATTCTCAATTTATAATTATGGCACTTTCTTTCGCTACTATAGACTGATTGGAATGGTAAAGCTTATAAAACACGCTCTATATTAAGGGATTCCATGGGTTTTGACGCTTAAAAAAGTGGAAGTGACCAGAGGCGGCGAGTTATACAGTTTCAATCGGGTGCCTTATACTACACATTTCGGAAACTTCAGGTTTTTAAAGAAATAAATAAAGAGTATATAAATCCACTTGTATTGATTTCTTTGTAACCTTAAGCGCAACTCCGGTATATCTTCAGATCTTGTCTTTAAAAGCCTGAAATAATTCGAATTTTCATCGGAGTGGCCTCTAATGGCAAGACCCTCCGTTGCTAAATATTTTAAACTAGTAATAAACGCGAGCAAAGCAACTCTAGCTTGTTTCATTTGACTTTCTTTTTCGGTATTAAGACTAGCCAAGACATTAACACCACGTTCACTACACGCCACAATACCAACTGCTTGGAAATGAAAATTTGAACGTTCATGATCTTTAAACCGCTCTATTGCTTTATTCCACGAAGAAAAACCATTAACACAAAAACTTTTATAGGCCTTTTTGTTGGACACAGTAGCGGCCTCGAATTAAGTTTTTCTGTTTTTGCTGCCTCTAAGCATGTCCTACAAAATACTCTATCCGCCTGAAGATTGTAATTTATCCACCTAAACTGATAAGATCACTTATGCAAAAATTTCCTTGTGGATTTTCTTTTTGTGTCAATATCTGCAATTAAAAAATTCTTGTAATTAATGAAATAACTAATAATAATTTCAAAAATACAATATTGGTAAAATTAAGTTTAGTTATTCCCAGCATAAAGTTATGTAGTTTGTGATTAAAATTAGATTGAATCTT
Organism: Agriotes lineatus; assembly: GCA_940337035.1. NCBI lineage: Eukaryota > Metazoa > Arthropoda > Insecta > Coleoptera > Elateridae > Agriotes > Agriotes lineatus. Next base: position 17,589 of record CALNHX010000184.1, on the reverse strand, counting down.
TCTAAATAAATAAATAACTAGAATACAATATTTTAGATTGACATATTGAAAATGGCAATATAAATTACAATGTATAACATACCATTTATTTTATCGAGGTTTGAACATGATTGGTTTTGAAGCGGCCTTCCATCTCCGGCACTAGTCGATTTTTCGTGCTTTATCAAAAACTTCTCCATTGTATATGCAGACAACTACGTAGAGCGAACAACGCAAATGCTACTTGGCAACTGAGGCGTTTACTTCAGCTAATTGCAAATATCCATCATGAAATAAGCAACATTGAATTCTTGGAAATATTTAGGTAGTAGTTACCCTAGCCGGTACCTAGGCGATAAGCCTTAAATTGTATTTCCGGTCCCAACCAAGACAGGTAGTCCGGTCATTACACCCCCTGGCTGATGCTGGTTAGCACATGCTGCTTCCATTCCAAATAAATAGTTTTGAAAAATATTATTTTACTGTTACAATTCATCGGGTGCGTTGCACCCGTAACAATTTGTGATCGGGTGCGGTCGCCCCCGTGCACCCGTCTACTCGTCGCCCCTGGACGTGACTACCTCCCTGGACTTTCCCATATTGGAAACTGTTCATATCGTCTTTATTCAACAGTAGAGTTATTTTCCTCAAAACGGTGGTTTATAATAACTGCTAAAATGTTATAATAATATTCGTACTGCTGGATAGGTAATCCTAAAGGCTGTTATGTGGTTTGTTTTGGCATGATTCTATTTTCTAAGTAAAGGTATAAACATCGGTAAATTATTCTAAGTAACCTTAAGTTGCAGACTGAAAGTATCAAAACGCAGGTTTATTTTTAAACGATCAAATAATTCATTCCAACTATCGTACGTCATGTCATCCGTCATCCATCAAAAGAATCTACAGTAATTAAATTCACTGACATGGCAAATAAATATGACTAAACTATTGATAAAAATTAGATTTGATAACCTGAAATAACATTTTATGGTCAAAATTTATTTAAAAACAATTTAAATTCAAACACATTAACTGCCGGTCTTATAAAGGCCACTAATCTGACGTTAACTTTAATTCGCTGTTAAAATAAACAAAAGCGCATCAAAATCTGTTTACTAATGAATAAAATGTCATAAGCACTGACGTTTTGATGCGCTTTTGTTTATTTTAACAGCGAATTAAAGTTAACGTCAGATTAGTGGCCTTTATAAGACTGGCAGTTAGTAAATTTATTCAGAAAGTGTAAAGTCTACACATTACCCTTTTGCCGTGACGTCAGAAATAACAAAACAGAGCGTTAAAAACGTACGTCTTGTATTAGAATGAAGTTTAAAAAAATCGTGTTTAGATCATAGATAGTTGACATCAGAATTTGACATATCTGTCATCCACATTGTCAAAGCGGCGGTAAGTTGGCACCATTGCTATTTCTTACTAAGTACCTAAAACTTAGTTTATCGTGTTAGTGTCACTTGCCAGCTCTTAGCTGTCAAACATTTTAGATTTCAAATTAATTAGTGTCAATTTATTTAGAAAGGTTTCTTGTAATGGAATATATTGAAGTTCAGGTGCACAAAACTTACAATGGAGCTTACTGGATTGTCTTTAATTGACCAACTGTTTTGATTTAAACAAATATTTAAACGATAACGTTACTTTCCTTCTTTAACATTTTAGTAATTTAATTACATTTCAGTCTGCAAACCACGTTATCTTAGAAGTACAGTCAAGAATTAAAAAAAAATGAGACTCTCAGCGCGGAAGTCAAGTAAATGGATTATAGGTTCAAACGTTTCAAATCTGTCACTGTTTGGTCGAATTGTTTAAATACAATTGTTAAATTCCAACTTTTATTTTAAAGAATTAACAATTATACAGGATTATTTATAAATAAAGATATCAACCAAGAATGTAAAAATAAAGAAACGGGGGCAAGAACTAGTTACTTAAGTCACTGGAAGAGTCAAACTCTACTTCGTCTGATGAATCGTCTTCATTGATATTGATAATAATAGGATCAATATTAGAAGCGTCGCAAACTTTCATGGTATCCCATGCTTCTTTAATTATTTTTTCAACGTGATTGACGTAGTTCCTCCAGTGGTCAATAGTAACATCAGCCAGTACTTGATTCCAAATGCGAAGAATTTCTTCTGGTTTCGAGTTTGTTAAAGTTATTAAATGATCGTATTTGCGCTTGCATTCCGACCAAACCATTTCTATAGCATTGTAATGGCAATGGTACGGCGGAATTCTCAAAATTGTATGTCCGTATGGCTTTACGTATTCATCCAAATAATAGGTTTTAGTGTTTGGTTTCTTACATGAAACAATAGACCAAAGTTCGACTTTCATTGCATGTTCAGGATAATCGATGTTATTAGTTTTTAACCAGTCAATCAATCTCAGTTTAGTCCAAGATTTGTTTGGCATTTCTTCCAATTGTCCACAGTGGTAACTTGCGTTATCCATTATAATCAAAGAGTTTTGTTTTAAATTTGGAATTAGTTGTGTTCGAAACCATTTCTCAAAATTTTGCCTGTTCATATTTGAATGATAATCCCCAGTTTTTAACACACTTTTAAAAACCAACGAAGCGTTTTCGACAAAACCATCCATACCTCCAGCATGCAAGATAATATATCTGCACCCTTCGCCACTCTTGGAAGAGCATGTAGCTAAAGTTCCATCTTGCCAGCTGTTTCTAAACGAACCCTTGCTAAAAATCCATGTTTCGTCAAGAAAAATGGGTTGTAATGGATGCTCAGATTCTTGATTTTTTGTAAATTCTCTGAGAAATTTTAAACGTTTTAATTGTATGTTAGGTAACTCCATTAAATAACTCCTGTTACTTTCCCTTCTCCATCTAAAACCGATGCTTCTACACCATGTTCTAAGAGAATTTATGCAGTAAGGAAAATCAATTTCATTCTTTAACTGTTGATGCAGTGTGGTCATTGTAACATATTCTTTCTTTTCATACATTCTATAGATCGTTTCTCGAATTGAGTTTTTCATAAACTCAGTAATTTTGGTTTTTCTTGTGCTTATTTTTTGTGACATGTTTTCAAAATACGTTTTATCCGTTTGAATCCCTTTTTTCTTAATATTGGAAATAGTCCTTTCACTCACTTTTAATGCCAGGGATGCTCTAAGTAGCACATTACTCGCTCCAAGACGTTCTTGGCCCATTTCTGTTCTACGTTTCTCCTCTTCAAAGAAGTCTCTGACGTTTGAAATAAGAATTTGGGATTGCTCGTTATAGCGCGGTATTTTTAACGATTTTGGACAAATGTCACATTGACAGCAAACAATAAGGTATATTTAACGCCGACCTGACGAAAAATTGAAAATTTTTTGTTTCGTCCAGTTCCTTGTAGTTAAATAAAGACAGAAAATTATTACGTCACAGCAAAAGGGTAATGTGTAGACTCTATAATGGTTACAAAAAGATTATTTCTATATTAAAATACAGACACTTAAAACAGTCTTAGTAACAAAACGTGTAAGTCAGTGATTATATTTGTTTGCTGCTTTTTCTTCACAACGGAACTTTATATTATTATTAACTTCCTAGGATAATAAAATTAGCAAGGCAAGACACAGACTTAGACGTTTTGTTTATATTCACAAGTGTTTATGTGACAAAAAATCTAATAACATAACTCGGAATGTATCGCCTATTAACATTTTCGGCAGGCGACAAACCGCGTTTTCGCATTGGCTTGTACTTGCCTACCTCAAATGTTAAGAGGTCCTTACATTCCTTGTTACTTAAATAGCTATTAAAAGAAGCTTATGAAGCACGTACTGTGCACTCTTTTCCACACCACCATGAGGTAGAGTTGACGGCGCGTTTTTTTTATGTGGTATCCCCAGGAGGCCTATTCCACATGTCGCAAAGAAAGTGGTCGCTGCTGTATTAATTGTTCATTATAAAAATAAATTTATACACTGTGGTTTTTTTATCTCGTTACAGCACATATTACGTGCATCGTTGTTTCATGAGTGTTTAAAATTTTGATAACATTTGAAATACCTAAATGAATTTCATAGTTGCCGCAGCGACATCTATGAAATTAGTTTATTTCAAATGTTATCAAAATTTTAAACACTCATGTAAAAACGATGCACGTAATATGTGCTGTAACGAGATAAAAAACTGTCAGAATACGGTACGCCAATGGTTCGATCCGGCGCATCTGACGTCACCGTTTCGTGAAGCCGCTAGTAATGAACAGTCGCTGCTTGCGCGTCACTTCGGTCGTGTTTTGTTACATGTTGTATTGTATTGATGTGTCAATCTGTTTTTGATTATTGTGTAACTGCAATAAAGTGTTCGCTTGTCCATCGGGGCGTTCTTTATTTCACTGCTAATACTGCTAATAGGTTACGGGCCTAGGATCACATATGCCCAAGGGTGGACGTTTTTAACCTAAAAAGTAAGTAAAAACCGCGAACTCAAAAACAGTGCCGAGCCGTGATTCATATTGACTTGTGTGCCGGAAGAAATCGTTTTGTCCAAATATGAGTGGTGTAAACGTTACTCGTATTGAAACTTTGAACAAAGACAATTACGACACATGGAAAATTCAAATGGAGGCATTGCTGGTCAAAACCGATGCGTGGGGCTACGTCAACGGGGACATTGCAAGACCAACTTCGGCGGGGAGCGATGGTGCAGGCGGCCGGTCAGCCGAAGCTGCAGCGGCCTGGGATATATGCGACAAGAAAGCAAAATCCGACATCATTTTGTCGATCTCTCCATCAGAACTGAAGCAAATAAAAGGTTGTGCAACGTCTCGCGATGTGTGGTTGAAATTAGAAACCATTTACCAGTCCAAAGGTCCAGCCCGGAAGGCGACGTTATTAAAACAGCTGACCCTGCAGCGAATGCAAGAAGGCAGTGACGTGCGTGAGTATCTAAACAGCTTCTTTGACGCGGTAGATAAACTGGCCGATATGGAAATCGAAATTAATTCGGACTTATTAGCCATCATGTTGCTGTATAGTTTGCCGTCAAGCTATGAAAATTTTCGCTGTGCTATCGAATCTAGGGACGAACTGCCGAAACCGGAAGTGCTTCGCGTAAAAATCGTAGAAGAAAGCGACGCGCGGGAAAACAAAGCGTGCAACGCGGCCGCGGGGCAGGGAGCGATGTTCGCGAAGAAAAAATCCCACCAGTGGCGGCGTCAATCTAATAATTCTCCGGAAACAAACGTTGAAACGAAGAAAAACTCTTCTGAAACTTTCAAATTTCGGTGTCACAAATGTAGGAAAATCGGCCACAAGGCATCGGAGTGTAAAAGTAAAGTGAAAAACGCGCAATCATCTGCGAAATGCGATACAGACTCTCAACGAGTATGCCTACGCGTTGGAGCATCACGAACCGATTCAAAGAACAAAGAACGCAAATGGTGTCTCGACAGTGGCGCGACGTCCCACTTGTGCAATAATCTCGAAGATTTCGTGGAAATCAGTGACTCTGTACGCGATAATCTGACTCTTGCGAATAGTACGTCGACGGAAATTGTTGCCAAAGGCAGTGCATCGTTCGTAGCCGATGCTTTTGGCGAAATAAAATACGTTAAACTGAGCAACGCGTTACACGTACCCGATCTCCGTACGAATCTGTTATCGATTGGAAAAATTACCTCGAATGGTTTTGATGTTCTATTCAAAGAAGAATGTGCTCTTGTACTAAATAAAATGGGCGAAGTTAAACTTGTTGCTGAACGCCTAGGGGATTTGTATTACATACGAGAGAGTTCGAACGTGAACAATCTAAAAGATTCAGCGTTTACGTGTCAAACCGGTTCGGGAAATCTAATGTCATGGCATCGACGCTTAGGGCATTTAAACGCGAAAAACGTTCTATTATGCAAACGTAAAGGTTACATTCCAGGCCACGACTTCAAAGCTGATGAAGACTGCAACCTTGAATGCGAGGTGTGCTACAAAGGAAAGATGACCAGGCTTCCTTTTCCCAAGAAATCCGAGAGGAAGACCGAAACTTTGGAAATTATCCACACTGACGTTTGCGGTCCTATGCGAATCGAATCCAATGGAAAAGCCAGATACTACGTCGAATTCATCGATGACCATTCTCGTTATTGTTTTGTTTATTTTATTAGGCACAAGAACGAAGTCATCCAAAAGACGAAGGAATTTCTGAAACTTGTCGAAAATCAGCAAGGACGAAAAGTAAAATGTTTCCAGTCTGACAACGGAACCGAATACACAAGCAAAGAATTCAATGACCTATTGAAAAGTCAGGGAATTACACGAAGATTAACCAGTCCATACTGTCCAGAGCAAAATGGAATTGCGGAGAGGAAAAACCGTACTCTACTGGACACTGCACGTTGTTTATTGATCCAATCCGGCTTACCGACCTCGTTTTGGGCTGAAGCGGTGAACACGGCAAATTACATTCGTAATCGATGTCCTACAAAAAGTTTGGACGGGGTTACACCGTATGAAGTTTGGACAGGAAAACCTCCAGATCTATCTCATCTTCGAGAGTTTGGATGTAAAGTGTTCTGCCTGAACCGTGACCCTGCCAAAAGTAAATTGGACGATAGGTGCTTAGAAGGCACGTTTATTGGTTATTCCGAACAAACCAAAGGTTTCAAGGTGTGGCTACCAAAAGAAAAGAAAATAATTGTAACACGGGATGTGAAATTTCTTGAGAAACAAACTCCCTTGGTTAAAGAATTCGAAGATTTCGTGCCGAGCGACATAATTGTATCGAGAACTCCCGAAGTTTTCGCAGAAAACGAAGAAACTCGTACTATGGACATACGTTTGGACTGTCCTAACGTGGAATACGAGGAACCTGAACCTGAGGACGAGCCACCTGAGCCTGAGGAAAGCGTTATCAGACGTGGACCCGGAAGACCAAAATTGGTGAGGAGTGGATCAAGGGGAAGACCACGAAAAGTGTACAACACGATTCCCGAGGAAGCGGAGACAGCAGAAATTGCAGAACAGGCGTTTTTGGCCGAGATACCCATGAATCATGTCATAAACGGACCGGATGCTGCAGAATGGTATCAAGCAATGGCTATCGAAGTAAAATCTATCATCAAAAATGACACTTGGGAACTTGTGGACCGTCCTTCAGACCAAGATGTAATAGGCAGCAGAATCGTACTACGAAACAAGTATCGTGCTGATGGAACGCTCGAGCGAAGGAAGGCTCGACTGGTTGCACAAGGCTTTAGTCAACGGCCTGGTATTCACTTCAACGAAACATTTGCTCCAGTCGCACGTTTAAGTTCTGTATGATTGGTTACGGCTTTAGCAGCTCGATGTGGAATGAAGATACACCAGCTTGATGTGACTTGTGCTTACTTGAACGGTGATCTCGAAGAAGTCATTTACATGGAACCACCAAAACAACTTAGAGTAATTCTAGAAACCATCGTGGAAAATCAATCCGATGATTCTGAAGTTGGAAGAAAAGCAGCCAAGATGCTCAAGGAACTCGGACAAGGTGAGAAAGTATGTTTACTTAAGAAATCTCTCTATGGCTTGAAACAAGCTGGTAGAAGTTGGCATGCCAAGCTGAATCAAGTACTACTGAGCTGCGGTGCAAATCCTACCAAAGCTGATCCTTGTGTATACCGCATGGGAAAAGGGGAAGATTTGACCTTGATTGTGATATATGTCGACGACATATTGGTATCATCTAAACAAGATAAAACTATCAACGAACTGAAACGAAAATTGTCCAGCGAATTTGAACTGCGAGACCTTGGAAATATTGGTCACTGCTTGGGAATTGAATTTTCTCGATCAGGAAACAAGATAAGACTTCACCAGAGAGGTTATATATCTGAAATTCTAGCCCGATTTGGTATGTCTGAAGCCAAACCTGTATCTACTCCCATGGACATCAACGTCAAACTCACAAAACCGACGGAAGAAGCCACTGAAGAAGAGAAGAGGCTCCCGTACAGGGAACTGATAGGCGCTCTTACCTATCTGGCAATGGCTACCCGGCCTGACATATGCTTTGCAGTTAGTTTTCTCGGACAGTTCAATAATTGCTACAGGAATATACATTGGACTGCTGCTAAGCGGATACTTCGTTATCTGAAAGGTACAGAGGGATTAGGAATCCTTTACGAACCTGACAACCAGGGAATAAGAGGCTACGTGGATGCCGATTGGGGAAACTGCATTGATGACAGGCGCTCTTATACTGGATATTCGTTTATTCTATCGTCTGGAGCTATATCATGGGATGCTAGGAAGCAAAGAACTGTCGCCCTTTCGTCTACTGAAGCGGAGTACATGGGATTGACGGAAGCTGCTAAGGAAGCCTTATATTTGAAGAATTTTGTAACAGAACTTGGTTTTTCCCACCTAGCTGATGTGGAGATATACAACGATAATCTGAGTGCCCTCAAGTTAGCGAGCAACCCAACCTTTCATGGCAGAAGCAAGCATATCGACATCAGGTACCACTTCATACGAGAAGCTATTCGGAATGGTCCCCTGAGAGTTTTACATGTCAAGACGGAAGATATGGCAGCTGACGTGCTTACGAAGTGTTTACCTAGACCTAAACATTTGAAATGCCTGGAGATGATGAACATTTGGAATCACCATGGAAAAGATAAGTCATCCGCTGCGTATCGAGGGGAAGTGTCAGAATACGGTACGCCAATGGTTCGATCCGGCGCATCTGACGTCACCGTTTCGTGAAGCCGCTAGTAATGAACAGTCGCGGCTTGCGCGTCACTGCGGTCGTGTTTTGTTACATGTTGTATTGTATTGATGTGTCAATCTGTTTTTGATTATTGTGTAACTGCAATAAAGTGTTCGCTTGTCCATCGGGGCGTTCTTTATTTCACTGCTAATACTGCTAATATTTTTAAATTGTTCGGTAAATTTAATGACAATTGTTCTAAACTGCTAGGCATAAATCGAAATGAGTCTAAAAATCTGAAATCAATATTTGTACCATCCACATGTTTTGTAAATGATATAAATTTTTCCTTATTTATAGGCAACAATTTAATATCTCCCATAATCAGTTTTGCCAATGGTTTTATAATAAAATGAGAGCCATAACCACTGAGATTATGAAAGAGAACGGGAATATAATGTGCATCTTTATAGTTAAGATTACAGTGTTGATGAGCACTACCTCTATACTCACCTGTCTGATGATTGTGATCACGTACACGCACGTCTTTATCGGTGAAAGGTTGTTTACAAATATAACAGCATACCGATTTTTGAAATGAATCGTTTTCCTGCTGGCTAATATCCATAGGCTCTATAGTTGACAATATATTATTTACTTGATATGCTATAGATTGTAATTCTTTTACAAACCATTCCATACAGTCGGCACCACGATATATATTAAATCGAGATAAACTATCGTCATATGAACATTTTAAATAATATGCAACACTAAATGGAACATGTTTTTGATAAACCCCCACATTTTCGGAAACAATATTCTTTTCTTTCTCTAAAACACACTCCACGTCCGCGTATATTGAAAATGGTACTTTTTTCTGATATATATAGTCTTTAAATTCTATTTTTGTACCTTCTTCGGGCATTTTGATTTTAGTTTCATTTACACCATTACAATTTCTAATGTGATTTAAATATGATTCTTTAGTTACGAAATGATTTAAGCATGTATCGCATACTAAAGTTTGAGATTTTTTCTTATGCATTTGAGTTGTAACCAATCTCGATAAGTTTCTTATCCAACAGAAATGGAACTGCCCCTCATCGTTGGATATCATTAGTAAATGTATAGCATCTTTATTAATTTGAGTATTTTTTCTAATATATATGGGCAATACTGAATTTTTACCAAATTTGTTTTTCCTTTCTAGCGCATATACATTTATACGTAAATCATTCATTGTTTCAAATTTTGATATATCTTTTAATTTCATTGGAAATTCTAGTCCCGAGTACTTTAAAACTTCACTGAAATGTGGATATGAAGATATTCTAGCGGAATTCCCATTTGCAGGACGTAATGCAGAGACTACAGACCACCAAAAACAATATTCGTCATCATTTTTTACGTTAATCACTGCCTTTTTATTTTTAATATCTTTAGGTAACTCAATATATTTACCTACTGTTAATGGTGTGTAATGATTTAAATTTACTTTTAAATGTAATATCTCGAGCAAACTCCAACCTGAATCACGTTCTTGAAAATCTTCTAATTTCGTCAACAACTTATTCTCAACATTAGTCTCATACCACTGTTTTAAATTGGTGCCAGAATCAATTTTTTCATTTTTAATAGCAAACGTTTTTAAATCTATCTCGCCACTACTAGGTTTTATAAAATATGCACTAAATATTACGTTAGCTTTAAGCATTAGGTTATTTTTAGTAATTTGTTTTACTTTTATTGAGAAACTTCTGTATGCTTTTGCAAGAAATTCTTGTGGTTCCTTATAACCTAAATTTACAATCATACCTGTTCTTATTCTACTGTTAAAACAAGATTCTACATCTTCCCATATCAACTTGTTCTTTTGTTGTTGTTGTTGACCACTGCCTACACCCGCTCCCTTCTTTGCTAATTTTGATTTTAAATTTCGCAATAATTGCCGTTGCCCCTTTAACAAACTTAAATTTGCCTCTAGCCTGAATGGATTTTCATTTTTAAAACTATGCTTACGTATAAATCTACTAACAATTAAAATGGTTTTATTTACATGTTTAATCAATGTCTCAGCCTCATCACTATATTTTACAATCGCTATCGCGTCTCTGATGGTTTTTATTGAGTTCGAACTTAATTCGGTAACGCTGTCTGTCGCAAACATGTTCGCGCGCATGCAGTTGTAATACTAACTCTTGCAGGCAGCCGAGCCGCGCTATTTATTCATCGTCGCAGCTGATAATGGAGGCCTGCGTCAGCAAAAATTCAAACAAAGGCAGCATTCAATTTAGCTGTTGTGCAGATTTTTCTCAAACAATGGGTTCCTTTGTTCAATTTTTAACAGCTTTGCAAACATGTCTGGACATGTCTGAAGCTTCACATCCTGTTTATCTGATAATGGAGGTCAGCAAAACTTCTCCCCAGACAACAATGGCTTCATTGTCCAATTATCGTGCAGATTTTTCAAACAATGGCTTTCATTGTTCAATTTTTACCAGCTTTGCACATTTTAATCTCCAGACAACAATGGCTTCATTGTTCTCGAATTTCGTGCTGATTTTAATACAATGGATGCCATTGTTCAATAACATCCTGCAAGAATGGACATGTCTGTCAGACGATGACTCACATCCGGTCGAGCCTGAGAAAATATTGATAAGCGTAACAATAGCTTCTGATTTACTGATAACATCCTGCAAGAATAGACATGTCTGCGTACTCAGACGATGACTCACATCCGGTCGAGCCTGAAAAAATTTTGATAAGCGTAACAATAGCTTCTGATTTACTGATAACATCCTGCAAGAATAGACATGTCTGCATCCCAGACGCTCTTAGCCAAGTTTCAAACCAGAGGCCAATGACCGAGGCCCGTGACCTTGACCCCGGCCGTGACCTTCGACTAGACTTAGCCAAGTTTCAAACCAGAGGCCGCCACGTGACACTTAGCCAAGTTTCAAACCACCGGAAGTGTCCCAGAACCCGCCTAGCTACACTACTCGCACCTATTCGTTGCTCCCCTTTATCTCATACTTATAACATTTATCCTGTAGCTGTTAGGTCGCATTTTTGCAAAAATAAAGCCTGCTTTATGTATAAATGATTAATTTTATCTAGTTCTAAGTTAAAGCAAAAATAAACAATTTTTTTTTCTTAGGGCTCTCACTCTGTATATATTTGTCTGAAATTCTCTTGGTTTCATGTCAGGTACATATATATAATGTGTATGGAATATATTGTCTACCTCCAACTAATAGTTTTTGAGTTATACTGCTAACAGGCAGACATACAGACAGACGAAATTGAGAAAACCTGCTTTTTGCCATTTAGGGATCCTGCAATGTCAATATCTGGAAAAATCTCGGAAGGTGATTTTTATCGCGATCACAATACTTCCTTCGTCTTTTAGACCAGGGAACCAAAACGTAACTTCTTCGAATTAACTATGCGAATTAGAGATCTACACTGGTCTGAACTGAATTATTGCAGAGAAATTAACCAGGCGTTTAATATATTCTATTGAAAATTGTATAAGGTTTTTGACATCACAGTTCCTAGGCTTAAGGTTTCTTCTAATAAGCTGGTTTAACAAAAAAAAATATAAATTGTTTGTAATTAAAGAATAAAAGTTGTAGAAAATGTATTTCCTCTGTGGACGACAGCGCGAAATATAAAGTACTTGGACAAGAATTAAGATCACCATCGGGAGTTTGCAGCCGACGAGTGCTGGAGTTGATAAGATTCCGCCATATGTTATAAAAAGTTGCGTGCATTATCTGGAGAAACCCTTTCTGTTCTTGTATAACCTACAGCTCAAAACAGACACCCTCTCAAAAATGGAAAGAATCTGCTATAATACCTATTTACAAATCGCGACACAACTGTAATATTGAAAATTATAGGACAATTTCTATCATATCGGCGCCTGCAAAACTATTTGAGCATATAATCTACTACAGTGCGTTTAAACAAGTTGATGACTATCTTTCTGAAAAACAACAATAATTTTTACCAAAAAAATCGGCCGTTACTAATCTAATGTAATTTGCAAATGAGATTTACTCAGCGCAGGAGGGAAGATGCCACTTAGACGTAGCTTATACAGACTTCAGAAAAGCATTCGATATGGTGGATCATGACATCTTATTTAAACAACTTAAATCTAAGGGATTTCTTCAAAACGTTTTGCGGCTTTTTGTATCCTAGCTGTGTCAGTGTAGTGTCTCTGTGAAGTACATTGCTAATGCATCTGAAAAATTGGAACCAACCTCGGGTGCACCAGAAGGTTCGAATCTAGGACCTCTACTGTTCCTAATTTTCATTAATGATTTACCACATGTATTGAAGAAGTGCATTTTCTCTGTCAGAATCCTCTTCTATTGTCAATGGCTTTGGGCACCGAAAATACTGTTATGGACATGTTCGTGGCCATATTTAAACGATTTATTTTCTTCATGAACGCTTATGTCTGACAGTGCTTGCGCATCTTTTAATTTTTGTTCAAGGTTCTGATGGTTTGATATCTTCTTTAGTAAGAAATTTCCTACTAATGCGGTGTTCGGCGTTTGAATGCACTTCCACTCTACTCATGCTTGCCAAATGAAAGAAAATGAATTGTGGCGACTCAACAACTCAATCAAGTTAGGACTGGTTACTTGTTTCGGAGCATTAAGTAATGTATACAACTTCTGTGCATGTTTCTGTTTTTCGGCGAGCAATCAAATTATAATTCATATTATCATCGTACTTAGGTTTCTTGTTCTTCTACTTCTCATCCGGTTGACGTCCACTGCAGGATGTAGTCCTCTTCCAGGTTCCTCCATCGATTCGGTCTTACGTCACCGAAATTCAATTTTTACCCGCAATTCTCTGTAGGGGCCTTCCAACACTCATTTTCCATTCTCGTGGTCTCCATTGTACTGCAATCTCTAGCCACGTGCCCCGAGTACCGCCACTTCAACCGTGTCACTCTTCCAATACCATCTTCTATCTTTGTTCTTCTTCGGATATCCTCATTTCAGAATCGATCGCGGAGGTTAATGCCTAACATTGACCGTTCCATCATTCGTTGAGATACACTTACCTTATTCGCACTCTTAACCGTTAGTGTTGTTGTTTCTAAACCGTAGGTTTTAACAGGTAAGATACAGGCTTTCTTCGAGACATTTATTCATTAAAATTAAGATAGCTTTTTGTAAGATTCTTCCTCCAGCTTTCAACATTTCACTTGTGATTCCATCTCCTCTAGGAGCTTTGCGTGCTTTGTCATTTGACTCAGCGCTAGTTTCTACTCGTTCTCATCTACTTCAGGCAATTCTTCACATCCCACGTCAGTTATTGTCTGTGTGTTGATTAGTTCTCCGTGTGTTTGTGTTGGCTGACTATAGATCTTTGACTAAAAATGCTCTACTACCTTTAGAATTGATTTTTTCCCCTTCACAAGATTTCTTCGATCGTTCTTCAGTTTCGAGATTTTTAACTTCCTTCGGCTTTTGTTTGCTTTTAAAACTTTCTTGTTCATTTTATCTTTAATCAGTTCTTCTACCAATAGAGTATTATAACTTCAATGTATTTTCGGATCTCCGTATTTACTTGTTTGTTTATTCTTGATATGCTGGTGCATTTCTGTCTAATCTTCTTCGCAACTGAATAAGGTTTTCTGTTTCTTTACTTATTGCTGCTTGGGTAGTGTTTTGTATTTTACAGGACAGTTCGTTTAAGCTTAGTTCTTCTAGATGTTATGTGGGGTTCAGTCTGCTTTCGATTATTTTGGTGACCACTTTATCTTTACTTTTGATGGTCTAATATTTCTCTCCATAAATTACTTATGCCCAATACGGGTATTAATGGTAAACCGTGCTCAGACTAAACGACAATTACTTTCGGTGTTTATTTATTTAGCACAGAAACGTCGTGAAGGTTCCTTTTATCACATTCGAGAATATAGTCAATTTCATATTTAACATTTCCTCCAGAGCTTCTCCACGTCCACTTCCTTTGTGGGAGTTTCTTTAAAAACATATTCAGGCAGCAGAGGCTTTCTCTGCAGAGGAAATCGATTAGCATTTTTGACCTCTCGGGTTTCGATTACCAAGGCCATGGTTACGAATAAAAGATGGATCTGAAGAGCTGCGTTGCCCTATCTTGGCATTAAAATCTCCTAGTATTATTGTAAGCTTACTTTTTTCTGAGCTTATGGCTAGTGACATATCTTCGTAGAATATATCTACCTCTTGATCATCCGAATTGCTTGTCGGGGCATAGCCGTGAATAATTTGGATTTTATATATCTGATTAAGTTTCAGTGTGATGTATAGATAAACCTATACTTAGGTTTTAAAATGTGCTAAATTTTAAGGACAACTTACATTCTCATCACTTACAAGATTTCTATATATATTGAAATGGTATTTGATCCTTAAATCAGCTCTGGTGGTCATGCCAAACAATTAAATATTAAAGTCATAAAAAACACAGAGTTGAAATGATTTGCATATCTGAATAAAATCACATAATTTGTCAATTGAAAGTTGCACTGTAAAATGTAGCCAGTAACATTCGAATTTACTTGAATAGGCTTGAACGGAATGAAACTCAAATTTCATAGGTTGTAGGTAGCAATGTAAATTTGTAAAATATAAACAGGTTGAAGTATTATACCAGCAAAAGCCAATTTAATAGAGCTGGCACAGTAAAATTTAAAACATGCAAAGTCACAAAGGTGCGAAGCAATCTAAAGTAAATTACAAAAGGTCTTATAATGAGCAGTTTAAAATAAGAAGTGGTAAGAAAAGGATTAACGATTGTAACGTGCAAAAGAGCACAAATCCAGCCAAATTTACATACAGAATTAAAACCCAGGAATTTGAAGGATAGCAGGCAAAAAATACAGAAATTAAGATCCAAGCAGGCCAGTGATAAAATTTTGGTGAACACATAAAGAATCAGTGCAGTGACCAAGTTAAACTTAAAAGTGCTTTTTAAATAAACATTGTGGAGCATTCCTAGGTGGACAATTGTATGAAAATCAAAGAACAAATATTTTAGGCTAAGGTTATTGTACATAATTATCACATTTGTTAGTTTTAGAATTTTAAATTAATGTGATTGAGTTACTTACTTCCTGTTAAAATCAATGTTTGATGGTAGTTGCATAGCAATCAGATACTCGCTTGTTTTTAACAATAAAATGATGCTGACACGTTGAAAATTGCTCGAGTTTTAATTAATCTTTTTGGGTGTTGAACATAAATTAAGGTAAAAATAAAGTACACCATCGTGTTCACAAGGCTGCAGAGCATCGACACCAACAAAGGCAAGAGTTTCCACGTCATAAAAATAAATTTCTTTCGGCTGCTCTTCGACGTTGGCATCGGGGACCTTCCGGACACCACCACGAGCACCGTACGAGGTCTTGAGAAGCAAGCAGGGATTACCAGTGGGCAGTTCGAGCAGCCAGCAACCTTCAGATCATCGCCGGGGAGCTGCAGGAAGCGGTAAAATTACCAGAAGGGACCTGGCCGTGACTTCGCCTGCAAGAGAGGTTAGGTTAGTAAAAATTTTTTATATACGCCCGATCTGGCTGAAATTTTGGCCATACCTGAGGGCAGTCTTGGAGAGCCGGTTTCCGGAGGATTTGTGTGCCCAAATATAATAGCAAGCCCAGGAGAATTAGTTAAAATTGGCAAATGGGCCCCATAAACAATCTAACGCAGACCCACGCCGTTTAAAACAGCCAAGGCTTAGCGTCAGTAGAAAACAAAAGTGGTTTAGACGCCGTTTGATGGCCGTAAATTAAAATTAACTTACCGTTAAAATCTGCTCATTTTAGTTGATTTAATTTCACAAAAACGCACGACTTCTGTATGTTTACAATTCTTAGTGTTTCACCATTTGACGTTGTGAGCGCAGGCGCTCTGTAAAGTAATTTTCGCGATAATACAGCGGCGTCCCGCACTAATTTTAACTAAGGAACTTAACGCCCGTTTGAGATTTTTGAGTTTCATGCTGTGATTCTATGAGCTAGCCAACTTATTAATTCAGATAAGTAATTCAGATAGGGGTAAAACACCATTTTTAACGACACTGCCAGTAAATAAAAAACCCGGAGTTGTTTTTCACCAAAAATTCAATGTCCGTTTAAAGTCAAATAAAAAGTTTTGTGTGGTGATTTATGTTTGAAGCTAATTCATTACAATATAAAATAATATATCACATAAGTCATTGCAATATTTCCTCTACTTTTCAATAACCGCATGCCAGGAAATTAGAAGACCTTCTAACGTTGCGAAAGCAAACAGACTGTCGCCATTGTGTGTAAATAATCCAATCCTTCTTTGATATTTAATGAAGGCTGTAGGTACCTAGCGTGATCAATATGAAAACCAATACTGATCGAATGCAGGTAATAGATGTTCAGTGGCGGCATTTGTGTTTTAATGCTAATAGTGTCCGGTTACAGATGATGTAGCAAATGAAAAAAAAAATTAGAAATGAGCTATCGACTGATACAATTAATTCTTTGCTTTTATCATCTAAAGCAATTAAAAAAGGGTGTGTGCTACTACTACTATATACCAGAACAGTCCATTATAGATGGACTGATATCTGCTAATCTGTACAAGAAGACTAATAATAATAATAATAATAATAGCGATAATGATACTAGCGAGGATGAAATTGTATGCGATTTTTTTTAATGCGAATGATTAAACGTTGATTTTGAGAATATAATTATTCTGTTTTATTCATTTCTCGGTGCTAAATATTTATTTAAAAGACTGTGTGTAGCTATGAATCGACATATATTTTAAGAATATAGCTATTTTACTTTGATCATTTTTCTGTGCTAAATATTTGAATAAACGTTGTACAAATATGAACGGACTTATATTTTGCTTTGTTCCTTTAATAACGCCTTACTTGGTTCTTAAAACAGTATG